>JBBBDQ010002012.1:195000-592500 GCA_037127315.1 Ascarosepion bandense | reverse complement strand
CAAACACATTCATAAATATCTAAAATGTACACTGTATACAACCATTTGCTCATATCAATGATTAAAAACGGCTTTGAGAAAATAATGCCTATATATTGTCTACATCAACCCCACTCTCATCAATACTCTCTTCCCTCTCCTGCTCTCTTCCTGACACCCCCTGCACCCTCTCTCTCTTCATAACATTCCTTCTATGTAACCCCCTGTACAACAGTGGCAGTAAAATGCCTTGTTTAGGGTGACACAATTAAAAAAAAATATATATATATATCATAGAGAGAAACTCTCACAAAAACTTCAAACATCAGCAACAACTAAAATTGTTATCATGCTTAACCCAAAAAGAATACTAAAGATGATAATGTTCCAAATACTCACTCAAATACTCACTCAAATACTCACTCAAATACTCACTCCCCTCAGTGGAAAGTGTGATAGCTATTAGTGAATTTGGAAAACCTATTTTTCCTGAAAATTGTGTAAACAGAAAGAAAGATTTTACAAATTTCAGCTGATGGAAGCGCTGTCTGTATAGTCAATGAATGCTGTATGTGCCATATATTGAAACAGCTAATGTTACCATTTCTGAGAAAATCCTTTTGGTAGGTCAACACACCTTTCATTTTATCCTTTGTTTGTTCTTTAAATAAATAATTTGATATACATCAATTTGCATATCAATGAAGACCAATAAAATGTAATTTAAGACATATTTATTAGAATAAATTTAAAAATTCATCAGGCACCACATGACACTTTATAATACTTAATGTGGTATGAAAGAATTGTTACAAAATGGTTCATTTTGTTCTGTAACTGATTAAAATCATTTTGAATATAAGTATTTTTGGCACCATGAAAAAAATATTGATTTGTTCAATTTGTTTATATGTGAAATATCAATTTAAGTTTGTTGCTTAATCTTATTCTTAAAAAAATAAATGGCAGCTGACTGTATTCCATATTTTTTTATTTCTATATGTTCTGCAATGTTATCAGTCCTGACCGAGCATCTTTTCCACTGGCATAACATAACTTCCATATATAAATATTTTCATATTAATTATTCTGATGAACTTTCTTCTTTGGTACTTCGACTTTACAAATTTAAGTGCAGTACTAGATTGGCAGATTGGTCTCTTCATTTTACTGTGAAATTGCTAAATGTAACCATAAGTTCTATGCCAACAGGCTACTTCTCTTGTAGTTCTCACTTATCAAACTCTCTTCCAGATTCCTGTTTTCCTGTCAATTCTGATCTTCATGTAAATGCAATATCAATCATTATCCTTTGTCTTTATAATGACTCTTCTTTTATTATTCTCTCTCCTTGATAATGTTTTATTTTACTCATATTCTTTCACACCCAGCAACCCTTTTCATCTTAATGGCTTTATGATTAATTAAATTATTAAAAAGATATAAAAAAGTCATTATCTCAACAACCAAAGAATTGCTTGCAGAAGAAAATATGATCAAGGATTGTGTTTACAATATTCCATGAAATTTAAGGGCAAAACTGGCTTCCCTCTGAATATGAAAATTGAAGAACACTAAAATGCTGCAGTTCATGGAGACATTTAAAATTAGTTATGGGCAAGTATGCATGGAAACAAAGGGGACACATTGACCTTTATAGAAATGAGTCACAATAATTCCCAAGATACAACACTGAAAAGGATGAACACTGAAAGAATCTGCACATGCATTCGTCTCATATCACTTGATCAGTAGACCAAGTATTAGCATTAATAACTTCTTGGAAATTCATGGAATCATTAATCAGGAGGAACTAAGCAAGAAATACAGGCATGGCAAGAGAGAAAAGTGCAGTCAAAGTTCGATGAGTACAGCAGAAGTTCATGGTCTCAACACAAAGGTCAAAAGTAGACAATCCCAAGAATATATAAACACAGGCACCAAATGTGACATGGATGAGAGAGGAAGTGAATGCACTTTCAGAGAAAGAGAAAGATTTAATGTTGTTACAGAAAACAGATATCTGTTATGTTCTGGAACAGCATTAAATCATGAATGCTTGAGGCTACTAGGAGAAAAGTTAATGTAAGACGAGAAACTTGGTCAAAATCAAACATATACAATGAATAGCACCTAATTTAACAGCTTACAGGCCCCATCGTCACCAAAGTTAAGCAATGTCAAGTGCCGAGATGGGTGATCGCTTGGGAACATAAGGTGTTGTACAGGTGTTGTAATAAACAATGGCTTGAAATTGTTAATCAAAGAGATGAGTTCCACTTTCATTTGGATTTTGTTATATTCATTGATGTAAAAATATCTTTGATATGGATCTACTATGGATCTATGGATCTTTAGAGAAATGAAATTATGATCTCTTCACAATTTGCTTGGTCCTTATCACAGCAATATAATTTGAGTTATGACAAATTGTTACTTTTAGATATCAAATAAAAATAAAGTCATGATAAATGCAGAAAACTGAAAAAAATCCTCTGGAAAATTTTAATAGGAGTTATTAATAAATTAGGAATAATTCAGTCAGTTAAGTACCATTTGTGATACACTCCTGAACAATCATGTCTCTCCTGAGAGAGGAGAGAGAAGCAATGGATTAATATGTTTTCCAAAGATATTTGCACATAAATGAATATAACAAATTCAACTGAAATTTGAACTCGGTTCTTCGGTTTCTTGTTTTTTAAATTTTTGTTAATCATTTTACCCCATACAGGGCGGTAACACCACTGATGTGCAGGAGGCTACATAAGAGTAAAAGATTAGATAGTAGTAGAGTAAAGAAAAAGACGAACCAGTTACAGGGGGTGTCAGAGAAAGAAACACGAGAAGGATGGGAATACAGGTGTGATGACAGTTGCAAAGGTAGAGCCAAAGGAAAAGATATACAGGTTGATGTAGAAAGAACTAGAGTCAAGTGGTTAAGAGATGGGTATTGACATTGCATTTAAATTCCTTGAGGTTGTAGCAGTCAGAAAAGAAAAGAATATGGAAGAGAGTTCCACGAGCGGGATGCTGATATCCACTGCTCCATTATCGCATGTAGTTTTTAAGTCATACTCAAAGTATCTATAAACATCTTTAATTAAGATACTTTAAGGAAATCCAAAATATTTCCATGAAGATTTAGCACTGTTACAATATATGCAACTGGTCATCATTCGCCAAATTAACAATATATTCAGAAATACTTCTTCTTTTGTGTGCCCTGTCCCTTCAGGACGTAGGCAATCGTGGCTTTCCACATTTCCCTATCCCTGGTGGCTCTTAGCACGCCTTCTCCTGTTACACCATGCAACCCTCATTCTGTCATCCACCTGATTAGGTCCTTCAAATATGTTATCCACTGCTTTCCTCTGCCTCTTTTCCACTCTATCTGGCCTGTTAGTATCAGATTCTCCAAGCCCTCTTTCCTCATTGCATGTCCCAGGTACTTCAGCTGTATCTTCCTGATGCCCAGTATTAATTTCCTTTTTGTTTCCATCATTTCCAAGACTTCATCATTACTCACATGCTCAATCAATGATATTCGCAGCACCCGTCTGTAGAACTACATTTCAGTTGCTTCAAGTTTTTCCTTTACCTTTGATTGTATTGTCCAGCATTCAATATTCTACACCTATTTAGTGAATGCCAAATGAGCCTTTTTAAATATTTTCTTTGAACATGGCTTTTTGCATGCAATTTGTTTGTGAAATCCTTGTTGGTCCAATGTTCTATGAAATGTCAACATGTGTAGACTTGTTTCATTTAACTTCCTGGATATCTTTCATGCTTGATTTCAAGCTGACCAAATATTCTTTGGTGATTTTACTTATCCTTGTGTTAAAATCATTCTGAAATATTCTTAAAGTCTTTCCTTCACTTATAAGACTCATTCAGTTACTATTCCAGGTCCTCATTGTACATTTTAGATTTATAAAATGGTTGAATGAATATTTAATCTGGAGAATAAATTTATATAGGTCTTTAAAAGTGTGTATATAAGCATTCCTTCCCAATTTTAGCTGTTTTTAGGACATAATTTTCTATCATATTTATTATGAACTTTTTAAATAATGTTAAATATTGCAACATGCAGGATAATCTCGCTGCCTATAAACTATTCTCAGACAGACAGTATGGCTTCCACTTTGTCAGGTCTACATATCTAACGACCATCACCGAGTACATATACCAGGCACTCGACAGGAATGGCGAAGCCCACACCATTGCATTGGATATAGCTAAGGCGTTCGACAGAGTTTGGCATGCTGGCCTTCTATGTAAACTGCAGAGCTATGGTATAACTGGACATTTGTTTGAACTAATCCAGTCATTCCTCTCTAACCGCACAATTAAGGTGGTATTAAACGGACATGCCTCTCAGAACTACCATACAAACGCAGGTGTCCCCCAAGGCTCCATCTTAGGTCCTACACTCTTCCTGATATACATTAATGATCTCCCTGATTCCATAAGAGCCCAAATAGGTTTGTACGCCGATGACACCACAGTTTACTCTCACCCCCTACAAAAATCTGGTGTAGGCGTCAAAGCTAACCTTGCAGCCAAGATTGAAAAAGACCTCCAATCCATATTGGACTGGGGTAAGAAATGGCTAGTAAATTTTAATGCTTCTAAAACGAAGCTACTCTCAATTAAACATCATCGACAATCTCACCTACCTCCCATTAGCATGGACTAGGCTTGCCTCCCAGAGAGTAAAACACTACGCCTCCTTGGTCTCACACTTTCAGCGGACCCCAAATGGAATGACTATATCGAATCATTTGCTAAATCTGCTGCTATGAAAGTCAGTTCTCTGTGTAGGGCCCAGAAGTTTTTTCCGTCTAAATCTATCCTGCATATTTATAAATCTCCCATCCGCCTGTGCATTGAATACTGCTGCCATATCTGGTCGGGTGCCCCTGCTGTTCTCCTCGAGCTTCTCGATAAGGTTCAGAGGAGGGTCTGTAATGTGATAGATACCGACTTGGCAGACCGCCTGCAGTCTCTCTCCCACCAGCGCAACGTGGCTTCCCTGTGTCTCTTCTATAAATACTTCCACGGCTTCTGCTCCGATGAACTTAGATTACTAGTGCCCACTAAATATGAATTTGAACAAGATACTTGATTAGCAACTAGATCCCACCCTTTTACAATGAAACCGATAAAATGCAGCCGTAACTTCTACTCCAACAGTTTCTTTCCTTGCACTTCCCGACTGTGGAATTCTCTTCCAAATGATTGCTTCCCCGACGGCTACAATCTCCAGGAGTTTAAATGTAAGGTCAATAGACACCTCCTAACACACTAACCTGCTCCCATTCTATCAAACACTCTTCCCATCTGCCCAACCCTCATCCTTGCTATCCTTACTCATCTGTCACCTTCCTCCTGACATTCCCTATGTCTAACCACTACTTCTCTTTACCTTCCCCTATGTAGTCCCATGTGCAATAGTGGCAGTGGAATGCCTTGTTTGGGGTGAGATGATTAAAAAAAAAATATATATATATACCAGGTCTTCAATAAGCACATATACCAGGTCTTCAATAAGTCTAGCAAAACTTGAATTGTTGCTCTGGAGATCTGCTATATAGGGTTTGAGAGCTGGCCTTCTGTGCTAGCTACTGGGTTATGGTATCACTGGGCGCTTGCTTTGTTTTGATCTTGTCCAGCATTCACTGCTCTATAACCAAAAACAAACCCTAAATAGTTCATTAAAAAAAAAGTTTTCTGTGTAATGGTTTCGAATTGCAGTAAATTCCAAGGAAAGTTTTTTAGCTATCTATAGAGTATGGTTAATTAATTCTGATTCATTGAATTAATTACACTAATTATTTTAACTGATAATTAATTTATCAATTATTAATCATTTGTGGATGTATTTCCACAAAACACAGAGATAAACAGCTATTTAAATTTGTTATATATACACATCAGAATGAAAAAACATTTTCGTGGTATTTACAAAATAAGAAATGAATCATGAAATGCAAGTCATTACAAATATAATTAATAAGAAAAGGAGATAGTAAATTTGGACAAAGCTAAAAGATGATAGGAACTACCATTATTAAAAGAAACTCTGTCTCTTAGTATTATCATTTCTAACCAATTACTTACATAAGTAAACCAATAACATGAGACAACAAAGTTTCTTTTAAAAGTAGAATATGAATAAATAAAATAAAACAAATTCAAGTCATAATTATCCTTTTTTCTAATTCCAGTCTGATTTCTGGATGACAAAACAATGTTGTGGGCATCTCAGACAGGCATTTCTCACGTAAACCATTATATACTTCACAAATCTCAGCTGTCAGCAATGTGGACAAAGTTTTCTGGCTACTTATACAGTGACAGACTTATTTTCCGCTTTTTCTTGAGAGCTCTTCTCATTTTTTGTTACTTTGTTTTTCTTAGATCCTCCTTTTCTGTCTGTCCATATCAGCTATGATTAGTCTGCAGAGAAAAACTAAAGAAAGTCATCCAGTAATCATTGACAGCATTATAAGAACATTCAAAACACCAATGCTGCTATCACTGATAGAAAAAAAAAATGGAAACTGACCTAATATTTCTACAGATAATCTCAATGGAAACAATTATTTGCCACGTTTCATAAAGTAAATCTCTATAAAATGATTTTTAAGAGTTGCTCAAACTGTATTGCTGGCTTTTATTTTTCCTTCTTTCTTTATTTGATGTCTATAAATTTTCAGTTCTTGAGTGTATTGTTTTCAAAACTGCATCTCTTTCTCTTGTTGTCTCCAGAACCATATACAACTTAATTCCAATTTTCAATTAATCTGCCTCATAGAATTTCAGAAAATTTTCCATAATATTATATCAATCCTAATTATTATTCCTAATTAAGCTGCAAAAGGCACTAGTGGTTTGTAATATTAACTGCAAACCACTTTCAGTTATTTTTATGAGAAATTCATTGTTCCTTACTCCATGTTGTCAATGTTCACATGACATGCTAAGTAAAAGTTCAGAAATCATTACACATGTTAGACACTTTCTTTTGAAAGTAATACATCCAGAAAAATGTATTGTCTTCAAATATACAACCATAGCAACAAGAAATATATATTATCTTGAAAGTAATACAACCATAACAATAAGAAAAACATATGGTCTTTAAATATAACCATAGCAAGAAAAAAATGTATTAACAATGCAGATTTGCTGAGATCCAGTCAGTGGGTAAATTTTATAAATTTATTTTTGGAGATCATTTAAAACTTGCATATAAAGGATTTTGTGGCTAGATGCAATGAATAACCCTTTTAACAACTCCTGACTTATTTTGACCCAAAGAATCATTATTTTCAGTCTCATGTGAGTCAGGATAAATAATGCTCCAAGATAGAGACAACAGTGTGAACAGCTTGATAGAACAACTCAACATTTATTTTGGCTATAAAAAAAGGAAGAAGTCATAGTTTCAAAACAAATAATCAAAAAATTAAAAAAAAAATGATGACAGAATTATGAATATTTCGTTGCAATAATGTTATAACTTGCATTTAGTGGCTATAATATTATGTCTTGCTTAGGCTAATCACTGTGATATTTTTATTTTTTTATTAATCATTTCACCCCAAGTAAGACATTCCACTGCTACTATTGCACATGGGGCTACATAAGGGAAAGTAAAGAGAAAGAGTGGTTAGACATAGGAAATGTCAGGAGGAAGGTGATAGACAGGTAAGGATACCGAGGAGGAGGGTTTGGCAGATGGGAAGAGTGTTTGAAAGAATGGGAGCAAGTTAGTGTGTTAGGAGGTGTCTATTGACCTTACATTTAAACTCCTGGAGATTGTAGCCATCGGGGAAGCAATCATGTGGAAGGGAATTCCACAGTCGGGAAGTGTGAGAAAAGAAACTGTTGGAGTAGAAGTTGCGGTTGCATTTTATCAGTTTAAGGGTGGGATCTAGTTGCTAATCTAGTATCTCGTGCAAATTCGTATTATTATTAATTCTCCTAGACTGACACCAAAGGGATTCCACTGACTCATTTTGAGTTCTTTATTTAAGGAGTTTTGCCTAGTTCATTTGTGTTACTGGGGGTGTCTTAATTAATCCATAACAAATAATTACACAGGGAAAAAAAGGAATTTAATGATTTGAAGTTGTTAAATGATCATACAAAATCTTTACTAGAAATTTATGAAATGATAAGTTTCTTACTTAAAGTGAATATATTTTAGTGTGTTGCAAAAAGGTAAAATGTTATATGTTCTTTCTCTGGTCGTCAGAATGAAAAGAGAGTAAGTCTTTAAAAAATCATCTCACTTTTAATTTAAAGTCAGGGAGCAGTAATTCCATAACTTTATCTGCTTCTTACTCAGCCATGAACCAGTCTTCTTTTCAGAACTGCATTCAACTATTAAACAATATATTTCATTCTTTGAATGTTGACTTTTATTCAGATGAGTATCTCTGAATGAAAAATTTTCATCAAGTGAGGATCTTTATATAAAATATGATGAAATTTTTTCCTGACTTCAGAGATCCCTAAATAGTCATAGGTAGTTTGTGAGTTACCACAAATAATATTTTACCAATTTTGCAGTCTCACTTCATTGAATAAGTTATTTCATTTGAATTTTTGTGAGAGCTTTTAGAACACATGGCATTTCTTTTTTTATTTTGTTGTTATCCTGATGCAGAGACATATTGTTTGCTGATGATACGGCATTAGCATCCCACACCCAGTATATACTTCAAACACGGATAGCTCACTTTCTTTAGGCATGTAGAGATTTTGGGCTGACCATTAGCTTAAAAATAAAACAAGCATCCTTGGTCAAGATACCACAGCACCACTAGTCAATGACTATGAGTTGGATGTAGTCCAACAGTTTATCTACCTTGGCTCTACCATCACTGACAACATTTCCGTGGACATAGAGCTCAACAAGAGAATTGGGATGGCAGCCACAACCCTTGCTTGCCTCACAACTCGTGTTTGGACAAAGTTCAAGATGGCAGAGTACAACGCCTGTCTCATCAAAACACTGCTATATGGCAGTGAGACATGGACCATGTACACCAGGCAAGAGAGGCATCTGAACACCTTCCACATGACAAGTATCTAACGTATATTGGGAATCTCATGGCAAGACAAAGTGCACAACATAGAGATCCTGTCTCGATCTGGTCTGCCTACCATGTTCACACTCCTAAAACAGCAGAATCCACCAGATGCCAGATGGTTGCATTCCAAATAGACCTCTTGTATGGAGAGCTGGCCTCTGGAAAAAGACCCACTGGGTGGCCACAACTACATTATTGTGACATCATAAAATGCAATATGAAAGCTGTGGACATCAACATGGAGTTGTGGGAGAGCATAGCAATCAACCAATTCAAATGGCGACGAACCCTGGCCTAACAACTTAAATTGACAGAGGAGCAATTAACACAAGTTGCCATGGAGAGGTGGGTTTGCAGGAAGCAAAATGACAGCTCCGACAGACCAGAAACAAAACATAAATGCAGACTCTGCAACAAAGACTGTCATTCCTGCATTGGTTTCTACAGTCACAGACACCAATGCTCCAGTAAAGCAGACAACAAGGATGCTACCAATGGTCAACCCTGACCAATGGAGGCCTACTACTGTTGCTAACCTAGTGCAATGGTTCCAAAATACTTTTTTCTAGGCCACATTTTTGGAATTAAAATTTGCTTATGTCAAACCAAATTTTATGTAATAAAATGTACATTTGAAAATAAAAAAACGGAGCAAGAGAGTTAAAGAGAAATAAATTTGGATTTAAAGTCATTATCATTGACAACTCTCTCCTCCAATTTGGTGACCCTAGTTACTACATTCTTAATACTTGATATAATGCAAAAATATCACAATGATAGAATAGATCAATGATTACTTACAGATATTTATACTAGGATTTATTCATGCAATTAAAAGTAATCCATAATAATATTTTAAATATGAAATCATTTCTTTTTGGCATATGGATTTTTCAAAACTGTTTCTAAGTCTTTGATTGTATTTTAATCATTCCACCTCATCTGTTTTCTTCATCTGCCATACACATGAGGCTTGCTGTGCCATTATTTGGGAATCACTGCCCTAGTATATCCATTTTATGACCCACTTCTGATGTACAGCTGGGATGGAAAGTGTTCAGAGTAGGTCACTATTCTTTTTAATTTTCTGTTAGGATCAACTAAAAAATGATTGAAAACAGAAAAGAGAGACGATAATTTTACACACTCGCTCTTGCCATTATGCCAAAGCAAAGAAAAGAAAAGAATAAAAGCATAGACCTGCATAGATCTTGGAATGATGATGATTCATCTAAAAATTGCAGACAGTATCAGAAAATCTTGCAACTTTTCTAATAGTTTTTTGCATCGTAACTAGAATCAACTGCTAAACTTTTCTGGCTTTGAAGTGTTTCAGTTTCCTTCCTTACGTTAAATTATTGTAAATGAATATTTTTTTTCTTTTTCGAAGAGTTGACTAAAAAATGTCAAATAAAAGTCATATGTGTTTTTCAATATCCAAACAGGTAACATAAAAAAAAATAAATGACTTTTTCTTATATGTTCGTTTCTCTAGTTCAAAGAGAGAAGTGAATCCAAAAAGAGGTAGGGAGGTCTAGAAGTAGCAGAAAGCAATTCAAAGCAACAGGGAAAAAATCAAGAAAGAATGGCCATGGAAAGATCTAATAATGTAAGGAAGTTCTCAGAAATTTATAACACACTATAAGTCAGTGAAGATAAGAGAACAGAGAAACTCACTTTGAGAAACAATAAATTCATTTGTACTTATTCCGTTGCCTCTACTTCTACAAGTAGAAGGTAATTACTATGAGGCTTATTCATTACAATGCTTCCATCTCTACAATTATCCAGATTCAAAAGTCTTCTGTTTTTAATCTAGCAATCAGTGAAGATCATTGAAAAAACATGAAATGCTGTTTAATGAAGAAGTGTGATACGGTTAAGAAAAGATGGCTCACAATGAGTTTGAAGAAATTAAGACCGTCTACATACTAAAGCTTACTGTACTTTTGTCTTCTAATCGCCATGTACTTTCAAGATATAGGAAATTATGGTGGCTCTCCACAATTACATTTTTCTTTAACATCGTTGAACAGCACTGATTATTCTTAATAAAATGTGAAGTGATTTCTTTTTGCTTACTCAACAATTTTGAATTCAGAATGTTCCTTCTAGAGTCACTGTCCTATGAATGTTAAAGAACTCTGTTTACCCTATTATTTTAATCATAGTTGGGTATGTGTGTGAAATGAACACAACAACATGTATCAAAATTGAAATCAGTCAGGGTAGTGTTTTAACAGACAAGGAAAAATGTGTCAAAAAATTCCATGGTGTTTTCCAAAAGCTAAACAAAAGAAAATTCATTTAAAACAAAAAAAAATATAGTGCTTATCTTTTCTGTAATATCAATCTTTCTATATAGAAGTAAATAATGCACAATTTCTTAATTTCAGGTAAAGAATAACTTGAGGCAACAAGACGTAGTTCTGAGGAAAGATGCTAAGAATAAGATGAATGAACGGATAATGTATTTGAAGGACCTGATCAGGTGGATGATGGAACGAGGGTTGCATGGTGTAACAGAAGGTGTGCTAAGAGCCACCAGGGATAGGGAGATATGGAAGGCCATGATCGCCTACGTCCTGAAAGGACAAGGCACATAGAAGAAGAAGAATCCTGATGAGGAAGCAAATATGCTAGATCTTAGCCAAATATCCCCAGTAGGCAATAAAGGCTTGGAGTATTCTAATTCTGTCCCCCCCAGTTGAGACTATTATCAGATGTAATTTTTAAGTCATACTCAAAGTAAGTATCTATCAATATTTTTAATTAAGATACTTTAAGAAAATCCAAAATGTTTCCATGAAGATTTAGCAATGTCACAATATATGCAACTGGTTATCATTGGCCAGATTAACAATATATTCAGAAATACTTCTTTTGTGTTCCCTGTCCCTTCAGGACGTAGGCAATCGTGGCTTTCCACGTCTACCTATCCATGGTGGTTCTTAGCATGCCTTCTCCTGTTATCTTCTATGCAATATCAATCTTTCTGTATAGAAGTAAATAATGCACAATTTCTTAATTTCAGTTAAAGAAGAAACTTCAGGCAATAAGACGTAGTTCTGAGGAAAGATGCTAAGAATAAGATGAATGAAAAAAGAAACAAGGAAGTTTTACAGGAAAAGAAAATAGAACAAACTTTTACACTTAAAATCAAAAAGAGTCAATTGAAATTTCTGATGTGCAATGTTGTCGATATCGGTTCGGAATGAGAAAATAGAGGTCTGAGTTTAAATACCAGTTGAATTCGTCGCATTCACTGATGCACAAATACCTTTGGGAAAGATATTAATCTATCTCATCTCTCTCCAGCTATAAGTTAAATAGCAGGTGAGACTGGGTTCTGTAGCCTTGGCTGGCAACCAGTCTACAGCAGAAAGTAATGGCAACCTATTGCAAGAATCTCTTCCACCCAGTCAAGCATGATCACCCAAGTGTGTATTACATATGGCACTTAACTGACTGACTGAAGCATATGATGAGGGAAAAGGTCTTGAAAGATTTGACACTTACAGGTTATACTTAAACTTTTAGAGACAGGGAAATAATGTTTAACTAACCTATCAATCTTCTGTAAATGGACAACAGAGCAGTGAATGGAGACAATAACAAAAGACAAACATTGCTTAAAACTAAAAAAAAACAGGTAGTTGTGGAGAGCCATGACAGTGCACACTCTGAAGGAATATGGCATATAAAAGACGAATGCAAATAACAATTATACCACTTACACATCTTCAAGCTTTCAATGACTTTGTTTAAAATCAGAATACAAGCCTCACTATGAGAGTAATATACTTTCACTGTGACTGCTTGGCATTTAAGGGAGTTCTGGGGAAGTGGTTTGACTAAGGCGTCGCTTATCCATTTCTTTCCCTGCCATTTTGATAAGATGTCTAGTGATAGGACAATGAACAAAAAGAAAGTGATTAATGTCTTTCTTAAGAGTTGTTTTGAAAAGTTAACATAAAAAGTCAATTCAAACTTTGTACTCAAGAATTCCATTCACTGATCTCATAACTGTCATGCAACCCACCCACATTTGCCTGTCTGTGTGTGTGTGTGTTTATATATAAATGGGGTGTATCAAAAATACTTTTACAGACTTTGGTGGTGGTGGGTTTCTCACACCAAAACAAAGACAAAAAGCTATATAAGCATATGTCCATGATGTTGACCATATCCACTATAGTTTATGGATATAGAATACAATGCAGTATGTAATCTGTTCAATGAAACAATGTCAAAGATTAATACTCAAGAGTCAGACACATTGCTGAATCAGATTAGATTGTGAATGCTCAGGAAAATATGGCTAACTTTTATACACGTCACATTGAATATTTTGAGCCTTCTGATTGGTTAAACCTTCCATTGGTGAACTATAAAATGAGTCATATTCCTGGCTCACCAGTATACATAGGTACCCAAAAATCCAACACATGAGTCCTTCATTCTTGAGTTATTACATATAAAAAAATTTACAGTAGATTATGCCGTATCACCATGAGAACTAATTTACATTTGTCATTTGTGTACATTTATGACTATTATATCTTCAATGTTTAGCGAGACAAGTGAAAAGTGTTCCATTTAACAAAGGCAGAATATTCATTCGTGATCAGGCAGAGCAAAAGATAAATGATATGAGGTTCCCTGATTGTATCAGATTGCATTTCCAGACTGAAGGCAGCCATGTCATTCAACTGTTGCTGCCGTTTATTGTTGTATGGCTGAGAAAAGATCTGTGACACCACAAACTATGGATCAAGGAAAACCTAGATCTACTCATACACCTGACCATGAAGAACACACATTCTACATGTTTTCGGAGACAATTCAGATATCAGCACATATCACGTGGCCCCAGCATGCCTTATATATCATTGTATCACATTGAGGGTATTGCAAGAACAATTTCTTTATCCAAATTGTTTGCAACATATGCAGGGGAGAAATTCTGTCAATCTGTTGTTTTGTATCTTCAGTGAAAACATGAGTGGGGATGTTTGGGCTTCTTGTGGTGCACTTTATGCACAAGTTTTCTGTATTTCATTAACTTGAAAAGTGTGCTTGATTATGTTCAAGCCTTCACTACTATAACCAAATATGTGTGGGTTGTCCAACTGTTTATTTCATGGAGGTCAATTGTTGGGGACCCTTATAGGTGAAAGACAAGAGAACAGCCAATGACACAAACATACATACATGTTCATATTAATTTAAGACAGGAATGTATTTTTAAAATCAAACTTTACTCCTTATTATTATAAATATTATATTTAAAAGGCTCATGTGTTTGAAGTAGATATCTGTGTAATTTTTAAAAAATGTTTTTCTTGCTAAAGAAAAAGAAAATACAAGTTCCTTTCTTGTCAGGAAGTCAGTTAAGTGCCATACGTGATACACGCTTGGGCAATCATGCCTCGAAAGAGACATGACTGACTGGGCAGAAGATTATCCCGCAGTAGGTTGCCATTGCTTTCTGTGGTAGACTGGTTGCTGACCAAGGCTATAGAGCCCAATCTGTCCTGCTATTTAACCCATAACTAGAAGGAAGAGACAGATTAATACCTTTCCCAAGGGTATTTGCGCGTAAGTGAATACAATGGATTCGGCTGGAATTCGAACTTGGCTCCCCGAGCAGATATCCAATGCACCACAATGCACATCCAGGAAGTACATTTCTTTAATAAGACTTCTGATACCTAGGCCTGGA
Source organism: Ascarosepion bandense (assembly GCA_037127315.1). NCBI lineage: Eukaryota > Metazoa > Mollusca > Cephalopoda > Sepiida > Sepiidae > Ascarosepion > Ascarosepion bandense. The sequence continues at coordinate 577,683 of JBBBDQ010002012.1, read as the reverse complement.
GACATTAAATTCACAATTTCAAAATAAACACACACACACACACACATATATATTACTGTATATTTGGGCAGCAATCTTACATTCATCACAACTGACAAGGAAAATTGAATTAATTTCTTCTGTTTTTTTAGCATTCTAAACATTTTAAAGTTTTGTACGAGTTAAGAAATATAAAAATTGCCTTTATTTCTTATTGTCTCAGGCACTTTTGGCTACTTCTGTAGCCATTATAAAAGGTGTTTTTGTCCTTAGTGCAGTTATTTTCCCATGTGTTGATCATTACATATTATTTTAGCTTTGCGTGGTTTCAGGAGGAGTGTTTGTTTCTCACAATTACATACCCCACTTGGCTGGAAATGATATAAGTATCATATGATCTAAGATTAATGGTAACGAAAATATATTTGATACATAAGGCCTCTTGAAATAGAAAGATGTCTACAACAATGTGATTAAAAAGAATGTTTCTGTTTTGACCAGATTTTTTAAAAAAAATTCCCTGCCACATGAGTGTTTACAAAATGTTACATGAGGGTTCTTTAAAAAAGAAAAAAAATGGTTAATAGTAAAATCAGTTATTGCAAATCGCCTGAAGACACCACGCATGGTAGAAACCTAGGTCACTTAATAACTTGTTTACAAATAAAATGTATATATATATATATATATATATTTTCTAGACATATGCTATTAAATATAAGAGACAATGAATGTCTATTATGTTTAATCATGAGCCGTTCTAAACGTCGTATTTTTGCTTTAATTTCAGTTGAAAATAAATACAAAAATTCTCCAACATTTGGATAATTATTTATTGGTTTTCTTCTAAGCTTTCGGCTCACATGAGCCATCTTCAGAGAGGTAGTTTAAACTGAAATATTATAAAATCCACCATCACCGACGATTTTATTTTGTCTTGACATAAAACTCCGCTTGGCAACGGCAATAGTTACCAAAAATAATAAACGCAGTTCTTAAGTTTGCGATGCGGTTTTATGACGTCACACCGCGGGATAGCGCGAAATGACAACAAAACCATCTAGTCAAATGCAATGTAATATGTTATTTCCTGTTTTAAAGTTGATTTTATTGAGTGTTGGTTGTTTTGATTTGATGTACATGGCCTCCAATATCTGCAGGTTCCTCTTACTGTGTGTATGAGTAAGGATCACCGTATTGTTGACCAAAATCTGTCTGATATTACCTACATGTTTATGTTTTTCAGAGAAATGTTGTTTAATAGTACTCTGATCAGAAAGATGACATGTAAGTCTACGGGAGAGCGTGGTTGTGGTAAAACCAATATATGTACTAGGTTTTTGAGTAGTATCAGAGATGCAATCTCTGAATGGGCATGTAAATTGGTACACTACATTGGTTTTTTGTAAAGAATTTAGTTTAGTGCCTGTTGGGTTATTATAGACTATGAGGTCAATTGTTTTAAACTTTTTATAATATATAATGAGTTTAATTTGATTATTACTTTCGACTGGTTTAACATTTCTACGTATTATGTTTTTGAGAGTTTTTTCATCTTGTTTATAATTATTATGTATTTGGTTGCAATAGTATAAGTTAATAGTGTTATGTTTATTTTGATGTAAACCATTATTATTAATATTATCATTATTGTTAGAGCTATTGTTAAGTTTGTTGAGATACATTTTAATTTGTTGATCAATAACAGAGTTAGGAAATCCATTATTAACTAGTGTTTGCTTAATGTTGTGTAATTCTTTATAAAATATAGATTTTGAAGAAGATATCATTTGTGTGCGTTGAAGTAAGTTTTTTATAACAGCTAACTTATATCGTTGGGGGCATTCACTATTATAATTAAGAAGACACGAATTTATGCTAGTTGGTTTCCTATATAGAGAAGTAGTAAATTTATGTGTGCTAGAATCAATGAATACATTAAGGAATGGGAGTTTGTTATTAATATTAAGTTCTAATGTAAATTTGAGGATGGAGTGACTTTCAAATTTGTTTTTAAGATATTTAATTTGATCGATATTCTTAGCTAAAACAAAGATGTCATCTATATATCTTACATATATAGAGGGTTTATTGCTGTCATTAATTATTTTATTTTCTAGATTTGCCATATAATAATTAGAAAAGAGGGGGCCTAAAGCTGAATATATAGATCAGAATCTGACAAGGTAAGACAAAATAAGGAATGTATTTGAATCTAAAATTTTATTAAAGCTTTTTCAGAGACCAAGAGAAAAATGAAAAAAAAAACCAAAAAAAACAAAGAGACAGTATACTGGTATGTTTCGATTTGAGATTAGTTTTTATTGGTCAGATAAATGAAACATGTATTAAAGCAATAGATTTTTTTATATTAAATGTATGTGCATGGAATATTTTGGATGGTAAAAATTTATAATAGTGTATGTGTAAGTTTGTATAGAAACGCATGTCTGTTTAGATGTATGTTGGAGAGTTACATTAGTTAATATATGTGGATATGTGTGTGAGTATTAATACACGTCATTATTATTAAAGAAATGAAAATTTTTAAAGATAAATATGAGAAATATTTTTAATGGTAAAGTGTGTGATAGTGCATGTCTGTTTATATAGAAACACTTGTCTTTCTGGATATATGTTGGACAATAACATTAGGTAATATAATTATATATTCAGTATTAATAATGCTAATAATAATGTGTGTGTATGCGTGTATATATATATATATATATATATATATATATATATATATATATATATACATACACATTATCAGCCATAATCATTAGGCTACCACAGATTTTTTTTAATTATGTGTTTCATAATATGTTTAGTATTGATTGTCAAGTGAATAATTCTAAATGAAAATAGAATGTTTTTTTTTTAATACTGCACAATAACATGTGCATCAAATGAACTGTTCTGGTGTCCAGTTTTTGTGCTCACTTCTCCATGCTCGTCTCTTCTTATTATTGGCTGGCCAAAGCAAGGCTTCCTGGCTGCCTTGTAAAATTTTGCAGAGTAATAATAACAAAAGAATCATTCTATTTTCATTTAGAATTATCCACTTGGAAATAAATCCAAAAAATAGTATGAAATACATCATTTTTTTTTAAACTGGGGTGGCCTAATAATAATGGCCAGTAGTGTATATATATATATATATATATATATATATATGAAATGATTGGTTTGAACATTATTTTTGATCAATACTCATATTTAAGTAGATATTCTGTTTATAATCAAACAGTGTTATATATTTATTTCTACCAGCCTGATTATTTGCGATAAATTTTTCTTATGAAAATATGTGTCATTCAGCAGGATTCAAACCTACGATCGCTATCCACATTTCATAACAAAAATTTGTTGCAAATAATCAGGCTGGTAGAAATAAATATATAATACTGTTTGATTATAAACAGAATCTCTACTTAAATATGTGCAACGATCAAAACTAATGTTCAAACAAATTTCAAATTGTAGGTCTTTTATAACCACTGTCATTAATCTTCATTAATTTATATATATATATATATATATATATATATATATATATATATATATATAGATAAAGTATACCTAGTGAGCCAACAAACCTACCAAGGTTTCATCTAAGCGGATTGTCAGGGAAAAAGATATATATATATATATATATATATATATATATATACATACATACACACACACACATTACTATTAGCATTATTTTTATATTGGAAATCACAAATTGTGTATGAAAAGTATCAATTTATTATCAAAATCAAAAGTTGAATTTGAACAGACCAATCACTCAATCTATTAATATATCAAATTACAAACCATTTCCTTTATCTGAGTACATATTTAATACATGCCTTGAAATTACTCCACCAAGAAAATAAATAACTTTATTTTCTATCAATCTTTTATTTCTTGTGCGTATACATGTGCTTGTGTGTGTGTGTGTGTGTGTATATATATATATATTTAATGTGTCTGTGTGTGAAGTGATAATAGTTTCCACATGGTAAGCAAAAGAGAGAAAATAAAAAATGACAAGTCATGGTCTTGAGAATTCTCCCCACATACACTAAATTAATAGTCTCAGACTAAAACAAAAAGAGAATTTTAAGGTTTGGTAGTGATAAGAAATGAATAGCAAGGGTGGGATTAAACGCAAAAGGAAGTGTCAGTTTTGAGAAGAAGCTACAGTCATGATTAAAGTAGAGATAGACGATTTCTCAATGCATACTTTCAACAGAGTAGAATGTAATGCGATGGGCCAGAGATAGACCTTAATGGAATCTGATTAAATCTTGTGTATTTCTTTACATATTTTCATTTCTGTTAGGGGAGGCCTACTTGGATGGATGGGTGGGTGGGTGCAAGGTGACTGCATTCTTGGACAGCCTCAGATGGCACTGTGCAGAAAGATATGCAAAGAGCAGTTGATGTGTTGAAAGCCATATCTATATATATAAGCATTCCACTGACAACAAAAAATTAAAGACAAAAAATTTTTTCTGACATCTGAATAATAAAATTTAAGAAAAAATCTACTTTCCACCTATCAAAACTAAATTCATCTTTGTGCTTTGTCTCTTCAAGAGTTTGAAGATCATGCATCTCCCCAACTTCCTGTCTTTTGTAAATCGGAATAAATATTGTCTTTTTGCTATCCATCCTGGGTTATTTACTGATTTCTTCTGTCCCTCTTTCTTTCAATATTCTGTGAATGTCAAGTTTTCTGATCCCTCCTTTCTTAATATCTACTATAGAAATTTACATTATTTCAGATTCTAAGTATAAGGGTCTTCTTGATTTGCATTTTCTCTAAGATTTCATCTTTTTCTTCTTCTACTATGTGCCTTGTCCTTTCAAGACATAAGTGATCATGGCCTTCCTCATCTCCTTATCCCTGGTGGCTCTTAGCATGCTTTCTCCTGTAACATCTCGCAACTCCTGTTCTGTCATCCTCCTGCTCAGGCACTTCAAATATGTTATCCAATGCTTACCTCTGTCTCTTTTTCCCCTCTATCTGTCCTTTTAGTATCAGGTTCTCCAAGCTCTCCTTCCTCATTGCATGTCCCAGGAACTTCAGTTGTCTGTTCTTGATGCTGAATATTAATTTCATTTTCGTTTCCATTTTTCCAACACCTCATCATTGCTCATATGCTTGGTTCATGATATCCGCAACATCCTTCTGTAGAATCACATTTCAGCTGCTTCAAGTTTTTCTTTCATTTTTGATGATATTGTCCAACTTTCACTGCTATATTAAAGAACTGATATCACATAGCAATCTAGTACTCTCTTCTTTGTTTCTAATGAATATTTTGTTTGCCTTAATATTTTACTCTGTTTCTGAAATGCGTTCTTCACCATGCCAATTTGCCTTCAGATCTGTGTCAAACTTTCCATCTTCTGTTAGAACATTTATCACTGATTACATATTCCATCCATGTGATTTTCAGCAGTCTTCTGTAGAACCAGATTTTTGTTGATTCAAGTTTCTATTCTACTTGTGAAATGATTGCCCAACTTTCACAGCAATATAGCTTAAACAATATTATATATAACAAATTCAGTTCTTATTTTATTGTTGCTTCAGCAAACTTTCTGTTTTTGAAACATTGCTTAGCTTTTGAAAGGCTTCCTTGCTCTTCCATTTCATCTTTTGATTTCAGTGTCACATTTTTCATACTCTGTTAAATCAAAACCTAGATAATAATACATCAGTACTTATAAACTACTGGTAAGATAAATGGTGCCATTCCCTTTGCCTTTTCTACAAATATTTTCATGGCAATTCTTTTGGTGAACTTTCCTCTTTATGACCTTGATTGAATGAATTTGAGTGTGCTACTAGATTGGTAACTAGGTCTCACTGTTTTGCTGTCCAAATAGCTCAATGCAATAATTTCTTTTTTTGTTTCTAATCTGTGGAACTGTCATGTCATTTCTTGTTTCTCTGCCAAAAACAATCTTCAAAAATGTAAATATAATATCAATGACATTCATCTGTCTTCCTAAATCCTGTTCTTGTGTTATCCTTTCCCCTAATTAAAGTCTTCTCATTCTCTTTCACTTCAAGTAATCCTCCAAGTAATAGTGGCATTATCTACTTGGGCTAAAATTATTGAATTAATAAAATTTATCATGGTTTTATATATATATATGTATATATATATATATATATATATATATATATATATATATACACACACACAATACAGTGCAAAAGTATTAGGATAAGAACTATTTTATCTTTTATGAGGCATCAAAATAAAGTTTAAAATCACCCCTGTCCTAACACTTTTGCACACTACTGGTAGTGTGCAAAAGTATTAGGACAGCGGGTGATTTTCATGAAAACTTCACTGAAATTCAAATACAGTGTGAAAAGCCAAACCTTTGTAAGAATTATTTAACTAAAAAGGAAGAAAAGGTAAGGCTTCAAAATTTGAATTGGCCCCCATAAATCCCTGATCTCAACCCTATTGAACATCTATGCAATATTTTGGATATAAAAATTGATAAATCTAATGTTACTTTGCAAGATACACTTTGAGAACAAATGCAAGCTGCTTTGCAGGAGATACCATTAGATACACTGAGGAAGCTTGCGATGTCAATGCCAGACAGAATGAAGCAAAAGGCTATTATACTAAGTATTAAATTTATTTTGTAACAAGTATGTTTTCTTCTTAAAGCATTTGTTGAGTAAATCAAATAAAATTACTTTAATTAAATTGTTTATTTTCTGTCAATATACCTCTTGTCCTAATACTTTTGCACAGTACTGTATATATATATATATATATATATATATATATATATAACTTGCATGTATATGTATTCTTAGTATAAATTTTAGCTCTCTTATTTCTCGTAAAGAATTGTTTAATAAAATCTGCAATACTTATAGAATTCTATTTAAGATCTCTAAGAATCTGCAGACCACAATAGCTGCCTGAAATAGATATATACATAAAAAACACTTTAAAAACTCTCAGTATTCTCATTATTTCATCCACAATGCTCGCAAAAAGGCATACAAAATATAGAATCTCAAAAAGTTACTGACATTATTAACAATAGCAATGTCAGTAAACTAGATAAAGATATACATAAAATAACTCTTTAACATCTATTATACATAGCAATTCATCTAACTGTAACAATGTCAAAATAATTAAAACTACATCCAAAAATATTATGGATATGATCAGAACCAAAAATATGTATAAAAATATTAATTCTGAAGCATGTATATCTATATATATATAAAAGCAAGATGTTTGTGTGTGTGTGTGTCTGTCTGTATGTTCCTTATACAAATCCACATTTTTTATCCGATTTTCACCAAACATCACACAAATATTCTTTAGGTTTCCAGTCAGGTCATGGGCTACTTATTTTTTCCAATTTCTTCACCTGCTGATATTGGAAATCCATACCCTGATATTTAATCAGGTCTGATCAAGATCAGGATTTCAGCCATTTTATTGTGGTTCTTGCTGCAGAATTTGCTCTTAGTAAAGTTATAGTTTTTAGTCTCAAACATAAGTAGATCTTCTCAGATGACTCATTTTCCCTGATATCGGAAATCGATACCCCCCAATATTCTATCAAATCTGATCAAAAACCAATATTCAGCCATGAATATGATCCATTTTCTCAAATTTTACTCCCAATGGGTACAATAAGTTTTCATAGATTTACTTAGGTTAGTTTATTCTTGGATGACATATTTAACTCTGATATTGGAAATCAATACCCCATTATCCTATCAGGTCTGATCAAAATCAGGTTTTCAGCCCTTTTATTTTGGTTTTTGCTTCGGGTTTTGCTCTAAGTAGTTATAATTGTAGTTCTTAGTCTCAGCCATGATACCATTTACTCAGAGGACTTATTTAGCCTTCAAAATTCAGTTTACAACAAAAAAAACTTATTTGATATCGATGCCAGGAAATCAAAATTTGACTTACATCCATTCATTTTTCTTTCAGTCTACGGTTTTGCTTTAACTGGAAACAACTATTGCTTTTTAGTCTTTCATGCCAACGTCCAAAGAGTCTGAGCTCCAGGGCCATGGATTAGTTTTAAAGTTTTCATTATACCCAAGCAACGCCAGGCTATACTGCTAGTGTGAAATAAGCAGTCACAACTGTTTTTATAACATAATGGAGAAACTTGTAAAAATTTAAAAAAAATATATCTATGAACACAAAAAAAATCTCATATACAACACTTTATCAAATGCATTAGTTATACACAGAAATTAATTCAACCACAATTTTGATTATACTTACTGAAAGAGGAAGTAACTTACTTAGATAAAACAACATAAGAGTGCTGCTATCAAATTTACCAAAATATAAATCTCCACCCCATATTTATCTAGACATTTTCATTATTGAAAATATACTTCTTTCTCAAACCAACATACATGAATATAAAATTATCAAAAATTAAAAGATAATAGCTAAATTTATAACCTTCTATTTTTTTTATATATATTCTACATAAATGACTCCCAAACTAAAATAATCATCATCAGCAACCATATAATAATCATCAATGCGCATATTTATATATTTCCTGTCCCATCTTTAGTGGAAAGAGAGGTAAATCAACTTAAATTAATAAATTTATGAGGGATTTGTAGCAGTTTTTATCTGTATTTAGAAGTAATTAACTCCTGAACAAAATGATCAGTTTAATTAACTAGTTCCTTTAATCCTACATTTCTTAGATTGCAGTTTTATTTATGCAAGTCCTTCATGTGAGGCACCCAGATACCTTTGTCTATTAAGTGATCATCTTGCTTCAACTTATTCTTAAAAGAGGCTTTGTCATCATGATGCTCATTTTTTATTTCTGAGAGATATTTCTCCTTCACTGTTATAGAAAGCATAAATTTTTCAACATGTAAAAATATTGAGTAAAAATTAATTTATATCATGTCAGGAGTAATCAATGAATCACAGATGCCATTGCGCATTTTTTTAAAGGTAAAGGGAAAGAATTAAATAGTTCATTGCTGTTTATTTTAGTTGGGAATTCTTTATCTTCGTATTATTGAATATCAATATAAATATTGAAAAAAAAATCAAAATATATTTTATAAACATTTCACCCTAAGCAAGGCAGGGCTGCCACTGATACACAGGGAATTACATTGAATGAAAACACAAGATGCAGGAGATGTCAAAGAATGGATAAGAGATGGATGGGAATCAAGTAAATAGAAGATGCCAATTGACATGGCATTTAAATTTTTGGAGATTGTAGCTATCAGGGAAGCAAGCAAATAGAACTTTTGCTTACTAGACATTAAATTATATCACTTAGCATCCTCAATAATTTAATTTGATATTTTAGTTACCCCGATGTATACTAATGAGTTTTCTTGAATTTTAAAATTAAAGAAGAAAATAAAATTTTTACTTTTTTAAAAAATACTTGTTACAAAATAAAATAGTTAAATTCCATCAGAGGACAAGATACAAACACACACACACACACATATATATATATATATATATATATGTATATATATATATATATATAGTAAGGCAGTGAAAGAACAGATAGATTAAAATCCACTGTTCATGCATTTACTTTTATAAAGAGTTCTCAATACAGAGTAGATCTTAATATTTTAATTTTGTTATTATACTGGCTTAAAAATTTTCATGTTTCAGAACAATAATGTTCTTCTTCAGGTGATATACAAAAAAAATTTATCATGAAGAAGAATAGTATTACTCTGAAACATGAACATTTTTTGTAGTGATATAATACTTTTATAAACCTTTGTAATAAAAAAAATTACGATATATATATACACACACACAAACATGTATGTGTGTATTTGCAAACATATACATATATTTTATGTATCAGAAATAATCATATAAAATCTGAAATCTCTGTTAATAGGCTTATAAATATAATATACTTGCCTAAGCACTTATCCTATAGCAAGAAAAAAAAAAAAAAAGTTGCAATAAAGATATATTTAAGTTCAAACAGATGTAGACTCATGTTTGTTCATGTCTTGAACTTTCTTTCAATGTCTGCAGATATATTTCTTTCTCTGTTTCTTAATTACATAATCTTATTATATATTTTTTTTAATCAAGATGTACGTGTGGATCTGTTTTATCTTAAGCTGTCCATTTCTATCTCACTATGCATGCATACATGCACACATATATCATCATCATCATTTATGTGCTGTGTCTTTTCAGGATGAAGATGAGCCACAGCTTTACCATTCCTCTTGGCGATGCATTTATACAAACTGATGGTCGATCATTTCAATCCACAACTTTCTATCAATTATAACTCAACGCAACTGTTGATTCTTTACCATTCCTCTTTAACCTTGCTTTGCCATCCATTCACACAAACTCTTAGGCAATCATGGCTCTTCACAACTTCCTGTCCCTTCTAGCTCTAAGCAACATTTGACTCTTTACTATCCCTCTTTGTCCCTGCTCTGCTATCCATTAACATGATCTCATGAGCGATCATGGCTCTCCATAAATTTAGTCCCTTGTGGCTCTAAGCATGTCTGACTCTTTACTATCCCTGCTATGCCATCCAGTAACACAGACTCATGAGCAATCATGGCTCTCCTTAACTTCCTGTTCCTTGTACCTCTAAGCATGTTTGACTCTTTACTATCCCTGCTCAGTCAGCCATTAACACAAACTCATGAGTGATCATGGCTCTCCACAACTTCTTGTTCTTTGTATGTGCTGTGTCTTTTCAGGATGAAGATGAGCCACAGCTTTACCATTCCTCTTGGCTATGCATTCACACAAACTGATGGTCGATCATTTCTATCCACAACTTTCTATCAATTATAACTCAAAGCAACTGTTGATTCTTTACCATTTCTCTTTAACCCTGCTTTGCCATTCATTCACGCAAACTCGTAGGCGATCATGGCTCTCCACAACTTCCTGACCCTTCTAGCTCTAAGCAATGTTTGACTCTTTACTATCCCTCTTTGTCCCTGCTCTGCCATCCATTAACACAAACTCATGAGCGATCATGGTTCTCCACAACTTCCTGTTCCTTGTAGATCTAAGGATGTTTGACTCTTTATTATCCCTCTGTTTCTGCTCTGCCATGCATTAACATAAACTCATAAGCAATCATAGCTTTCCACAACTTTTGTCCCTTGTATCTCTAAGCGATATTTGACTTTTTACCATCCCTCTTTGTTCCTGCTCTGCCATCCATTCACACAAACTCATGAATGATCATGGCCCTCCACAGCTTTCTGTCCCTTGTAGCTCTAAGCAACATTTAACTCTTTACCATCCCTCTTTGTTCCTGCTCTACCATCCATTAACATGAACTCATGAGCAATCATGGCTCTCCACAACTTCCTGACCCTTCTAGCTCTAAGCAATGTTTGACTCTTTACTATTCCTTTTTGTCCCTGCTCTGCTATCCATTCACACAAACACATTAATTTCCTTGCTATTTCCCTCCACCTTTCTTTCTCTCAATGTCTTATGTGTATTATATTTTACAAACTGTCTTTTCACACCATGTCTGTAAGAAATTTCAATCACCCTTAATGTCTTTCTAGTTTCCAATTTCTTTAAAACTTCCTTGTTGTCTATATGTTCTGTTCAGGATATTCTCAACATCCATATTTAGAACTACATCTCTGTCACTTCCAGTTGCTCCTTCATCTCTAAGGAAATTATCTATCATCCACAGCCATACAATAAACTAGATATAAGTAAATTTAATGAACCTAACTTGAATTCAAACTCGGCTCTTCAATTCCTAAATCTGAGCATTACCCCTTATATATTAGTTGTGTAGTTGGGCAATAATACTTTACTAATATATGTCACTTTGAAAATGTCTGACAAGATACTGTTATTTTTTTTATTGTTTTTTGTGTGCAAACAAGAGCTTTCTTTTTCTGAACTTAGTGTGCTCGAAAGTGTCCAAATCATAGTTTGTTTCAAGTGCTTTCTTTGCAATAGCAAAAATAAAAATCCCTGTAAATGGCAAATAGATTAGTCAAATGCACTCAGAATGAACTCTTCATTTGGACAATTTCTGCACACACTAAGTCCCAAAAAGAAGTCTCTTGTTCATACAGAAGAAAAATGATAAAAATCTTTACAAATGTACCTTGACAGTCATCTTCAATGCAATGAATACATATGCGTATATGCAAATACACTTGCATCTGGACACCTAGTTTAGGTGTGCATATGTTTCATTTTACATACATCAATTTTTATTGTATGTGTGTGAGAATCTCTAACTGATGTATTAGCATGTTTAAGACAATATTTCTTTGTGTCTGTATATATATTTAAATCTTCACATACACTCTCTCTTTCTATATATATATATATATATATATGTAGATGTCTATACTTTAGAGATGAGGTAGTATTTACATTATTTATATTGTTCAAACTGTTGTCCTCATCTTTATTGGCATATTCATATTCATGACATTTCCACAAGAACACATGACACAGTGGGTAAAATAGTTGGTTCGATCCAGTGACTTGAGCCAAAGAGTTGTTAGTTAAATACCTGGCTACAACAGTAGTGAACAAATAACTTAGTGGGTTGAGTTAAAGGGGGATAACTAAGATATCTAGAAGTGGAATGTCTCATAGAATAATAACAATATACTCCAGTGATCAAAATAAAAGGTTTCAATTTGAAATTTCAATCCCTTAAAGAAGGCCAGAGGGTACAATGGCTGAAACGTTGTGAATATGAACATGGCAATAAAGATGAGGACAACAGTTCAAACAATGTAAATTATATATATATATATATATATTACTGAAAACAGAAATAGGTTGGTTGGTTGTTTGGAGTTTTATGGCATATCAACCACTATGGGTCACTTAATGCCAAATCCAGCCTACACATATATATTAAAAATATATACACTTTGTATACACAATTTAGGGATAATGTCCTTGAGCCACAGCGTGTTTATTCTTACTCTGGTAAGTGATTTCAAATGTTTCTATCTAGCATGCGTTAGTTATTTATATCAAGAAGTTTGATTTGTTTGTATAGTCAGTTGATGCAGTTTTCCACTACCAGTTTTATTTACAGTGGGTAAAAGGCCAGTGTAGTTTATTAATTTATCCAACAATGATTTGGTTGTTTAGTTTTTTATGGTATATCAACCTTGATCGGTTGATTATTCTGAGTTATGACAAGATATTATATTTTTGGATATAACGCTGTCTCTCTCAAGAAAGAGAGAACATCATCCATTTCCACCTTCTGAAACAAATTTCTTATATTATCTGTTTTAAAATACCGCTCTCTGGTTCTAGTTAGTGCGCCACATTCCATTAGAATATGTTTGATTGTGTAAGGTGTTTGGTATGAAATGGGGGATGTTTCAACTCGATAAATTGGTATGGAAGAAAAAAGTGTGAGAAGTTGTGAAATTTTTGTTTAAAGTGTAGATTTATTGTTATTAGTATTAATATTACTTGCTTTTTGTATGATATATTAAGTGTCCATAATGGTATTTGTGTTGCTACATGTGTTTCAAATCCAAAGTTGACTCTGTTCAGGTGAATAAATTTTTGACTTTACATATCAAAATCTGTTTGTCTTTCTGATGGCTGAAAATACTGTGTATATATAGATATTTCCGGCTGTCATAAAGACAAATAGATCTCGTTATATAAAGTCACAAATTTATTCATCTGAAGAAAGTCAACTTTGGACTGAAAACATGTGTAGTGACACAAATACCATAATGGACACTTGATGTATTATACAAAAAGCAAATAATATTGATACTAATAATAACAATAAATGTACACTTTAAACAAAATATTCACAGATTCTCACACTTTTTTCTCATTTATATATATATATATATATATATATATATATATATATATATATATATATATAAAACAATGAAACTTTTATCTTGCACAAAAAAATGGTTATATTTTTAAAAAGTGCTCAATACTGAGTTAAAAAAATCAAAAGTGTAGAGCTAGTTAGGATTTTATATGTGTGTGCGTGTGTTTGTGTGTGTGTGCATGACGGATAAAATGTTGTCTAAATTACACAAAAATAAAAATAACATGGACATCACAATTTAATAGATATTTTCCCCAAAATTACACAAAAATATATTGAAATACTGGAGTAAATATAGTCAATAAAATCACCATTAGCTTCAAACACTGTCTCTGGAAGACTTCAGAATCTCTTGCATCGATTCTTCATGGTCTCCTTGTTTAAGGTAGTACATGATCCCATAAACCTTGCCTTCATTTTATCTTTGGTATTGCAAAGAGTTTTTTTTTGTCTCTTGTTCAACTGTGCTGCAAATATAATAATCAAGGGGATTACAGTCTGGGGAGTTATGGGGGGTCAGATGTAAAGGGTGATGTGGTTGCAGAAATTATCTGATAGCTAGATTCTCCTGCTTGGATAGCATAATGCAGAGTCCTGTTGCCAGATATGAGGTCTTCCATCAGCCATTCTCTTAACCCAGAGTTGCACTATATTCTCAAGGTACTTGATGTAGCTCGTTGTGTTTAAGTTGGTGAATGCTGCCATAATCCTTGCTTTCAGTTCATTTTTGGTGTTACAACTTGTGTTGTTGGTCTCTTGCTCAATTTTACCCTACACATAATAATCAAAGTGGCTTCAGACTGAAGAGTTAGGTAGCATAGTGCAGAGTTCTACTGTTAGACGTAGGGTCTTCTAGCAGCCACCCTCTTGATCCAGTGCAATGCTACCTTCTCAAAACACATGTGGTAGGCCTTTGTATTAAATCTGAGGCCTTCACCTACAAATTCAGGAGTTTTTTCTTATCAGAAAGATCAGAGTGAGTTTTCCAAGTTGACATACCTTCACAATCTTTATTACTCATCCAACTCTTTCTAAATCCTTTGCACTGTCCACAGATTGAAGCCCAAACACTCTGAAATGTTTATATTAGGGATTCCAGCATGAATGCCAAGCAGTACAGCATACCATTTCCAGATTTCTAGAAGAGTGAATTGTGTCATGATACTCTTTGTCTCACAAACGGTTTCACACTAATCCTTTTATAATAGGCAACTGACAAAATTCAAAACAAACAATGCACATGAACAAAAGTAAAAATATAAAATGGCAACAATTTACCCATCACACCCTACATAAGTTTCATGAAAAATTACTGACAAGGTACTGCAGTTAAGTTTATTATTTAATTTTTTTTGTATCCTTATAATTTTTAATCTAGACATAAATTATGTAGAAATTTGACCTAATATTTTTTTTATATTTGAGTGCTTTCAACTATTCTGTTAACCATTATCAAGGATGACAATATCACTTTTAACTGAATGGATGGATTTTTTTTTGTTAGACATGAATCTAGAGTTATAGGAATATTTTATTTTCCAAACACATTTGGCATATAGTGACTGTGTTCATAGTTGAGTGTTGTTTCTTTCTTTGTTATTAATAATGCTTCAATTATTTTTAGCCTTTTTTCCATGTGAATGAGGCTATTTTATCATTATATTATATTTGTATTATATCTTATATTATTATATTTATATTGTATTTGTATTATATATTGTTATATTATATTTGTATTATATTTGTATTATATCTTATATTATTATATTATTATATTTGTATTATATATTATACTATTGTATTATATTTGTATTATATATTATATTATATTATTATATTTGTATTGTATTTGTATTATATATTATACTATTATATTATATTTGTATTATATTTGTATTATATCTTATATTATTATATTATTATATTTGTATTATATATTATACTATTGTATTATATTTGTATTATATATTATATTATTATATTTGTATTGTATTTGTATTATATATTATATTATATTTGTATTATATTTGTATTATATCTTATATTATTATATTATTATATTTGTATTATATATTATACTATTGTATTATATTTGTATTATATATTATATTATATTATTATATTTGTATTTTATTAGTATTATATATTATACTATTGTATTATATTTGTATTATATATTATATTATATTATTATATTTGTATTTTATTTGTATTATATATTATACTATTGTATTATATTTGTATTATATATTATATTATTATATTGTATTTGTATTTGTATTGTGAACAAGCATGTTTTGGGTGAAGTATTGTAGCTGGAAAAGAAAAAATTAAAGGAGCACAAGTAAAGTTAAATAAAAAACTTAATGGCAGTACTTTGCCTGTTGTTCTTTACAAAACCTGTATAAAAGAGGGATTGCTGCACAATTACACAATATACGGTTGTGTGTGTAAAAGATAGAATATAATCTATGCTTGTGCCCATTTTACAATTGGTTCTCTCTTGATTTTTTCTTTCCTGTTGGCGCCAGTAAGAATCCAAGTTTTATATATTATTATTCAGATTCTAAAGGTGAATATTTATAATCACAGTTGTCATGACAACTACAATTTACACAAACTTCATCGTTATAATACTTTGTAGCTTGATGCTGATTGTACACATTTTATTATACTCATTTATCTTATTTATATCTGTCTCCACACAAATGTAAATTTGACACAAAATTGGTTTAATGTGCTCGCCCATGTGCTATTTGTACATGAGGTCAGAAGCAAAACATTTTTCAGTCTCCTTTTTTTACTTTTTCTTTTTTGACAGTCCTGTTTGTTTCTATGAGAATTACTTATTTATACAAAGAATCAGAGTGTAGCATCTGTCAGATCTCCCTGTCCTTCTGGGCTAAACAAAATCATACATTTTGACCAAGAAGTGGGAAGTAATTAAAAAATATGAAAAGAAGGAAGGAGTAGAAAGATAATGAATTAATTTACCACTGTTGATATTATAAACAGAACAACCCTTTTAATGTTTTTCCATTCTTACAAATGTCATGACACAAGAGAGATCTAAAGAACACTAATCTAAAAAGATCATTTCCTCACAAATTTTTAATGAGTGGACCAGTCTCTTTTAGCAGAATCACTTCTTTTCCCAATTGTTAGAGACAGGAGATTATTCAGAAATCTTTTTTTTTTTTATTCAGACTAGTTTGTAAGTGTTATTAAAAGTGATGGCCAAATTTAATTGATTATATGTCCTGTATAAATAATCAAGAATTTTTATTGATATAATTACATTGTCACATGTAATGAAAAAGCATTAAAAGTAAAGATACCTAAAGAAAGTTTATGCAATATTTTGGCAGATCAATTCTTCAACCTTCATCAGATATACACTATATACAAAATAAAAAACTACAGGAAACAATAATTAAAACCAGACAAAACCTTTTTATCAGTCATATCTAGCTAGACAGGAAAGATTTTTTCTGTTGTGTTTCACATCATACACTTAAAAAATGTTTAAAAATGGGGTCAAACCGTGTATAGACTTAAATGTTCTGTCAACAACATCAAGAACACAAAATTTTAATTACAGTTTAATTAGACTATATCAATTAAAAGTGCAGCAAAAAGTGAAATTAAAGTTAAACCTTTGATAAAGAATTGTTTTTCTACAACTTTCACTCTGCTTGATATTTAAATTGAAATGAGTTACTTATTTCATTTTTAATCATGTATGACTACAGTAGTTACTACCTGTGACTTCAGATTGTTTATGATTTGCCCAGATAGAAAAACAGACAGACAGACAGACAGGCACACACATGCACTGCTCTTTATATTTAAATTGATTTATTTTTTTAGTATGGAGTGAAGGGTGCCACAGGATTTTAAATTTATTGTTGCTGTTGGTCACCAGATTGTAAGAGGAGCCATTTATGACTGGTTACTGAAGAGTAATAAGTATTTCATTATGAATTTAACATTTTCAAAAGAAAAGAATTCAACATATGGAAGAAATTTTACATAGGTAATTCAGGAAGAGAGAAACACACATGTGTCAATTCAGATAGCAGGAAAAGAAAGGAAAACATTTATAGGCTTTGTTGCCAGAAAATGTATGTATCTGTGATGCTTCATGTGGCTAGGTTTGAAGTTGGCAGCCCAAGGAAAGAAATTTCCCTCGGGGTGATGAAGCATATATTATATTAGGTTGTCACACATGAAATGAGATATTTTTTCGTTGGTTGTTGATCTGATCTTCTAACAATGCAACCTCCTTAGTATAAAAAAAAGTGATAAAATGGTCCTTCACAAAATTACCGATAAATACTTATGTGTTTGTTCCATTGCTGTAGACATACCTCTCTTACTATGGCTGAAATACATGTTATAATGAGTCATAAGTCATGTGAAGACCAGTGATTCACAATATTTGAATGGCTACAAATCTATGCAGCTTTAATTTCAGATTTACAGAAGATTAATGCCTTCCTCCCAATATAAAAAAAAAGATGATTTCTCAATCAAACTGATGTGAATAAAATTATCAAAATTGAAAGAAGTTACCAATCCTGATTTACTTGTAATCTTTTTAAAGTAAAGTTAATAATCATTTTTGATTGTAATAATAATTTTTGTGATTTTTTTTCTTTTGATTGTGTCTCTCTTTAGTACAGGGACAATCATGACTCTCCATAATTTTCTATCATTTCTGGCTCTTAGTAAGGTTTGTCTTTTTCTTATGCTGCCAAGTCACTGTTTTTCCAAACTTTTTATACCTTTAGGGAAGGTCATTCACTGCTTTCCTCTGTCTCTCTTGCCTACAATATGTCCTGAAAGTATGAAGTTCACCAAGCCCTCTTTCTTCAGTGTGTACACTAGAAATGTCAACCCTCTCTTTCTAATGTTAAGTATAAGAATTCTTTTCCTTTCCATTTTTAGTTCATTTTGCACAGTCTGAGATATTCTTAATATCCTTCTGTAGGACTGAATTCCTCCTGCTTCAAGTTTCTTCTTCATGTGAAGAGATTGTCCAGTATTCCCTGCCATATATAACAACAGATATTAGGTTGTAACACATGAAATGATGCATTTTTAGTTGGTTGTAGAACTTGTGTGCTGACAAAGTAACCTCCTTAGTATATAAAAAAATCTTGACTTATTCCTGACTCTTTTTCTTTACAGATAATTTTTTTTCAATATATTGTTACTCATAAACCTAAAGAAAATGATTACAATGAAACAATGTTGAGTAATCTTACTGTATGAGTATAAACTCAGTCATTCTGCATCTGAAGCATTTCGGAATATCAAGGTGGTCTTTGGTAATGGCATTGTTGATATCAGAACTATACAGAGATAGTTTCACAAGTTTGGTTTGGGAGATCATAGTCTTGAAAATAAACCAAGGGGAATACTCAGACATGATCAAATGAATGCTTTGGTTGACCAAAATCTGAGATCATAGTCTTGAAAATAAACCAAGGGGAATACTCAGACATGATCAAATGAATGCTTTGGTTGACCAAAATCTGAGATCATAGTCTTGAAAATAAACCAAGGTGAATACTCAGACGTGATCAAATGAATGCTTTGGTTGACCAAAATCTGAGATCATAGTCTTGAAAATAAACCAAGGGGAATACTCAGATATGATCAAATGAATGCTTTGGTTGACCAAAATCTGAGACCATAGTCTTGAAAATAAACCAAGGGGAATACTCAGATATGATCAAATGAATGCTTTGGTTAACCAAAATCTGAGATCATAGTCTTGAAAATAAACCAAGGGGAATACTCAGACATGATCAAATGAATGCTTTGGTTGACCAAAATCTGAGATCATAGTCTTGAAAATAAACCAAGGGGAATACTCAGATATGATCAAATGAATGCTTTGGTTGACCAAAATCTGAGATCATAGTCTTGAAAATAAACCAAGGGGAATACTCAGACGTGATCAAATGAATGCTTTGGTTGACCAAAATCTGAGATCATAGTCTTGAAAATAAACCAAGGGGAATACTCAGATATGATCAAATGAATGCTTTGGTTGACCAAAATCTGAGACCATAGTCTTGAAAATAAACCAAGGGGAATACTCAGATATGATCAAATGAATGCTTTGGTTGACCAAAATCTGAGACCATAGTCTTGAAAATAAACCAAGGGGAATACTCAGACATGATCAAATGAATGCTTTGGTTGACCAAAATCTGAGATCATAGTCTTGAAAATAAACCAAGGGGAATACTCAGATATGATCAAATGAATGCTTTGGTTGACCAAAATCTGAGATCATAGTCTTGAAAATAAACCAAGGGGAATACTCAGATATGATCAAATGAATGCTTTGGTTGACCAAAATCTGAGATCATAGTCTTGAAAATAAACCAAGGGGAATACTCAGATATGATCAAATGAATGCTTTGGTTGACCAAAATCTGAGATCATAGTCTTGAAAATAAACCAAGGGGAATACTCAGACATGATCAAATGAATGCTTTGGTTGACCACAATCTGAGAACTACAGTCTGAAAACTTGCATCAGAACTTGAAATATCTCACATAACTTCTCAGGACTTGAAAGTAATTGGAAAAATAAAGAAACTGGATAGATTTGTGCCATATGAAATGAACGAGACTAAAAAAATAAACATTGATTTGAAGCATTCTTCTGTTGCTTTCCCAACTAGAAAAAGAAACATTTTTGCATCAAATCATTACATGTGATGAGAAACGTATACTCTTTGACAACAGTAAGAGAGTAGGCCAGTGGTTAGAGTAGGCCAAAACAATACCCAAAACCTTGATTACACCCTAAAAATTTAATAATTACTTTATGATTGTCTTCTAAAGATGCTATTCGCTATTTATTCTTGCCTCAAGTGGTAACAATAACAGCAACGTCATATTGTGGAGAAATTGAGTAAATACACAAAAAATTGAAAAGGAATCATCCTAGACTTATGAATAGGTATGGCCTAATTTTACTGAATGGCAATGCAGAGCTGCACATTTCTCAATCAACTTTACAAAGGCTGCATAGCCTGAAGTATGAAATTCTGTCTCATCATCAATATTCACCTGATATCTCAACTACTGATTTTTTACTTATTTAAGCATTTTGAGCTTTTCATATGCAATAAAGCATTATCCAATAAGGAAAAGGTAACTGAAGTATTGGAACTGTTTATCACATCAAAGGATGAAAATCATTTTAAAGATAGGATTAATAACTCAAAGGTACATTAAAGAATAGTCATTTGTTGCCATGGTATCTACCTAAACTAAATGAATTAGTTATTTAATATTTCAAAAGTGCATTATTCATTTCCTATAAAGTGTGTCATTTCATGTGTGACAACCTAATATTGCTTGACAGTTTAGAATTCTTTTCATTGTTTCTAATTGAATTTTCATGTTTATTTATACTTTACTTAGCTTTTGGAAGGTATTTTTTGCCATTTAGTTTTACTTGTTCAGATTTTTGTGTCATATTTTCCATTAAAACACTTCCTCAATATTTAAATTTTTATACTTGCTTCATTTAAATATTTATAATACATAATTGGCATCTAAGACTGTGATTGCTGACAATCATACATTGAAGTTTAGTTCTTTAATTTTTGGGTGATTAGTTATTTAAAAAATAATCTTTATCACCTGAAAGATCACTTCCTGCCTCTCTTCAGCATGGCTGATACTAAACTCCATGAGAGTGACTCATTGTACCGACTTTTGGAGTAATATTCTCAGCTGGCATGAAGAGGATAGTCTTCAATGAATTCATTGCTAAGTTTACTGCTAAGAAAGTTGGTTCACTGTGAAGGGCTAGACAACTTTTCATATTTGGGTCCCACCCATTCACAGTTAGATTAACCAAATGCAGACGACAATTCTACTCCTGCAGCTTCTTCTCTCGCACTTCCCACCTGTGGAACTTGCTTCCATATTCTTGCTTTCCTGATGGCTACAACCTCCAGGAATTTAAATACAATGTAAATACTCATATATTAACCACTTGACTCTAGTTCTTTCACCACCCCATATATCCTTTCCTTTCTCTTCACCTTTGCAACTGTCATCACACCTGTATTCCCATCCTTCTCTTGCTCCTTTCTAACTGGTTCGTCTTCCTCTTCACTCTCTTCTAATTAATCTTTTTACACTTATGTAGGCCCCTGCACATCAATGGCATTACTGCCTTGCTCGGGGTGATACGAATAAAAAAAAAGAAAAAAAAAGTTTCTCACTGTCATAATATAGCTTCCCGGTACCTTTTCTATAAATACTTTCAAGGTAGTAGTTTGAATGAGATCTTTGCTTTGGTAATTAAACTTAATGAATTTTAATGCAGTACTAGACTGACAACAATATTTTAAAATGGTTAGATAAAACCATAAGTTCTATGCTAAGAGTGTTTTTTATCACACTTCACACTTGAGGAACTCTCTTTCAGTTTCATATTCTCCATCTAACTTTGATCTTTAAAAAATTATGTACAATGTCAATCACTATCTATTGTCATCTTCTATTGTTCCTGTTTCTCCATGATGTTTTTCTTTTTCTTATTATTTCACATTCAGTAACCTCTTAAACCAAATGTATAGTTATCAGCAAATGGAGGAGCCTAAAATGCAAATTACAGGTTGTGGATACTAAAATCAAGCAAGTACAGAAAGTGCAACATTGAGACCCAAAGGCAAATTGGAATAACCAAGGATGCATTCCAGAAACTGAGTAGAGTATTAAGAGACAGGAAACTTTTGCTAGAAACAAAAGAGATGACTGGATTGCTGGACAATATCATCAAAGATGAATGAAAAACTTGAAGCAACTGAAATGTGGTTCTAGAGAACAATGCTGCAAATATCATGGATCGAGCATGTGAGTAATGATGAGGTTTTAGAAAGAATGGAAACGATAAGAAAATTAATACTGAGCATCAGAAAGAGACAGCTGAAGTTCTTGGGACCTGCAGTGAGGAAACATGGCTTGGAGAATCTGATACTCACAGGTCAGATAGAGGGAAAAAGACAGAGGAAAGCAGAGGATAACATATTTGAAGGATGGCAGAGCGAGGATTGTGTGGTGTAACAGGAGAAAGTGTGCTTATAGTAGGGAAGTGTTTTAGTGGAGAGTAGTTGTATGTTGTTGCAGATTAACGGAATTTGGCCTCATTGTAGATAGCCCACTATAAGTCATAAAAAGATTATAAATCAAGAAAAGCAAATTGAGTTTAGAAATAACATTTTATATATACACATATCAATTAAGGTTTTTACAATTAAAGTAATCCTTTTTGTATGGGTCCAATGGACATTGGAATGTTCATGGCAATAAAATGCTGAAAAGAGAATTTGTTCTTATGAATGTGAGGAGTGTAGTAAATTAGGAACGTATTTGATGAATCTGCTCCTTTGGTCGGTAAGTAGTTTTGAGACAGCGAAGAAGGAAAGGGAAGGGCGGCGAGCATAGTAAGCCACTTGACGTCAGTCAAGGGAGATACTAATTACATTCATCTCTCTCGAGTCTGTCTGTCTGTCTGTCTGGCGATGCTTTCTGTATTGGCTTTTTATTTTGTCTTTTGGATCACAGCAGATCATTTGGGAATACACATTCGTATTTGATTCTGGGCTTCCCATTGGCCGATAAATAAAATTTGCATAGGCTCGCGAACTGGAATTTGATATTTAATTAATTTTTAGTTTTCTACCGGAACATCTGCGTGGCGCTAGGGTGCGCATCAACCAGTTTTGGTCATTTGCTTTCTGGTCGTGAGAGTATAAACATCCAGTCCCTCACTTTGCTCGGTATCACCACATGCTAAGAGCTACCTGGGATAGCGAGAAGTGGAAAGTTATGATCACCTACGTCCTGAAGGAACATGGCACATAGAAGAAGAAAAAGAATCTGTTATGTCTTATTGACTTTACTGTCTTGCTTGGGGTGGTATGATTAAAAACACTTGACAGTCGAAAAATTGACACAAATTCAAAATTGTAAAAAAATGCTTTAGAAATATGAGGAAAATATTAAAAGATAGAAAATTGTCCTTAGTAACAAATAGAACAGTACTGCACTGGCACCTATGATCTAATCTGTGACATGACAGTGAACATTAGATAATCTCCTCAAAGATGAAGAAGAGACTTGAAGCAAGAAATGTTAAGAATATCATGTAATTAATGAGAAAATTTTAAGAACAAGAATTACAAAGATACTTATTCTAACAGGTACATTATGAGGAAACAAGGTTTGGCAAATTCAACTCATAAGGCAAAACAAAGGCAAGTGAAGCATGGAGAAATTGTACATAATGTACTTTTATGTTACTGATTATAAAACCATGCCAAAGAGTAGTTGATGTAAAAGTTACTTAGATCAACAAAAGACAAGTAATGGAGAGCCATGACCACTCATCTCTTTGAAGTACATGGTACACAGAAGAAGAATTCTATCATAAATGGGGAAAAAGCACATTGCAGACAAACACAGTTGAGGTGAAATTTCAAGTTTTTAATTTAAATGCAGTTAAGCATTTTGAATGCTGGACAATCTCATCCAAGATAAGGGAAAGACTTGAAGCAACAGAAATATGGTTCCATAGAAGGATGCTGAGGATACCATGGACAGAACATGTGAGCAACAAGAAAGTTTTGGAGAGGATAAACATGAAAAGAAAACTGATATTTAACATCAGGAAAAGACAGCTGAAGTTTCTGAATTGTCATGAGGAAAGAGGGCTTGGAGAATCTAACGTTCACGAGATGGATAGAAGGAAGGAGAGACAAGGGAAAGCAACATGCAACATACTTGATGGACTTGAGCAGATGGATGGCGAAGTGTGGATTGAAAAGGATAACAGGAGAAGGGTTGTTGAAAGCAACAAGGTAGAGGAAGATGTGGAAGGCTATGATCACTTACATCCTGAAGAGACAAGGCACATAGAAGAAGAAATATTTTGAAAATATCTAAATTGAAACTGTCAGTGATGTTCTGTGATCCAGAAGATAGATAAAAAATTAGAAAATTAAATTTAGAAAAGAATGATTGCATTTGCAACATCATGATTAAAATAGACTTTGCCTATAATACAGATTACCAAATATAATTCAGCAATGCCTAAAATATGAATAACCGTTTTGATAAAAACGATTATTATTTTTAACAAGAAAGTTTTTAAAAAGTCCAGTCTGAGGAAAAAAATATGGGGAATAGAATTGATTGATTTTTTTTTTTTCTGTTTTTTTTTATTGCAGGTTATGTAAAGACAAAAAATATTTTTCGATTCTACAAATTTTTTTTGGACATAATAAATTAGTCATACAAGTTTTACTAATTAATCCATATCTGGAGGAACAATAGGTAGATTCATAATTTTTCTCAATATTTGCATGTAAGTGAATATCATAAACTTAATGGGAACTGGAACTTTGCTCTCTCATTAACAATTCTAGGCTATTATCATTACTCTAGCTGCACATCTAAGCTTACAGCTCTTGGTATTCCCAAGTAGCCACTCATCTAGGTCCTGATCAGATTTAATATTGCTTAACTTTGGTGTTTGCATAGGAACTGGAATTTTAAAGTCATGTGACTATGAACCTAAATATAGGGAAAGAAAGTGACAAAGAAAGGCAGAAGTGTTGTTTTTTTTTATCTAGACAGTAAGAAAGAAAAATACCATGAGAGAGAAAGACAGAAAAAGATTATATGCCATGATGGAATGACATCATTACTGTGTCAGGCTTTCATTACCAATTTGTCAGAGAGAAAATTCCTGTTTTGTTTTTTTTTGTTAATACATTGTGATTGTCTGCTTGGATTGGAGTATTTAATTTTCCAAATTTTCTCATTTCACTGAAGCACACATTAAACACAGGAGAGTGTTATCAACTTCCTTATCTTTTCTTTCTGTTTTTCTTACTGAAACCAAACAGCATTACTGATATATCTTTTCTGTCTTTCCTCGTGTTGAATAGTTCATTAGTTTAAATGTATTGGCAGGATGTAATGTGTTAATGAACTAAGAAAGATGTGGAATTATAATATGATATCACAATTAAGCCACATTAAGTTTCTATCAATAATAATTGAGGATAAAGATTGTAAAAAGAAACTGATGAACTTAACATTGCGCTAAGATAGATTGGTTTGTTGAGTTTGATATCAAGCCTGTTCTTGTCTTCAAGTGAGACATGGCACAAAATTGATGCAGATATGCCTTATCCCAAGAGAAACCAACTCCAGAACATAACATCCGCATTGCATTAACATAGGAAAGTTGTGGGTTACTCTGATAGCTCTGTGGAAGAGGCTGCAGGCAGTGTACAATTCCCCCCTCTACCCGCACATTTACATGTATGGCCACATATTAAACTTAGGCCTGTATAATATTTGCCCTCATGGGAGAAACGTGTATCAATATCTGTTGTCTTCATAATGATACATACAAAATCCTATGTCTAGCCTTGACTAAGATCAAAATAGACTGTTTATTTGATGCACTGACTAAGATAGATAAATAGATAGATGTGAACAGACAAAGATAGATATGAACCCAATGAGAAAGACAAATTAACAGAAATGAGCAGGGATGACAAGACAGAGGGAATTGAATATAGATAAAGAGAAAGGAACATAGAGAGAAAGAAAGAGAAATAAAAAGAGAGAAAGAAATAAATAAAAAGGGAGAGAAAGAAAGAAAGAAATAAAGAGAGAGAAAGAAAGAAAGAAATAAAAAGAGAGAAAGAAAGAAAGAAAGAAATAAAAAGAGAGAGAAAGTAAGAGAAATAAAAAGAGAGAGAAAGTAAGAGAAATAAAAAGAGAGAAAGTAAGAGAAATAAAAAGAGATAGATAGATAGATAGATAGATAGATAGATAGATAGATAGATATGAACAGATATAGATAGAAAGAAATGGACAAAGACAGCTTGAAAGAAATGGATAAAGAAAGAAAGAAATATATAAAGATAGACTGAAAGAAATGAAGAAAAATAGAAAAAATGGACAAAGATTGAAAGAAATAGACAAAGAGAGATTGAAAGAAATGAACAGAGATAATATGACTAAGATAGAGATAGATAGATAGATAGATAGATAGATAGATAGATAGATAGATAGATAGATACTGAAAGAAAATGAACAGAGGTATAAAGAAATAAACAAAGACAAACTGAAAGAACAGGACAAAGAGAGATTGA
Source organism: Ascarosepion bandense (assembly GCA_037127315.1). NCBI lineage: Eukaryota > Metazoa > Mollusca > Cephalopoda > Sepiida > Sepiidae > Ascarosepion > Ascarosepion bandense. The sequence goes on along the minus strand of JBBBDQ010002012.1, from coordinate 550,591 downwards.
TAGAAACAAAAGAGATAGAAAGACTAAGATAGAAAGAAATGGACAGAGATAGATAGATAGATAGATAGATAGATAGATAGATAGATGGAAAAAATTGAGATAGACTACAACAGTCCTTCACTTAGTGAGGTATATCTTAATTTGTGTTCATTTCAGACAAATATCTGACAATGATAGTGATGAATGATATGATAGAAAGACATAGACAAATTCACTTGCAAAAAAAATTCAAGTATATGTAATTATGGATCCTGAAAAAGACCTTGACATCTTTGAATAAAGAGTGAAAAATCAATATTCTCTTCTCTCTTTTGTTACTGAAATTCTTAAAAAAAGGTGGATTTTATATCAGATGAAAACCCTAAGCACATTTCTTTCTTTACACCCCTTTTGGTTATTCTCTACACACATATAGAAGATAAACTTATGAATGACTTAGATCTGATGAATGAATGTGACAAAAATTTTCAAACTGATGAACATTACCTCTTGATTTTTGAGTCTCCCATAAATGGATTTTTTTATTAGGTGATGAATGGCACTTACCTGAAAAGAAAACAAAAAAAACAATTATTAGTAAAATGAAATGAATCATTACATTAATACAAATTTTATTTCTAATAAGAAAATAAAAAATATAACAATATTTAAAATAATGGCATTTTCATGTGATAGATGTATAAAGATTTATAAAGATGTGAATCAACTAAAAGGGATAGATAGATAGATAGATAGATAGATAGATAGATAGATAGAAATGAGGAGAGATTGAAATAAATATGTAGACAGAAATGTACATAGAGCATAGGAATGAACAAAGATTGACAGATAAATGAACAGAGAAAAATAGACAGAAATGAACAGAGATATAAAAGAATTATATTACAGTAAAGCATTAAGGTTTGTGTTTTTGAAAACAAAAAAAGCAAATGATGAAACAAATTTAAATCATATATTTCCTTGCTTTCCTCAATTTCATCCCTTGGTAGCAACTCTGAGTTTTCTTACTTTTACAGTGAATTGGCTTGTGATTCAAGACAGTTTAATGAAACCTGTAAAAGCAGTTAAAATATTTTACTAATAGGACATCGCACCAAATGTTCCAGGACCAAATACACAGCATGATCAGTCAGTTAAGTGCCATACGTTGATACACACTTTTAAGACATGACTAACTGGGCAGAAGAATGGTTGCCATTACTTTCTGTGGTAGACTGATTGTCAACCAGGGCTATAGAACCCAATTTGTCCTAATTTGTATTCTTATTTCTGAGATGAGTAATGTTCAATACTCATCTGAGAAATAAAAATACAAATTAGGACAAATTGGGAGATGAGTAATGTTCAATAGGATGTGCATTGTGGTGCATTGGATATTGGCTCGGAACAAGAAATCGCGGAGTCGAGTTCGAATTCCAGCTGAATTCATTGCATTCACTAACGCACAAATACCCTTGGGAAAGGTATTAATCCATCTATTCCTTCCAGTTATGGGTTAAATAACAGGACAGATTGGGTTCTATAGCCTTGGTTGGCAACCAGTCTACCGCAGAAAGCAATGGCAACATACTGCGGGATAATCTTCTGCCCAGTCAGTCATGTCTCATTTGGGATATGATTGCCCAAACGTGTATCATGTATGGCACTTAACTGACTGAATGTTCAATAATCTTGGAATTTTTTCCAACTATTGTTCTCATCTTGGCTGATATAGATGTTATAATAGAAGGGTAGAAGCATGACAGGGGAAAAATAGACAGATATTTTTGGCCTGGCTATATGGCCGGGAAGACCCACAACAAAAAGACCTTGTGTCACATCTAGCCTTGCGTGGAAAGGTTGGTAAATACCATTATAATAGACACAACATTTCAACCAAGTGCACTCTGGTCATCATCAGGTGTCCCTAGATTGGCTGATATGGATTATCTTGTTGATTATTGCAAAATATCCTGTGAAATCAGTTATTGTTCTTTCATATCGAATTTGGTTTGTCCCTAGATCCAATCTGTCCTGTTATTTAACTCATAGCTGGAGGAAGAAAAATGGATTAATATCTTTCCCAAGATTATTTGCACTTAAGTGAATGCAATGAATTCAACTGGAATTTGAACTCAGCTCTATAATGTTTTTGTTTCAAGCAGATATCCACTGCACGACAATGCACATTACATAACATGGTATAGTGATTAAATTTACATTTTAAATTATTTAAAAAGTATTGATCTTTACCAAATAATAAAATTAATTTTCTTGTGCATATAAAAAACAATGCCAAAAAAAAAATGTTTCATTTCTATACTTGTGTGAATTTTTGTTGTTTTAAGTTAGATTTGTGACATGAATTTGAATATTAATGAAATATTTATAGGTATCAATATTAAAGTGGGTTTTTCAAGAATGTGAATGAAGAGATCAATTCTAAAATTTTTAACTTAATGCTGTAAACGAAGTGCTGAAGATATGTTTTATTTGATATATTTTGAGAAATGTTCACAGAAAGAGATGAAACATTTTCGAAAAGGAAAACAAAGAAATACAAAAAGGGAAAATGATAATAAAATAGGGTCAGAGTAAAAAATAGAGCAAAGCCAGAAAGACAAAAAAAAAAGGGAAGAGGTATGTTAAATGTTTAAAAAAATAAAAGAGAAAAAAGAAATAGGCAAAGAATGTAAAGAAAAGGAAAGAAATATAGAAAGAGTCAGTTAAATCTCTAGAGAAAGAAAGAAAGAAAGAGAAAAAACAAAGAAAGAGGGAGGGAATTAAAAAAAGAAAACAGGAAAGAAAGAAGTTAAATGTTTCAAAAATAAATGAGAAAGAAAGCAGAAATAGAGAATGTAAAAAAGAGGAAAGAAATGTAGAGAGAAATAAAGATAAATGCTTAGAGGAATAAGAAAGAAAGAAAGAAAGAAAGAAAGAATAACTGACAGAAAAACATACAAACAGAAAGATGAAAAATGAGAATTGACAAAAAATGAAATGTTTCAAGGAATAATTCACACAAAAAAAAAGAAAAGAAGGGGAATTATCAAGAAATTGGAAGAGAATGTAAAAGAAAAGCAGAAAAATTAAGAAAAGAATAAATCAAGTGATTAGAAAATGATGTCAAAGAAAGAAAATGGTACAGGAAAACTATGATAATGAAAATATAGAAACCAAAATGAAGTTAGCATGAAGGGAGTGCATAAAACAAAAAAATATTAAATAAAAATGAAAAATAAATCTACAAGAAAAATGCAAACTGAAGAGAAAAAAGAAAAAAATCAAAGAAAAACAGTAAAAAATGAAAGAGATTGAAAGAGATGGGTAGGAAGAAAATCTAAGAAAAACCATAAGTGAGCTGCTGGATAAAGAGAGAGACAGACAGACAGTTATCTGGAGAACTTTGAATATAACACCTCTTATTCAACCAATAGCCTTTAATTCCAGTGACATGAAGAGAAATTTGTGCATTGGTTCTAGAGAAAAGGCAGCCATCAATAGGTTTTATTCTGGTTCAACCAACAACAGAAGATATCTAAAAACACATTACATAAAGATTCTTGTGGCCAGCATGTGTGAAGAGATAAGCCTGAAGACATGCCCTCTGGTAAATACTTTTAGAAAGTAAAAAAATATTTTCTTGGGTGCACTTTCTGGAGTTCTTTTCACTTGCTTGTTTTTTCAAGTCATTCTCACTCAATGCGACTGTGTTTGCATGTATGTTAATATACATGAATCCAGGCCTGTGTGTAGATGTGATAGAAAGATAGCCAAGATGCACCAAGATCTGTCTATTTATATATGCAATTCAACAGGGATGAATAAAAATCAAAAGCTCTTCTTCTAAATGAGAAAAACAGAAAAAATAAACTTTCAAATCACAAAGTGATTAGTATGGCAATTTCTTCTTCTTTCTTGGTGGAGTGGCATTTTGCTAGATTATGTAGTTTTCCTATGGGTTAAAAGAAAGAGCATTTTTATAGTTTTGCAAACTTGGATAGTTGGGTTACTATCCTATGACTACTACTGATATTGACGTCATTCTCCTACCACTTTAACTATCGTATATCCTCATGTACATGAAAAACAAAACAACACTGAAGTCCAATGAGATAGTAGCAGATTTGTCATTCAATCATTGACAACCGTCCCATCAAGACTAACTCAGTAACAAAAGCAGTTGACAATATGTACATTTAATCATTTACCCCAAATAAAGCCACTGAACACACAGGGTTTACTAAGTGTGAAAGAATGTGAAAAAAAGAAAACATTCGCAAGAGAGAGAAAAGTAGAAGAAGCAGAATTAAAAAACATAATATAATGACAGACATTAAATTAAAATTTTTGAAGAGCAATCTGACTGGAAAACAAGAAACAGAAGAAATTTCCATAAATAATAAGTCAGTCAGTTGTGCCATATGTGATACATGCTTTGGGTGATCATGTCTCAAAAGAGACATGACTGACTGGGCAGAAGATTATCCTGCAGTAGGTTACCATTGCTTTCTGCGGTAGACTGGTTGCCAGCCAAGGCTATAGAACCCAATCTGTCTTATTATTCAACCCATAGCTGCAGGTAAGAGATGGATTAATACTTTTCCCAAGGGTATTTGTGTGTAAGTGAATGCAAGGCGTTCAACTGGAATTTGAACTCAGCACCCCGATCTCTCGTTCTGAGTCAGTATATACTGCACCACAATGCAAGTACATCCGTAAGTGATAAGTAAAATAGAAATAACTGTTATAAACATACAGTATATCTAGCCATTTTCACTGTAAATGATGTAACTTTGCTATCAGTCTCATACTATGCTTAAATTCATAAAGTCTAGGTACACAATAGCAAAGCTTCATTACCATGAAAGTATTTAGAGAAAAAGTACAGAGAAGCTGGATGTGCATTGTGGTGCAATGGATATCAACTTGGAATGAGAAATCAGAGAGCCTAGTTTGAATTCATTTCATTCATTTATGTGTAAATGCCCTTGGGAAAGGTATTAATCCATCTCTTTTCCATCCAGCTATGGGTTTAATAGAAGAACCTATTGGGTCATATAGCCTTGATTGGCAACTAGTCTACCGCAAGAAAATCTTTTTCCTAGTCAATCATGAATCAAAAGAGACATGATCACCCAAACATGTATCATGCATGGCACTTAACGAACCAACTGACAGGGAAGCTATGTTACTGCAGTGCAAAAGTGACTGAATCCAAGATGTCAGGTCAGGACCAGTAACACTGCAGATTCTTCTTTTTATTTTATCAAGAATCTCTAAATATATAGCAGCAGCAGCACCAGAACAAATATGACAACAATTTTAAAGGCAACAATGAATGGCCAACTTTTATAAAAGCGTAAGATAGATTTAAATGACAAAAAAAATATGAAAAACTCAGTTTACCAAATTATAAATTCTAAAAATACCACCCCTAATAAATCTCAGTACCGAATTGATACTGGTTATTCAGAAGGCATCTTCCCTACCACATGGTTGACAATATGTAATTGTCTTCTAAAACTCAACAAATAATAATGCTAGATTGATTGACTTGTTTGTATGGCTTAATCTTTTGTGGGATATTTAAAACTAAAACACATCTTGGACTGTAAAAATAACTCTCTTTTGGTAAGAAAATAATGAATTAACAATGGTTCTCCCCAGATAAAAGCCTATATTATTTAACCAATATCTGGGAGAAAGGGCATAGATTCTTTCCCAAGGATACTTGCACATAAGAAAATCTAATGAACTATACTGCAACTTGATCTAAGCTTTCATATTTTTCAAGTTGCAAAAGATGCTGTGAATATCATGGACCGAGCATGTGAGCAATGAGGAGGTGTTGGAAAGAATGGAAACGAAACGGAAATTAATACTAAGCATCAGGAAGAGACAACTAAAGTTCCTAGGACATGCAATGAGGGAGGAGGGCTTGGAGAACCTGATACTAACATGCCAGATAAAGGGGATAAGAGACAAAGGAAAGCTGCAGATAACAATTTGAAGGGCCTGAGCAGGTGGATGACAGAATGGGGACTGCGAGATGTGACAAAAGAAAGTGTGCTAAGAGCCACCAGGGATAGGGAGATGTGGAAAGCCATGATCACTCATGTCCTGAAAGGACAAGGCACATAGAAAGAAAAGAAAGAGAATTCTGAGTTCAATCCCTTGTGTACTTGAACTCAAAGGAAAGTGGATTGGCAATAACTGTAACTCATCTCAAAATTTGCTATGGTAATATAAAAAAATTGGAAAAGGTTTTTATGCTCACCTAAATTTTTCTGCTGAAGATGGACTCATTTAACTTATTTAGAATAATGATTAAAATAATAAAAATTAAATATAAATAAATATGAAAACACTTTCCATAAGGCAAAAGAGATAGATGAAAACACAGCATCAATCCTAGTTGAAATTTCTAGGGCATGTAATGAGAAAAGAGAACTTTGAGAATTTGATACTCATAGGACATATTGAATGACAAGGGAGACAGATGAAAACGAAGAATAATCTTTGTAGAAAGTTTGAGTGAATAGTTAGCAGAACAAGGTTTAGGAGAGATAACAAAGAGATAGTTTTGCAATAACAAAGATTTAGAGAAAATGGAAACAAAAAAGACACTCATATTTTGAGTCAGAAAGGGCACATAATGTAGAAAGAGGGCTTAGAAAATTTGACACTCAGAGGACAATTGGAAGAAGAATATAAGAAAACAGTGCATAATTTACCTAGAGAGTTTGTTGAAATGGATGGCAGAACAGGGTTTAGGAGAGATAGCAAAAAGACAAAATTTACTAAAAGCTACAAATAACATGCAATTGTGGACAAACATGATCGCCAATGTCCTGAAGTAATATGACACATAGAAGAAGGTTAAATTGTATAATAAAATTTCTACTATTCCTTCTTGCAATGAAGATATTTGGATGCTTGCTCTACAACTGTTTATTATAGATTCACCCAACACCCTCTTTCTTAACTTCAACAAACAAAATTACTGAATACCAATAATAAAAGCATGGATTTTATAAGTCAGTCTTTAAACAAACATTCATTTGTGCCTCATAAGACAATAATTTTGTAAATGTGTATACATGTATATTTGCTGTTAAGAGGTTTCTGCACAAAGTTCTTTTACAGAATTCATCTCAATTCAGTTCTGAGACTCTTTGTCTCCTGACCTGCTCTATTATTTATTCATTCATTCATTGAAGATGGACACAGGTTCCAACTATCGATATATTTCTGCCAAAGACTGCTGAAAGCCAAGCTAATATTGCAGGCTACAAATGGGAATAGATATAAAAAAAAGTTTAAATAGGAAAAGTTTTCCAAGAATATGGCTTATAAGCCTATATTGGTCTCAGCCAAACAAAAAGTGTACAGATTTTGAGCGTGTCTAATCATTTTTGGTTGCTTTCTTTGGCTTGCGTTATCTTTCATCTTATTTTTTGTTTCTTATTCTTGCTGGCATCTGTGTTGTGTCTATTATGCACACACAATCTAAATCAGGGAAGGGTAAGCTTTTTGGCATAGAGGACCACATCTTTATTGGAGCTGTGTAAAGTAGGTCACATCACGAAAGCAACATGAATAACTTGCATTTTATATGATAAATATACATATTATCCGACATCAATATATCAATAAACATAGGTCGATGTAAATTGATTAATATCTATAATTAATAACTTTGTTTATACTACATTAAATACTGTTTACTTAAAACCTGAATAGTATTTTTTATGCATGTGTGTATTTCAGATGTGCGCTGTGGTGCAGTGGATATTGGCTCAGAATGAGAAATTGGAGAGCCAAGTTCAAATTTCAGTTGAATTCATTGCATTCACTTAGATGCAATTATCCTTGGGAAAGGTATTAATCCGGTTTTTCCCTCCAGTTATGGGTCAAATAACAGGACAGATTAGGTTCTGTAGCCTTGGTTGGCAACCAGTCTACTGCAGAAAGTCATTGCAACTTAATTTGGGAAAATCTTCTGCCCAGTCAGTTATGTCTCTTTTGAGACATGATCGCCCAAGCGACTGTATTCCATAACTATATATATATATATATATATATATATATATTTAGTCATCCACATACAAGCCTGTTTCGCTGTATCACAGCTCATCAGTGTGGCTGGACGCATCTACTTGCTTCTGGCCGGGATTGAAATTCGACTGATTTGGTGTTAGTCGGAGTTGCTACCTCCTAAACCATAGGCACATGGAATCAGAGAAGGGAAAGTTTAACATGTTGTACATAAGCAGTGTATACACACATCAGTCACCAATTACTGAAGAGTCATGCAAACATATCGCAGAAGTGGAAACTGTTTTTAAATTTTTTTTCTCTAGAGAGCTCAATCATAATGTGAGCATAATTATATATATATATATATATATATATATATATATATATATATATGTATGCAAGTTATTTGTATATTTGTTTGCACATTGCAGACATGTTTATGAATGGACTGTGCGAATATATGAGACATTTGTTTAATATTTAATACATTTGTTTTTGTTAATGAGTTTTTACAGTTAGAAAAGTTTTGACCAACAAATAAAATTGTTCTCCAGTCTACTGAGATATTTAGAGTGAAGCACAGAAATGGCCTTATATTTATTCTTCCATTGTTCCTTCTGTACATAAGCAGTCATAACTCTAGGCCATTTTCTCTCGTTTGTCGTTCTTAGTAACTTTTATCTTTTTCTTCTCATAACCGCTGTTCTGCTATCCATTTACACAAACTTGTTAGCTAGATTACATTTTCAGTTTGTCTGTCCCTCTTGTATCTAATATGTCCTGTAAGGGTCAAATTTTCTAAGCCCCAGAAATTCCAATTCTTTCTGATTCAAAGTATAAACGTTCTTTTCATTTCTATATTCCCTGCTCACATTAAACATGCTCACATGTTTAATCCAACAACCAGCAACAGTTTGTAACATTAAAATTAAATGACATGAAACCAAAGAAGGTTTTTTCAAGGTTTTCTGATTTCTCTATAATTCTCTTCCCACCCTATTTTCTTTATGGGTGTGTATTGTGTGTGAGGGTGCATCAATAAATTGATAGCCTGATACATAATAGCTTATATAGATCCAACATTTTTACTGTGTAATGTTTGATGTGCGCACTTAATATTGATTACTGAATTGATTCCATTGAGAAAGAATAGGGTTATGTTAAAAAGTAAATATCTTTTGTGTGAAATAAATGCTTTTTAACATTAGTTTTCAAACTTACTCATTCACCTATGTTTACAATTAAAAAGGTAGATAGTAATGTGCATAAGAACAAAATAAGGGAGACAAAGAAAGACAAAATCTTAATTTGGTTTTAGCAACAAGAGTTTCTAATAATAAAAATAAAATTACATAAAATAATAGAATCTAAACTTATTTATAAATGGAACTTTGTGTGTCTGAGTGTGTGTGTGTGTGTGTGTGTTCATTACCTGAACCGTTTTTCTTGAAAATTTACAGTTGTACTCTAAGCATTTGCAAGTGTTCTTAGCTAGGTTTTGTGTTGAGGTACCCATGATAAATATCAAAAATTGATAATCGAAAAAATCGGGTTATAGAAGGAGTGGTCTGATTTTAATCACCTTTGATACACTCGTAGACAAAGACATAAGAAACGATATTCAGAAGTTTCAAAGTTGCAGTTCTTACAGTAGTGCAGAAAATCTATATATCTAAACTTATTTATAAATGGAACAGAAAATCGATAATATATATATATAAATCGATACCAGGAAATCAAAATTTGACTTACATCCATTCATTTTTCTTTCAGTCTACGGTTTTGCTTTAACTGGAAACAACTATCGCTTTTTAGTCTTTCGTGCCAACATCCAAAGAGTCTGAGCTCCAGAACCATGGATTAGTTTTAAAGCTTTCATTACACCCGAGCAATGCCAGGCTATACTGCTAGTTATTAATAAAAAAAAAACTATTAAATAATAACTAATAAAATAATTAAGGAAATAAAAGATTTTCATCAATAAATAAGATTACAAAGGAAATAAAAGATTTTCATCAAATAAGGAATTCAGACAAATAAAACATAAATAAAACTGTAAGAGAAATGTCTTTAATTACCAAAAGAACATCATTAAGAATCTAACTGCAAAATGTCATTGCAAATTGATATGACAAACTAGTGTCATGTTAGATAACAAAATTAAAAAAATAAATTTAAGTTATCTTCTTTTACTAAAAGTCTCATTAGTTGATTAAAAATTTGATGAAGTTGCAATGAAATCCTGATGTATAGATATCAGTAACTGGTTTTATAACAGTGGCTGTTATTGACAAGTCATTGACGTGGATTGAAAAGCAGAGTGACCAAATTAGCTGATAAAATTTTTTTTCAGGAGACAAACTTTGATGAAGACAAATTGGTGCCTCTTCGTTATCCTGTTTCTTTTCTTCATGTCTACGTCTTCAGGTTTCATGTGAATTTGTTTAATGGGAAATAATTTATATAAAATACCATTCGTATAGGATAAATCAGTCATGTGAAGTAAGAGTGCAGGCAGTTGGAGTTAGTACAGATTACTGTGAGAATAAACATGTCAACATGAGTGGTCACAAGTCTGTGGCCATAGGTGATATTGCACAGTGGTATACAAAATAAGTGATGACTAAAGATCAAAAGAGAACTGTAGTATCCAATGCAAATTAGTCCAGCACTATTTAAGTAGTAAGTAGCCGACAGGCTGGGCAGCAATCCATTGCATCACACTTGACAAGGAGAGCTATATCATGTCTATTGTTACATGCAGAGATATGTCATGATGATCACCACACAGAGAGAAATATGATGTTCAACAATAACAGTGCAAAAAAAATAGATGTGTTAATTTTCATGTTCTTTTTTTGATATTGTAAAAATTCCAACTATGTGGGTCTAAGAAAAGAGATACACCCATCTGGAAATGAATGATATACTTAGTGGCCAGTAACAGACATAACACTGTCCAAGTCCCTGTGTTTTAATGTTTATTTAGCTGTAAATATGAAACTTTTTAAGCATTTAAATTTTTCATGCCATTATCATGTATTTGCATAGCTAACAATGAAAGTACCAAACAGTGTTGCTTCTCCACACATTGGGGATGACACGTTAAGGGTACATAACGGTTTTCATTTTATCAAACCTGATGAACAGTGGGAACCTGAAGAATTCCTCGAAGCATTCAACAGGAATGTAGTTGGTAAAAATAATGTCACCTATGCATGTTTTCGGTTACACATGAGGAAACAAGAAGAATCTGAGTGTGTGGAAGCATTTATAACTGTGTTGCAGACACTGATAAAAATGTGACTTTTATGGCATTGATACTGTGCGACCAAATGTTTTTATATATGAAATCCCCAAATACAAGTAGAACTACTGAAAGTGAGAGAGAGTTGCAAACTCATCTGCAAATTAATAGAGAATGCTGCTCAACTGTCTTGAGCTTTAACACTAAAACAAGTACATAAGATACAAAGATGCGGAAGAGTCTGTGGAAAATATCAAAACTCAGGAAAGAATGCCGGTTCTGTACTTCTTGCCATGAACCATTTTCATTCCCTGAGTCATGCCACTTCTGGATATTGGTATTAATTGGATCCAGTGACTTGACTCAAAGTGTTTTGAGTTCAATACCTGGTGACAGCAGTTGCTTACAAAAAACTTAAAGACTTGTGTTAAATCATCATCATTTATCCATCACACCCAATGGTGCATAGGGCAGCAACTTTTTGTTGCTGTTTCTGTAACAAACTGTTTTTTTACGGGGCAAGGTTGTTATCCCTGCACCCAACCCCCAAACTGGCGAACCATTCTTGGTCCTTTCGTTTACAGCACCTGGTATTCCCAAATGGTCACCCATTAAGTACTAACCATGCTCGATGTTGCTTAACTTTGGTGATAGGACGGGAACCGGTGAATCCAACACGATATAGCCATAAATCTTGTATTAAATGAAGATAACTAAAATTTCAATCACCTGAAGAAGATAGGTGCGCACAATGGCCAAAATGTTGTGAATATAGCAATAAAGAGGATGACAACAGTCTGAACATATTTCCCAATTCTTGTACACCTTATAGCAGGACTTACTATGTAATTAAAATAAATAAATTTTAAAATTTACCATCTTTATAAACACTGATATTTTTCAAAAACACCCTTAGTTGTGCATGTGAATTATGAACACCTGCTGCTTCATTATTTAGTCATTGATATGCTCCATGTCCTAAATATGTGCCAACACAGATCAGAACTAATGTATTTCCTGATAAAAATAAAAGTCAATGAAAGATCTGCAAGAATTCAGCATTCACATTCAAATATTGAAATGTCACTAACTTTAAGCTGACATCAGATGCTCAATGCTAGAGATTTGAGTTTATCTAAATTCACAAGAAAGGAGAGGATCAACCTAAGTGTCAAAGATAAACTGGATTATCCATATCAAACTTGAGTCTGCCGTTAGATTTGATCTTCTAACTTTAAATTGGAACATTTACCTAAATTAGAAAAGAAATCAAAATTCAGCTATATTGTAAGTTGTCATCTTAACTCATCTATTTTTGTGAGATGAAATTAATACAGATGTAAAAATGGTGGATACAAGATCTAATTCTGAACAATTAGATATCAGGCTCAGGCATAATTTGGTTTTATTTATTTTTTGTCTTTATTATTAAAAAATACAGTTCCATTTTATTATCTATTTAATATTATTTGAAATGAATTGTTGCCACTTATTAGGTAGCTACCTGTTATCTTTTGAGCAAAATCCCATAGTTTTTAACTGGAAAAGATTTTTGAGAAACTCAGCAATTTACTTTTTGTAAGAGACAGATTTCCCCAACAAACCCTTCTGCAGTGATAGAGAAAGGTAACAATAGGTTAGCACAAGTTCAGGGGAATTTGTTTGGTTGAGTTAAACGGATCAAACAAGTTCCAAGAATGTTACTTGTATAATTCTTACTGAATGCAGAATTGTATTTTCATAGCAGAGAAAAACATTCTGCCTATAATTGTATATGTTACCATTTCCATGCAAAAACTGAGGTATGTCAGTGTACTTCAAATATATTATCTGTTACTTACTATTAGAATTAAAAATGACACATTCATAGAAAAAGAGTATAGTGACATAGGTGAGGTGTGATGTGTATTCTTTTTGTTTGGCTTTTGAGAAAAAGGACTCTTAAGTTAAGGGTCTGCATCTTCAAATGTATAAAAATAAAAAAAACTCACTAGTTCTATGAAACTCACCAATTGTTTCTACCTACTCTGCAGATAACTTAAGAAATTTGACCATATATCTTTTATTTTACTTCCAAAATAAACTTTGTACAATTTCTGACTGAATTTCTTCCATGCCTGAGAAAGATTACTCGTCATTTGAAAAAGTCAATCCTTAAAATTAAGTGGCACTAAATGTTTGCTATTTTTAATAATATTTGTCTTAAACAACATTTCAACATTTTCTGTCACAAAAACTATACATATATTGTAACACCAAAAATAAACTGAAAGCAAGGATTATGGCAGCATTCACTAACCCTAACCCTGCCGACCATCCCCCCTGGTGAGTGACTCAATGCACATTATCAGAATAACATTTTCAACTGACATGAAGTGAAAAGAATATATAATTGCTATGTCTGCAATTAGGAATGCTAGACATTTTTTTGTCAGAATCTATTTTACATATTCATAAATCTACCATTTGGCCATGCTTTGAATATTGTTACCACATATGCTACCCAAATTTAATGTTACACCTTGACCTTTATACTACGTTCATATGATTACGAAAATAACTTGGTTTGTTGTTACTATGATTTGCATGCAGCAGACATGTTGAACATTTTAAGCTTTTCACATCAAGGAGTCCTTTCTCCTTCATTCAGAATATTTATTTTATCTGATACTCCTGCTGATTAGAGATGATGCATGCTGTTCTGAATCAAGATAAACTCTCATTTTGCATTGACTGCAGTTAAGAAATATCGAGTAAAAGAGGAAGGAAGAGAAAGCAAAGAGAATAGAAAATTTTATAAAATTTTTAATGAATATGTAGGAATTTTTAAACTAATAAAATTCCATCAGAAGGTTTGCTTGGCAAGCAATAATTACTATAGCAAATACCACCAAAATATTAGGACCTTGAATAAGAAAACAGATAGCATTCCCGGAACTGTGTGCATGTAGTTTCAGATGGTAACATATCTAAGGAAGTACTATAAACAAGCTTGAAATTCAGTATAAACAACTTTGTTTTTCATAGTGTTAAACATGTCGGATCTTATGCAAAAGAAAGTGTATTTGCATGGAATTTTACTGCACTACTTTATTCAAAAGAAATCTGCAGCTGAAGCACACATAATTTTTGTTGAGACTTATAGCAACCATACTCTCTTAGAAATATCATGCAGATATTAGTTTAGATGCTTAAAAAATAATGATTTTGATGTTGAAAATAAAGAATGTTTTTTTGTGCACTGAAAACGTTTGAAGACAAAGAATTGTTGGCATTACTTCATGAAGACTCTTTTCAAACACAAGCTGAACTTGCAGAATTATTAGGAGTTGATCACACACTAGTTTTGAAATGTTTGAAAACATTAAAAATGATTAAAAAGCAAGGACATTAGGGTCATACAAGTTGTAGCCAAAAGACATCAAATGGTGTCTTGTCATGTGCAAACAGGTGCTTCTATGGCAAAAAAAGAAAGGTTTTTGACCCACAATTCATCAACTGATGTTGGTTGGTCATATATAAAACAAATGTACTAGACGAATCCATTTGTATTACATTGTACAACAAAGTAGAAATCAATGCAAGACATATTTATCTAACCATTTATTCAGTGGGGAACATTATTAACAAACTGTAGTAAAATCTATTATTTGCACTGTTCAAAGTGACCACTTTTGTGTCCTAATCATGATTAGGACACAAAAGCAGCATTGTTTGCACAGAGGCTGACAGAATTTGATAATGATTTTTTTCAAACTTTGCAGTGATTTTAGCCTCTAATTTCTGAATGCTACAAGGTTATTCATGATCAACAAGGTCTTTCTTGCAAACTATCACAACTGCCAAAGAAAGAAATCTGGAAAGGTGGGCATCTGGAAAATTTTGACTAGCAGTCTTTATCTAATGGATATAAAAATAATCCGTTTGTGGAACTCACTTCCGTATACTTGCTTCCCTGACAGATACAATCTCCATAAGTTTAAGCGCAATGTCAATTTCCATCTCTTATCTCCTTGACTCCCATCCTTTCTTATTCTTCTCTCTTTTTACTCTACTCACAGGTAACTCTCTTCACACGAGTATTCCCAGCCTTCTCTAGACCATTCTCTGACACCCACCGTAACCTGTCCCTCTTTCTATTCACTCTCAACTTATGTCACTTTTCTCTCCCCTCTTATGTAGCCCCTTGCACTTCAGTGGCAGTACTGCCTTTCTTGGGGGTGGAATGATTAAAAAAAAAATTTATAACTAAGCTTAGTGGGTGCATGGACAAATGGTTAGAGTTTTAGCATTCTAATCATGACCTCACCATGGTTATTTAGTCAAGAACTGAGGAGTGGCTCATGTTTTACAACTTATCAACTCCATGCAGGTTATTTAAATTCATTTTTTTTTTAAATTATAAAAATCTTTTTCTTTTTTAATCATACTAATTAACTCATGGACGTGCATTGTGGTGCAATAGATATCAGCTCAGATTGAAGAATTGGACAACTGAGTTCATATTCCAGTTAAATTTGTTGCATTCACTTTTATGCAAATACCCTTGGGAAAGATATGAATTAATGTCTTCTCTATCGAGTTATGGGTCAAATAGCAGGACGGATTATATTTTATAGTCTTGGTTGAAAACCAGTCTAATGCTGGATGCTGTGATATATAGTGAATGTGGCAGGGATTTTAAAAGATTGCAAAAGCATTAATTTGGTAAGATTGTTATATGTTTTTAAGAATATTACTCAATTGACTAGGTGATAATTAGTTTATGAAATCTAATAGAACTGGTTGGTGTAATTCTGAGTAGACACTGCCTTGTAGTTGATTTTTTTACTCAATTCACCCTAAGCAAGGTGATAATGCCTCTAAGACACAGGAGTTTACTAAGTAAAAAAGGGATGAGAAGACTTTAGAAGAAACCAGAAACCCAATCCTAAACAGGAAACAAAGAATAAACATCTACCCTTTTCAAAAGACTGGGTAGGAGTGTTAATTTATAAAAGAAGAAATTATGTTTGTTTCTTTGTGTGTGTGTGTGTGTGTGTGTGTGTGATATACATAACACATTTGCAAAGTAAATTTCAAGTTGATCTGCTCGATTCAATGAGTAATCTTAAAGAGATATCATTCAATAAGTACAGGTTAATTTGCCACCCTGATGTAGGGTTAAAAAATCATCAAAGGATTTACCACCATGTACTGCATTAGACTGGGTGCTATAGATTTGACACAAGGCCAAAAGTATGAGAATCAAACTCATTATTCAACTGTAACTGGTTATAGCAAGCCAAGCTTGCTAACCATTACACCATGCTGAGGTGCCCATATAGTGAATGTGGCAGGAAGTGTAAAAGATTTAATGGAATGAAACCACATTATTAACACTGTTTGAACTGTTGCCCTCATCTTTATTGCTATGTTCATGATGTTTCCATTCCAGCCTTCTTCAGGTGCTAAGAATTTTGAACCAAACCCTCTATTTCAATCACTAAAGTATATCCTTCTCATTCCATGTGCCATACCACTTCTGGATACCATGTAGTTATCATTCTAATTCAACTCTAAGTTATTTGTTCACCATTGCTGTAGTCAGGTATTGAACTCATTACACTTTTTAGGTCAAATCACTGGAACTAACAAACGCCTATATAAAGGAATGAAGCCACAGTGACATTTTCTTTGTTCCTAAAGTCTGGAGAGTGTAGATCACCTTTTCTACACCTGCATTTTTTTTTTAACTTGTTTCACCAAACATTTGCTTGAATTTTTCTGCTGCTTTCCTTCCTTGCCATATGCCCTGTAAGTGCTACATTCTCCAAGCCATCTTTTGTTTCACTTGATTATTTTTGAGAATTAAAATCATTAAAATTATCATTCACATTTTCAACAGTGAACAAACACACACACATTATATATATATATATATATAGTCATCCACAGACAGATCTGTTTTGCTGTATCACAGCTCATCAGTATAGTTAGACAGCCGATTGCTTTTTATCTATAATTGAAACCTGAATGAATTGGTGTCAGTTGGCAATTCTACCTCTGAGCTATGAGTGCTCAGTAGAGGAGGGCAGACATTTTAGTGTGTATATTATCATTATATACGCCCAACAGCTGAGAGTGTTCTAATTCATTGCTGAATGAACGATGCATAGATGCCAGAGTAGATACTGTTTTTCAAAGTCTACCATTCTTCCAGAGTGCTCAATCAGAGTGTGAGAGCGTAAATAGTCATCCGCAGACAGATCTGTTTTGCTGTATCACAGCTCATCAGTACAGTTAGACAGCCGGTTGCTTTTTACCCAGGATTGAAACCCGACCGAATTGGTATCAGTCAGCGATTCTACCTCTGAGCTACGGGCACTCGGTAGAGGGAGGCAGACTTTTATGCAATGGGAACCAAACAAAAAGTTGAGTATGATCTAATGTTCTGGACACTGGGTCATGAAGAAAGACAAGTTGGTTTCCCAGCAACCACCCGCATTAGCAAGCTATGTTATACCACAGAATGTTCTCCTAATAACCTTCTGACCTTGATGCAGGACCATGTTAACTGACATGTTAAATTTATGAATGTTCAAGCTAACTTTATCAAATAAAATTTTTACTACATCTTATATTTACTATTCTGACAAACCAGTGACAAGACCACAGCTGGAATAATTGACAGCCTAATACAACATTAGGAGAACAAGATTCCATCTTTTTCAAGGACAATACTTTGTGAAAATGATATAATCTGTCTTGACAGAAATTCAATTTCCATTCCCCGATCCTATTCTCTAAATTGATTACCATTATGCCATCTCTCATTTCCATAAAACATTTTAAAATTGATTTATACTGTTCTTAAAAAGTACAGATTTTATAAGTCCACTAATGTTGTAATATTTCATGAAAGTAAGAACACTGCTGCACCAACAATATAAGGAGTTGGGAGGTACCAACATTGAAAATCAACTTTTAACATATTGACATTTAAATGACCAAGAAATGTTATGCTTATCTTGATGTAAACATATAACGGCTAACCATGAATTCCTCTGAACTGGCATATAAAATAAAACATTTAAAACACAGAAAAATGCTAACATTTAATGGAATGAAATGCTAAACAATACTTTGCCAGAAATTAAGTTTAATAACTTTTTTATCCTTTTTTTTTTTTTTAATCATTTTTTATTATGAGTGGGAAATAAAATAAACCTGATTATGAAAAATTTTAAATGTTTTATGATCAAACTGGCTGTTGAATGATTTGTAAAATATACTAGCCAAGAAGCAAACTTGTAGTTAAAGAGTAAATTTCTGTTTGGTTTCGGTTCCACTGCTCACTTCACTCGTGGGTTTTCAATCTTCCAGACAAAAATAAACAGAGTCTTAACTCAATGCTCTCTCAGTTGCGCACGTCACCAGGGTCACAACAAAAAAAAAAACTCCCAGCCATTGTCTCAGACCCTTTTTATGAACAAAAACTATTGCCGATGCACCAATCATCGCTGTCGGTCTCACTCAGCATAAAATGACAGGCCGAAGAATATTCCTTTCTTTGACCAAACTTGCAAGGACGCAGCTGACGAGACGATGAACTCTCTGGCGTGGGTTTATGCACGCATTCATCACAACACAGCAGCCCGACAAGCAAAACACCTTAGACGCTTTGGCTCTGGTAAGTGTGAATGTTTATATTTATGCTTTGGAAGAGACAGCTGAAGTTCCTGAGACATGCAATGAGGAAGGACGACTTGGAGAACCTGATACTAACAGGCCATATAGAGGAAAAAAATGACAGGGGAAAGCAGCGGATAACATATTTGAAGGACCTAATCAGGTGGATGATTGAACGAGGGTTGCATGGTGTAACAGGAGAAGGTGTCCTAAGAGCCAACAGTAATAGGGAAACATGGAAAGCCATGATCGCCTACGTCCTGAAGGGACAGGGCACATGGAAAAAGATAATTATTTAATCGATAAAGAAACTAGTGATTTCAAACATACATATCATCTTCAAAGAGCAATTCACAGATATCATATCATCTAAAGAAGATTGTGAGCATGAACATTCTTGTCTATACTTCTGAGATAAGCTAGTACTTACATTATTTACACTGTTTGGACTGTTGTCCTCATTTTTATTCCATGTTTATGAAGTTTTAATCATTGTATGCTCCTAGCTCCTGACGAAGACCAGTGGCCATTGCTTTCTGTGATATACAGATTACCAACCAAGGCTATAGAACCCAATCTGTCCTGCTATTTAACCCATAGCTAAAGGGAGAAGTGACAGATTAATACCTTTCCCAAGGGTACTTGCACATAAATGAAAGCAGCTAATTTAACTGGAATTCAAACTTGGCTCCTCGATTTTTCCTTCTGAGTCAATATTCACTGTACAACAATGCACATCCTTGAATATGGAATGTTCTTATTGGACAATTATAAGTCTTAAAACAGTTTTTCAGGAAAATACATTTCTCAAGTCCATTAACTGTTTTTGTTCTTTCCTGTATTCATGGCAATTTCCTTCCTAACATTTTGTTTGAAGTAGTTTGTAACATCAACATCTTGATTATGTCATTTCCTTTTCAAGTTATATGTGATATCCATTTTAGTTTTTTCTGTTGAACATCTTCAAGTGATGTCATTGCTATTATTTAGTACAGTTCTTTGTTTGTGATTCTGTAATGCTAGTTCATAATCTTCAAAGAAGGATGGTTCTCAATAAGACTT
The DNA here is from genome assembly GCA_037127315.1 of Ascarosepion bandense. Classification (NCBI taxonomy): domain Eukaryota; kingdom Metazoa; phylum Mollusca; class Cephalopoda; order Sepiida; family Sepiidae; genus Ascarosepion; species Ascarosepion bandense. The sequence goes on along the minus strand of JBBBDQ010002012.1, from coordinate 530,589 downwards.
AGAAGTTTGATTTGCTCAATGCTGTTTTTAATCATTGTATACAGTTGACAATGTAGATATTTATGAATGAGTTTGATACAATACATAACATTTGTTTGAGTTTTGTTTAACGGCATATCAACCTCTGTGGGTTATTTAATGCCAAAAAGGTGATGTTTTAAAGTATTTTTTTAATGTTCGATTATAGTAAAAAGGTTGATTTAGTAAGATTTTAATAAACATATTTTGTTTTTATTCTTTTTTATTTTAGAAAACTGAAAATGCCTTCTAGTTTTGTATTCAAAAATGTTTTGCTGAGAATATTTTTTTTCCTTTCAAAAATGAGTTATGGTAATAATTTTTCTTCAAAAATGTATATTTTTCTATAAAAGTTTATTTTTATGCATATGTTTATATAAAAGTGTATTTTTATACTTTCATAGTGTTTTGACCCCAGTTTGGGCGGGGGGTCAACTATTTGCCCATAGCTGGGACCCTAACAGGTGCTACCACTCCGGGTCAGGGTGGACCTGAGAACAACAGCAATTAAGAGGTAGTTCCATGCTCCTCACAACCTCTCAATCAGAGGCCTTGCTGCCGGATGCAGTTTACTGTCATGCCCAGGACTCATAACATTTGTATAAAAGCATCAATCATATGAGGTTGTTTAAGAATATGACTTGAGATTTAGGTTAATGTTTTGGTGCAATCATAATCTGTGAGGTACAGTATTTTTTATTTTTTTTGGAAACATAAGAAAAGATTTAAGAAAATCCAGTTATGATTATTTTATAACTTGTTTGTAGGTAACAGAACTTCATATAATGCTTTTTCAACTTCACTCATACTGCCATCTCACACATGAGGAAAATCAATGATAACCAAGGCTAAATAAAAAAAATCAGTATTAATTTAGCATATTTGGTTGAGGAGTTAGATCTTCAGTCAGTGACTTGAAAGAATTCATCTGTATGAATAAAGTCTGGCTTAGTAATCGTCATTTAGTGGTAGGAATCTACTTACAAATTTGATTTTGATAAACACAGTAAAATATTTTAAGCTGATCAAGTTTCGAATTACTTCTATTTTCTATAATGAATCAGTGCCCAGACTTAAAACTGGATTAAATAAATTAGATTGGTTACATACACCCACTTACAGCTAAATATATATGGATGCACACATCCACAAGTATGGTACATCTTTAAGTTTCACTAATAAACACACAATAATCAGGAGTTTATAAAATGATTTTTTCACTTTAGACTACACTCATAATTTTATTAGTCATATATCAATGAAATTTGTGACAATGAAAGATAAAGTATGACAAATTCAGATAAAATACTTGATTACAGACTTATTTCTTTAACTCTTTACTTGAAATAACAGTGAAACATTTAAAGTGAGATAAGATATAAAGTACGACAGCTAAAAAGAATGGTTCTGTTTTTGAGTCAATGAATTCTTTGAGGAATTTTTCAATATCATGAAATTACTGAAATCAATGATTAATCAATGTTGGAAAGCACACTGTCTTTATTAGGACTTTTAATCTCAAGTCTAGTAGACATTAATTTCACTGTTAAAATACTATTAAAAATGTGTATTGCTCTCAATATAGCATTTGTTGTAGATATTCATTTGTCTTGAAATATAATGGTATTTGTAGATGTAGTTCTTCAACTCTTTACTTGGAATAAAAGTGAAAGATTTAGAGTGAGAATATATAAAGTATGACAGCTAAAAAGAATGGTTCTGCTTTTAGATCAATTAATTCTTTGATTAATTTTTTAGTCTGCGGATATCATGAATCGAGCATCTGAGCAATGATGAGGTTTTGGAAAGGATGTAAACAAAAAGAAATTAATACTGAGCATCAAAAAGAGACAGCTAAAGTTCCTGGGACATACAATGAGGAAGGAGGGCTTGGAGAATCTGATACTAACTGGCCAGATAGAGGGAAAGAAAGACAGGAGAAAGCAGCATGTAACATACTTGACTGGCTTGAGCAGGTGGATGGCAGAAAGGGGGTTGCGTGGTTTAACAGCAGAAAGCCTGCTAAAAGCCACCAGGGATAGACAGACATGGAAAGCCATGATTGCCTATGTCCTGAAAGGACAAGGCACATACAAGAAGAAGCATGAAACTGTTAGAATCAATAATCAATCAATGTTGGGATGCACACTGTCTTAAGACTTTCAATCTCTAGTCCAGTAGACATTAATTTCCATATTAAAAAAATACTACTGAAAAATGTATACTCACTAAATATAGCATTTATCGCAAACATCCATTTGTCTCATGAGATAATGGGAGCAATCAATTTGGTTAAAATTCTGTCCTTTTGTGAACCATATAGGAAGTAGATTAACAGTCCAATCTTTGCATGATAATCTCTTCTGCAAGCATGCCAGATGAAGCTGAAATGTGGAATGAAGGTTTGAGATTTCTCCATCTGCTTCTTGCACCATCTTTTGAACTCCGGTTTTTATTTTTTGTCCTTCATGACACCAACCGCTGTGACCATTTGCTAGCTCTTCCCAGCTGCCAGAGTCAATGTCTGTGTATTTCAGGTTCCTCTTGTAGTTTTTTCTTGAAACATAGTGCAGAGTAGCCTACCAGACCATGTCCCTATGGCCAGTTTACCATATGTGATATCTTTTGGCATACAACCATCATTCAATCAATGCATACGGATCAGTCATTAAATATAACATTGGCAGAGGAAAAGATGCATTCTACAAGACAGCAGTGTTGGTAATTTTGGCTATACCAAGGATATGTCATTTGGATACCAAGGATATGTCATTTGGATACCAAGGATATGTCATTTGGATACCAAGGATATGTCATTTGGATACCAAGGATATGTCATAAACAACAAAAATGGAAGTTTCTGGGCATTTTCACTGTATGTCATCCAGATTTCACTACTGTACAGCAGGCTATTAAATACACACACCAAGAATACTTTTGGTTAGTATGCAAGGTCAGCCAGTAGCATGCAGAACGGGGAGGCAAAGAGTGTGTCATCCCTGAACATCCATATTAGGAGGACATCTAATCAATGAGTAAAAAAAAATTAGTTTCAGAAATTGTCTCTTAACTTTGTTTTACATGTGCTGTACAGTCCCACAAACTGGAGTGAATGTGGATCCATGTTTTGATAAGCAAGGCTGGTGTAAGATTCCCCACTTGAGTCATAGGGGCATACAATCAAAGAGATGACCTTGGGCAGAATCCAAACCTTAGCACATCACTGAGGTCAGCTGTCTATTTTCCCACACAATCTTGCTGAATTTGGCCAACACTTGCCAATATTTACTATAAAATCTATTGTAATTTACATACACACACATGCACACTCACACACACACATATATATATATATATATATATATATATATATATATATAGACAGAATTAATGTATATAGGTTATCTCTTAACTGAGCAGAAGCATATCAACTTAGAATTTTCAGGTCTTCAGGGTTTTTGCTTCTTCTGATATATATATATATATATATGTATGGATGGATGTATTTTTGAATTAAATTCTATAATATTGTCTCAATTCTTTATAAAATACATCTGGAAAATGTCAAAATTTGTAACTGATACAATCTTTACAAAACTATTAAGTGCGATAAAACTGTTTCATGCAAAGGGTATCTATTTTCGATCCTTTGTGTCAGTCATTTACTGTCACATCCTGGGGTTGATTTTAATCTTGAGACGAAGCCAGGTATTCTCGTCACTCTTTTAGGAGATACTATGTTTTTTTCATTCTTTGAAGCAGCTAACATCATTTATCATTTCAAACTTTGCAGAAATCTTGAAGGCACATTTCAAAGACAGATATGATCAAATTGGTTAAGACAATATCTTTAAAGCTTTCACCATTTTTCTCTCTCCATGTTCAATTTTACAAGTTTTTATTTTTTTGCACCATTCTTCAAGATTTCATAGATAAGTGATTCAAATTTAGGTTTTACAAAAATTAGCAGACATAAAAACATAGTGTGAATTTGAATACAGACAATAGTTATTAATTCCTGTGAAGGATTAAAACCATTTTTTTTTTTCAAGTTTTATAAGAAACTATGGATTGATCTAAAAATCTAGTCGACAGTCAATACTTCCTGTCGTTTTATTATTATGCGTTAGATCTGTAGTCTTATTAATTGCTGTATATGACTAAACAATAAATTTCAAAAACTATCCAGTGTTTAAGATTGTAATCATATCAGGTAAGGTTTTAAATTTTACAACAAATTTTCTGAAATTAGTAAAAGGGACATTTAAAATTTAACTGAGAAACTGGTATCCAAAGCCAGTATTTGTAGTGAAAATAATCCATTATTGCTTTTCAGAAACAGTGATTGATGGATAGATTATAAAATGAAATTACCATCAACTGGATGCAAAGAAAAAGTATCAACACTTAAGCTAGACATATGTTCCAAAATCTGATAATGGAATATGAAGAAAAGAGAAGAATTTGACTATGTGGCAGCTGGAGACAAGAAGCAACTGACTTATTTTGAAGAACAAATACAGATTTTGCAAACAACTGAGAAAAGATTGTAAAGAAAATAAATAAAAGAAACAAAAACAAACCATATTTTTTGGTAAATACCAGACGATCCTTGCATAAAATCATTATAAGATTTAGGTGGAAACAGAAAAAATGAAACAGAAAATCACAAACACACACACACACATATATATATATATATATATATGTGTGTGTGTGTGTGTGTGAGTACACATTACACACATGTAAATGAAAATAAAAAACTTATTTAGACATAAAATTAAAATGAAACTGCATACAAACACACACACATATATATTTCACTTGTAAATGAGTTATTATGCAACCACAGTTTCTACCTTCAGGCAATTTGCAACAACTGATTTTACCGTTCTTTTTTTTTTAAGAATGCTCACATAACAGGGATTTTTTATGAATGTGCAATTTTCAAAATTTGGAGAAGTTAGAATGTTTTCACTCATTATTATATGATCCTAATAGACATTTTTTGGTTACACTTGGTCATAATTTCTGCGTTGCCACAAATCCATACTTTTACACAATGGTAAAACATGGATTAAAAAATCAAATAACAGCACTTTCGATGTACCACAAGGCTTGTATGACGGAACTGAAATTTCAGAATTGATGGGTATATACATTTAAAAAAAAAATCAACAAAATAATCCACATTGACAACCACAGATTAAACAGAGATGATGGATAACATCAAACAACAAAAGAGAGAATTATAAAATAAGAAAAACACTTCACAAACACTTCAAACAACTAGATTGTAAGATAATAGTTGAAACAAAAGGAAAGTAGGCCAATATTTAGATGTAGAATTAAATTTACAAACTGGCAATGTCTCTCTATAAATGAAAGCAAACACAAATTTAAAGTACATAAACAAAAGATATAACCATCCCAAAAGCGTAATCAAGCTCATTCATAGAGGAATAGAGCATAGACTATCAAAGAATTTGTCAAACAAAACAATATTTGATGAAAAGAAAAAACTATAAAGATGCACTAAGAAAATAAGAACATTTTAGAATACAATCCCCAACCAAACAGACAAATAAAAAACAATGATAGAAAACGAAACATTATCTGGTTCAACCCACCACTTAACTTAGAAGTAAAAGCACAAAATATTTTTTAAACTGATTGATAAACACTTTCCAGCTCAGAATTAAACAAAATTTTCAATGGGAATACAATCAAATTGAATTATAGCTGTACTAGTAATTTAGAAAATTTCATAAAGAAACATAACGCCAGAAACTTATATAGCATTGTACAAAACAAAATCATTGATAAGAAATTGCAGGGACAAAAATAAATTCCTGCTTCAAGGACATTGTAATATGAAAAAAGTCATTTACAAAGCAAAAGTACATGACTTAAATAATCAAAACAAAACATATTTATGATCAACCAAAGATACTTTTAAGAATAAATGGTTTAACCACAAGTTAAAACTTAAAACTTAAGTTAAAACTTTAAAAAATTGTACAGAATTGGTAAGCCACATGTGGAAATTGAAATTGAAATATGAAAAAGATCCACACATAATGTAGAGTATAATGAAGACAGCCAAGCCATACAATGATGGCAAAATATGTAGACTATTCCAGGAAGAAAAGTTAGCTATATGTTATTCCCAAACAAAAATGAATTGCTAAATGAAAGAACAGAAATTATGACCAAGTGTAACCATACTAACAAATACATATTAGGATCATACAATCATGGATGAAGATGTTTTAAATTCTCCTAATTTTGAAAATTGTGTGTTCATAAAAATCCCTGTTATGTGAGACTTCTTCAAAACACAGTAAAATCAATTTTGTAAATCGCCTGAAGACACCAGAATATAGAAGCTGTGGTTGCATAATAACTCATTTACAAATGAAAAATATTTGAAAGTTCTATAATATAATTGTATTGAATACTTTTTAATACAACTGCATACTGGTCTAATTTAATGATGACCCAAAACTAAATAATTACATATATATATATAGTGTAGCAGATATAGCTCCTTGGTTAAGACCATGGCATCTAGCTATAGTTTCACCATTATTTGGGAAGTATATATATATATATATATATATATATATATATATATATATAGTGTCACACTTACTACAGTAGAAATACCTCCCACACAGACCACTCAGAAATACTTCCCAAATGGTGAAACAATAGCTAGACTCCATGGTCTTAATCGAGGAGGTATATCTGCTACACCATATATATATATATATATATATATATGTATGTATGTATATATATATATATATATATATATTCTCAGATCAAGTGTAACTGTAGAACAGACAAAAAGAATAAAAAAGAGACAAGAAAAACTATACTTAGACAACTTGTTTCATCCTCTGAGGGATTTTATCAAGGTCATGTAGAATTTATTATCATACAGGTGTTTGTATATACAGAAGTGAAGATGACATTAGTTTTTTTACCAATCTCAACTATCCTGAAATAATTACTACTTTCCCAAGCCAATATATGCAACAACAAATATGTTGAAAAATAAAAAAAAAACAGTTAATTCCATCACTTCAACTTTTGAATATGTAAAACACATATGCCTATCTCATACCATAGCAACATTATCACAAACCAAACAATATTTATAAAAAATTAAAAAAAACAGAAATATCTTAATAGTACTTGCTCACTTTACTTTTCTTCAGATCTAAATTAGGACACATTGTGCCCTCTTCATGCTTTGACTGATCTTTTAACAACCTGATGAACATGCATAAATGTTCTTAAATTTAGAAACCTTGATAAACCAATGACATCCTTGCTTCTGTGGATATAAACACCTGCAGCATAATAAATCTTACATTACCTTGATAAAATCCCTCAGAGGACAAAAAGTGTTAGCTAAGTACAGTTTTTTCTCTTATTCATATATATATATATATATATATATATATATATATATATATATATAAAGCTTATTTTATCAGTGCTTTCAAGGTACACAGGCAAAGAAATACAGACTTAAAAAATCAATATATGCCAAAACATTCACTATGAAAATCAAGAGTACAATGTGTACATAAAAAGTAACAAGTTAATGATCTGGATTCAGTAAACGAGAGAAGTCTACCAGTTTTGGTAGAAAGAAGAACTGTATTGTAAAACTGAAATCTCGGCAATATTGACTTATTTAATGTTGCAGTGAAAGGGAATAAAAGCAACCAAGAACTAATTATAGAACATTAACTCTTTGCATTATCTAATGTCACTTTTTTTACTCAGATAGGGAACATGAATTTAAATATACATCCAAAATCCAATGCTATTTTTCCTAAGATAGATACATGCATGTAAATACCCGCATTATATATATATATATATATATATATATATATATTGTGTATTTGGGCTGCAATGCTTCTCAGTATTTGTCTATATTCCTGAGATGAGGTCATATTTACACTATTTACACTATTTGGACTATTGTTTTCATCTTTCTTGCTATTTGTACAATGTTTATCCTTAAGGATACATGGACCAGTGGATAGAGACAGTGGTTAGTATCAGTGACTTGACCCAAAGAGTTGTGAGTTCAATACCAGGCTACAGCAGTAGTGAACAAGTAACTTAGAGAGTCCGGCTAAAGGGGAATAACTCAAGACCAACAAATGAGGTTTTGCACAAGGAATAAAAATGATATACCCCAGAAGAAGGCCGGAGTGTACAACAGCCGAAAAGTCGTACAAATGGTAACAAAGATGAGAACAATAGTTCGAATAATGTAAATAGGGCAATGCCTCTTTTCTACAAGTTTCATAAAGTGACTGACAAGGTAATGTGGTTGGATTTTTAATTTAATTATTTTGTGTTCATTATATTTTCTTCTTTTCTGGATATAAATTTTATTCAAAATCATCTGAAGGTTCTGTATGTCACAGCTTGAGCTTTGTCATTGTTATGAAGAACCTGGTACACATATTCAGTAATGGCCATTAGCACATTTGCAGGAGAACCTGATGAAGTGAAAGCCATACTGTTTGTCAGAGAGTCAGCTCATGAGAAGTAAGATGCTTAACAACTTCAGAATTGATCAGAGCCTTGAATACTTTGTGGAAACACAGTAATAGACTAATCTAATCTATCTAAATCTAAACTTATTTATAAATGGAACTTTGTGTGTGTGTGTCTGTGTGTCTGTTACCTATAGACTCCAAAACAGCTGAACTGATTTTCTTGAAAATTTACACAGTTGGACTATAAGCGTCTGCGAGTGTTCTTAGCTAGGTTTTGTGTCGAGGAATCCCTGATAAATATCGAAAATCGATAATCGAAAAAATTGGGTTATAGAAGGAGTGGTTGATTTTAATCAAATTTGATACACTCATAGACAAAGACATAAGAAATGATATTCAGAAGTTTCAAGGTTGCAGTTCTTACAACAGTGCAGAAAATTGATAATATATATATAAAAGGCAAGATGTTTGTGTGTTTGTTTATCTGCCTCTGTGTATGTTTATATTTTTTCAGCCCTTTTATTTTAGTTTTTGCTTCGGGTTTGGATCTAAGTAGGTATAGTTGTAGTTCTTAGTCTCAGCCATGATACCATTTACTCAGAGGACTTATTTAGCCTTCAAAATTCAGTTTACAACGAAAAAAACTTATTTGATATCGTAACCAGGAAATCAAAATTTGACTTACATCCATTCATTTTTCTTTCAGTCTACAGTTTTGCTTTAATTGGAAACAACTATTGCTTTTTAGTCTTTCGTGCCAACATCCAAAGAGTCTGAGCTCCGGGACCATGAATTAGTTTTAAAGCTTTCATTACACCCGGGCAATGCCAGGCTATACTGCTAGTAGGATAATAGAGGGTTCAAAAGGTTTACCAGAGATCTTAAAAACAGGAAATAGAGATGAGGGCTTCCAACAAGCTGGAAAGCAGGAGGCAGAGAGACAACAGCTGTAGAGTTTGGAGAATAATGGAGCCAGGTTGACAGCACGTTTCTTTGATTCAACAACTGGGATTCTATTATCTACGCTTGCATTATGTCAAGTTTAGGCTAATTAACTGATGTTTAAGACCAGAGATGGGGTTATAAAACGGAAAAAGTCATCACTCATTAACATCAACTATGAATATGGTCAAAATGTACTGACCATGTTTGGAAAATCAAACATTCCTACAACTCTAGATACATACATAAAAATCCATAAGTACAGTTAAAAATAAAAATAATATATATATATATATATATATAGTAAAGTAAAACAAATTTTCAATATTCAAAATGTTGAATGAACATTTCGACATAAAATCCCTAAGAGCGATTTTACATCTCCTCAGCAATCGTACAAATCTTAACCGTCTTTTTTTATTTTTATTTATTTTTAATTTTTTTCTCTTTTTATTCTTATTTTTATTTCGATTTTGATAGATGGACGTTGCTGAGGAGATGTAAAATCTCTCTTAGGGATTTTATGCCAAAATGTTCATTTTTGAATCTTGAAAATTTATTTTACTTTAAATTACTTCTGTAATTTTAATTACATTGAGCTCTCCTCCTGTGTCATTTTTTAATATTAAAATTTTTAATATTAATTAGGATCAGATTCTTGGGGTTTACCTTCCTACTTTTCCATTTTGGATTAAAGTATTTTAATATAATATATTATATATATATATATATATATAAACAGCAAAAAACACTGTAATTTGGCAAAAACATTTTAAACAGATTATTTCTGAAAGATGAAGTTTTCTAAGTAAGCAGTTATTATGATGCTTAATATCAAGAGATAACAACAAATTTCCACACTAACTTAAGCAAAAACTAAAGGTTTGACAGGAAACTATGATCAGTTCAAAAAAGAATGATACAATAGCAAACTTGAGAAATCTCATTTCCTGAAAAACTCTGGAAAAAAAAAAAAAAAAAGGTTTTATAAATTTCAGTGAACTGTTCTGTTAATGAATACTCAACTTCCATATAAAGGTAGGTTTGGATGATGATTGCATTTAAATTTGCAAAATACCTACAATTTCTGGATACCTGGCCATTTTTACCATCATCTTTCATCTTGAAAAAAATGAACCCTTTTATGCTTGTGTGGACGTTATTGTTTTATTGGACATTATGCAGGATGACCAGCATCATTTTGACATTACTGGATGACCAGAACAATGTAATTACTTCAAATGACACCAAGTATGATATTTTTTATCTCGTTCAATACACATATTATTTATGGAACAATGCAACTAGCAATTTATCAATTCTTGTGTCATTATTTCTAAACTTAAACACTGTCCTTGACAATGAATAGCAACAAATATCAAAAAAAAGGAAGATTTATGTCACCTTGACTGATAACTTTTTCTTTGTGCCTTTTGTAGTAAATAGGGAGTATTTTTCTCCTTTTTAAGATGGTATGATAGGAATAGACCGAGATTCATTTTTTTCTGGACAGTGAAGATGTACTAATAATTGAGGAGCACAATTCCCTGAATTAATAGCAGGTTGTTTGAGAGAGAAAGAGAGAGAGGAAAAATAAAAAAGGAAATTATTATGTTTGCTTTGAATACTTTCTTGGAAAAATAACTTCGAAATGCATTTGCAATTATCGACACAAGTGCGTATGTTTGCTGATATATAATTAAGGTAAGTTTGCATGATAGATACTTTATTGAATTATATATTGTACATGTACACATATAGACAAAGACACACAAATCTCTTTCTCTCTTCATTTTAGATAGAGATAAATTTACAACAGGAAATGAGTAGACAGGAATAGATCAATTACAAACACATACATACATAAGTATATATATATATATATATATATATATGCAGAGTGAGATGGATAAATTGTCATCTAAATTATGCAAAAATGAAAATAACATTTACATCTACATTTTAATAGATATTTTTGTGTACTTTTGGTAAATATATCTTGAAATACTAAGGAGTAGATTTGGGACATGTGATGAGAAAGGAGGGCTTGGAGAATCTGATACTCACAGTTCAGATAGAGGGAAAGAGAGACAGGGAAAAAGTAGCAGATAACATATTTGAAAAGCCTGAGCTGGTGGATGGCAGAGCAGGGTTTGAGTTTGGCTTTACTTCTGAAAAATAACTTCCCAAAACTCCCTATTGGTCTCACTTATGGTTACGTGAATTTCTTCAAATGTAGACTTAGAATAACTTATTTGGAGTGTCAAATCAGCTATCAACAAAGCTTTTGATCATGTGATGTTGGATTAACATTCTAAAATATTGCCTTAAACATCTTCAAAAACTTTTGCCTTCAATTAATATAGCAGATGTCAACCTCTGAAAATGTAACTCATCATAGCTTCTTGGTCTAAGATTGTTAACTGATATGAATTTGAATAATTATATATCAGTTGCTAGTCTGCTACTAAGAAAGTTGCAAGACAATCCATCTCACCTGTCTGTTGTACATTTTTCTAAGTCTACCATTTGTCTGTGTTGAATATTGCTGCCACATTTGATTGTCTTCTTCTTATAAATGTCTAAATTACAAAATCTAAGAAAATATCTGCAACATTATTGATTCTGACCTGGTATCTCAGTTTCAATCACTTTTCTACTACCAGAATGTAATTTTGCTCTCACTTTTCTATGACTATTTTCATGGCAGTTGTTCTGGTGAATACTACTCTTTTCTTACTTTGAATTCATGAATTTAAGCATAATACTAGATTGGCAGCTAGGATTCATTATTTCATTATTGAAATTGCTAAATGTAACCATAATTCCTATTCTTACCATCTCCCAACGTCTTGTTTTTCTGTCAACTACAACCATAAAAAAATTTACATTCAACATTCATCTTTTTTGTCTCCTTGAATCCTATTTTGATTGTCCACTCTTCTCAAAGTCTTTCTCTGGTTCCCTTCATCTCGCTGGCTTTATCAAATTCTCTCTGTACGTCTGTGTGTAGAGGCATTCACCCTAGGCAGATTAAGCTGGCTTCTGTAGAATTTTCATTGAACTTCTTTTTTTTGGCTTCACAAGCAGTTCCTAACTGCATGTGTTGCAGAGATTTTCCTGTAGCAGCTTGCCATTTCTTACTAAAGTAGACTGGTTGCCAATCAAGGCTATAGAACCCAGTCTGTTCTATTTATCTATAGCTGGTGGGTGGGGAAGAGATGGATTCATACCGTTCTCAAGGGTATTAGCATGTAAGTAAATGTAATTGAATCCATAGCTAAATCCGCTGCTAAGAAAGTCGGTTCTCTGTGTAAGGCAAGGTTTTTCCCACCAGAAACCATCCTGTATATTTATATATAAATCTACCATCCACCCATGCATTGAATACTGCTGCCATATCTGGTCAGGTGCCCCTACTCTCCACCTATGGGTCCTTGACAAACTCCAACAGAGAATCTGTAATGTGATAGATCCCAACTTAGCAGCTTGGATACAGTCACTTTCTCACTGTCACAATGTGGCTTCCCTGTGTCTCTTCTACAAATACTTTCATGGCTTTTGCTCCGATGAACTTAGCTCTCTGGTGTCCCCTATGTATGAATTTACTTGAGCCACAAGATTAGCAACTAGGTCCCGCCCTTTTACTGTGAAACCATTAAAATGTAAATGCAAATTCTACTCTATCAGCTTCTTTTCTTGCACTTCCCACCTGTGGAATTCCCTTCCATTTACTTGCTTTGTGACAGCAACAATCTCCAGGAGTTTAAATGTGAAGTCAATCATCTCCTATCTCACTAACTTGAATCCTCTCTCTCATGCTCCTTTCTCTGTCTGCTCCACTCTTATCAGTATTTTTATGCTTCTCTTACCAACACCCCCTGTAACCTGTCATTCTTTCAACTTTCCTTCTATGTAACCCCCTGCATACCAGTGACAGTAGACTGCCTTGTTTGAATGAAATGGAATGGAATTCAAACTCATCTCTTTGATTCCTCAGCCTGTGCCACTAGTCATTATTCCACTGTGCCTCCTTTATTGCATTCAGTCAGTTAAGTGCCATCCATGCAACATGCTTGGGCAATCATGTCTCTTTCGGGGCAGAAAATGTATCCTGCAGTAGGTTGCCATTGCTTTCTGTGGTAGACTGATTGCCAACCAAGACTACAGAACATGATTTGTCTTATTATTTAATCCATAACTGGAAGAAAGAGACGGATTAATACCTTTCCCAAGAGTATTTGTATGTAAGTGAATGCAAGGAATCCAACTGAAATTCGAACTCGGCTCCGCGGGTTGTCATTCCAAGTCGATATCCATTGCGCCTCAAACATGGAATGAAATAATTTAAAATTTGATCTTGGTTTGCAGATAACCATTTTGCACCATGTATATCTATATAGAATTAAGTAATTACAGTGTTGCCATTTGTACAAATGGCAACAAAGATGAGGACAATAGTCCAAATAATGTAAATACTACCTCGTCTCAGAAATATAGCTAAATACTTAAGTAATTACTTTCCTTTTCAGGTCAAAATGAGAAAATTCAATTAAAAAGACATAAACGGGACATCGTTTTTGACAGCAGCTTTCTCAAAGAAAAATACTAAAATTTGTTTGCATGTTTTAGCAAACATTGTGTAAATAAATGACCAGAAAGAAGTTAATTAGCTAATCACATAGGAAATGTCTATGAAGAAAAAAAGCATGAAAACTTAAGGCAACCTCAATCAAATCTACTGAGTATGCCTATACACCAAAAATCTAGAGTGAGCCAAAACCTACCGCGGTTTCACACTACGGATCGTCAGGGCAATTGCCCTGATGATCCATAGTGTGAAACCGCAGTAGGTACACTTGCCCTGTGAAACCGCGGTAGGTACACTTGCCCTGACGATCCGTAGTGTGAAACCACGGTAGGTTTTGGCTCACTCTAGATTTTTGGTGTGTCTTTGCTCTATCTTTGTATATTATCTTTTGTACTTTGTATCGAGAACTTTTTCTTGTGGTTAGTTCCGTTTGGGGTTTTTTCTTTACTGTGGAGTATTGAATGTTTTGTTCTTGTTCCGCAGGTTTCTTTTTTTCTCCCCATTTATCCGACGTCTTAGTGCACCGGATTGTAACGGAATTAGGTTCTGTTTGTTAATGGTTTTTTTGGAGGTTTATTTTAGTATAAATTTACGGCCTACATACTTACAGAGTCTATTTAGTTATTATTTTTATATACATATATATATATACATACACAGCAGTAAAATAGGTACTGGTTAGACCAGTAGACAGTTATTTAAAAAAGTGTCCAATAACAATCAAAAGAACTAAGTATGCAGAATCAACATTATATCAAACAATGAAATGTTCTCCATTTACCTGCGACGCAGGTTTCAACCATATTGGTCTCATCAGGCAGTAAGTGCAAACTGCATTTTTTGACACTTCTTTATACACATGATATATATATATATATATATATATATATATATATATATACATATATATACATATAGAAAAATCTACACTTAAAAATGAAAATAAAAAACATCCTTGATAATGTCTAACAGAATAATCAAAAATACTCAGTTATATACAACATTCAGACAGTTTTTATTTACCTTGTGTCCAGAAAAGAAATAACTTAGGGGACACTAGAAAGATTGAATATCATGCTTAATCACAGTTGTGTTCAATGATACTTGTATAAAAGAAGAATTGGTGCCTAAATGCACAATTACATATATATATATATATATATATATATATATATATATATATATATATATGTAATTGTGCATAAATAAGCATCATAGAGGAAATGCACGGACCATGAGCGAACGTGAAATTTTGCTCTCTTACCATTCTGAAGATGAGACTATCATCTCAAAATATTAAAGATTAATAAATAGGTAATACCCAACACCTACTTTACTTTCCTTTATTTTACTAAACACATTGTGATAGCCTTCAAAACCTACCCATACATATAAGCATCATATGAATAGTCAAGCACAAGTTAGCCTTGCACAGAGTTGAAACGACAATAGAATAGTTCGTACTTATTTTATCACTGAGAGGTTTAAACATAGTAATGGGATGTCTATTTTCTTTTTCTTAGTCCAGATTTTAAGGTAAGTTAATATGAAATTATTGTTGCACTCAAATCAGCTTTGTGCTGGGTTAGAACAACCAAAGAGAAAGTGTAACCTAATTCAAACATTGAGGTATTGGAAGAAAAATGCTAACATCATGTGTTTGGAAGTATAGAGTGCAGTCATGAGTGGACCAGGGAAACTAACATCCCCCAGTGGAAACATAATTACTACATGGTTCAGCATCAAGGAGTTAAAATGAGAAAGATAATGAGACAGAAAAATGTTTGCTTTTTTAGGCTTCAACAACATCTAATGATGGTTGTTGAAACCAAGTGGAGTAATCATATTTCCATTTACTTTTCTTCTACAATTCTTTCTTTTTTTTTATTATTCATTATTATAAGATTTATCTGTTGTAATAGAATGTCCTACACTCATTATTGCCTATGTAGACTGACTATATTAGTAGCCATATGTAGTGAGCACAGGAGATACCTGTGACTTGCTTCAGCAATAACTAGCCTGCCACCAGATTCCCTGTCTTGCCATAATGTATTCTCTTGACAATAAACCTCCCTTTTTTCATCTATGCATGTATTGCGGTTCTTTAACTCACATACCACCTTGTCTCTTTGTAAGCTCTCTAAAGGAAGCAACATTTCTCACACAATAAACCAGATTTTACAAATATTCTTTCTTCCATGGATTTATGTATTGTTGTTTTCTTTCCTCGTATTTATTTATTTTATTGTTGCAACAACTTTTCTTATTCAATTATGATCATTTCGAATTTAGAATTTGAACTTCCAGATAAAGGTTATATTTTTGGTTCTGCTATTTCTTTTATCGTTTTGTACATATCCACTGCATCTGTGTCCTTCAGTTTCCCATCCCTATACGTTTCCCATTTATCCATTCCTCTGCCACTTGTTTATCAGTTGCATGTACTTTCTTTTAGATTTTATTTTTTATTTTATTTTTATTTTTTTTATTTTATTTTATTTTATTTTATTTTTATTTTATTTTATATTTTCTGCCACTTGTTTATCAGTTGCATGTACTTTCTTTTAGATTTTATTTTTTATTTTATTTTTATTTTTTATTTTATTTTATTTTATTTTTATTTTATTTTATATTTTCTGCCACTTGTTTATCAGTTGCATGTACTTTCTTTTAGATTTTATTTTTTATTTTATTTTTATTTTTTATTTTATTTTATTTTATTTTTATTTTATTTTATATTTTCTGCCACTTGTTTATCAGTTGCATGTACTTTCTTTTAGATTTTATTTTTTATTTTATTTTTATTTTTTATTTTATTTTATTTTATTTTTATTTTATTTTATATTTTCTGCCACTTGTTTATCAGTTGCATGTACTTTCTTTTAGATTTTATTTTTTATTTTATTTTTATTTTTTTATTTTATTTTATTTTATTTTTATTTTATTTTATATTTTCTGCCACTTGTTTATCAGTTGCATGTACTTTCTTTTAGATTTTATTTTTTCTTTTATTTTTATTTTTTATTTTATTTTATTTTATTTTTATTTTATTTTATATTTTCTGCCACTTGTTTATCAGTTGCATGTACTTTCTTTTAGATTTTATTTTTTATTTTATTTTTATTTTTTATTTTATTTTATTTTAATTTTATTTTATATTTTCTGCCACTTGTTTATCAGTTGCATGTACTTTCTTTTGGATTTTATTTATAATAAATTTTTTGGATTTTTTTGTTAAGTCAAGAATTTCACTTGTTAATCACTTATTTTACGCTTGTAATTTTTGCTTCATGAAGAATTCATCTCATGTTGTCAGTCAGTAAGTTTAATGCCATACATGAGACACATCTGGGCAATCTTGTGTCTTTTGAAACATGACTGACTAGTCAGAAGTTTTTCCCACAGTAGGTTGCCATTTCCTTCTGCAGCAGACTGGTTGCCAACCAAGGCTATAGAACCCAATCTTTTTTGCTATTTAACCCATACATGGAAAGAGAATAAATAGATTCATATCTTTCTCAAGGGTATATGCATGTAAGTGAATGCAATAAATGCAACTGGAACTCTAACTTGGCTCTCCAGTTTCTGATTCCCAGCCAATATCCACTGCACCACAATGCACATCTTATGCCATCGCTAAGCCTTAATTATTGCTTGTAAAAAGCCATTCTCTTTCTATCTTGATTCACATTAGCCTATAATCATAATATTCAGCTTTGATATTTAATGTCTGACATTTTTTAATTTTCTGCATTAATGGTAGTAATGATGGCTCATACTATGAATCAATCATAAAAAACATTCGTGATGTGGAATTAATAAACACTAGAAACTTCAAATACCTCAATGGATGCATCAGTTACAACAAATTATATATAGAAGATAAGAAAATTGAATACTTGATGGCTGTGTTGGAGCCATGTTTTTTTCCAACGCCACAACATGCTACAAAACCAAAACGTTAATGTAAGAAATCGTGGAATGAGTAGTCATGGTTAAATGCAAAATAATTAACAGAACTGTCCAAAAAACAGAATTGACAATGTTCGCAATAAGCAATAAAAAGAAAGAGAAAAGAAAAGGGCAAAAAATAATATAAAGCAGAAAAAATTAACAGTAATAAGGCAAAGTAACAGTAATATGACAAAAACTTTCACAAACTAAGTATTGGGGTAGACACACATGAACAAGTTCGGACAAACAAATATAGCATTCTGACTACAAAATGAGACAGATGAGGACTAAGTGAAATGAAACAGAGAACTGGCCCATTTTATAGGGAAGGTTAAATCCCAGCATGCATTTGTGTGTTTCTGCCTATAAATTGGAGAGGAGCAAGTGTTTTGCAGTCATTCCCCATGGGATTGAAACCAAAAAAAATAAAGTCACATTCTTAAATAGCCTAGCCAGATCTAGATTCTCAATCATACCTTGTAGTTTAGGTATGTGTAATCTATCAATGATATACAATTGTTTTCTCATATCAATCATTAAAATTGTTTCAAGTAAATGAGTCCTTTAGGCCTTAAAGTAAATCCATCAGATATTACAGACTGGCAGTATAGAATCAAATACCAAATGACCTAAATCATTTGAGGATTTCCAACAGCAGCAATAATTCAAATGAATAGCACATGTAACTAGAGGGGAAAGTAATGATATATTCAAGATGGTGACTTTCTACACGATCTTAAACAAAAGTTTGGAAAGAAACTTTCATTAATGATAGGAAGGAACCTAACTGTGAATTGAGAAATCTATTTTCCCAAAAAAACTGTTGTAAAAAACAATTTTATAAATTTCAATTAACTGTAATGCTAACTCAGTAAATGCTGAATGTTTCCTGAATTCAAATGGACAATTGTACCATTACCATTAGTGCAGATTTTTAACATTTGATTAGTGTATTTTCACATAAATAATATAAGACAGTATGGAATGATTATTTATTAAGCTTGGCTTAGTCTTATAGTGGGTTATCCATTCTTTTCCAGTTTATAGTGGGGGTTCATTCTTTTGAAGGGCATTTGTATATTGTTGAAGATTAACGGAAATTGGCCTTGTTGTAGATAGCCCACTATAAGTCATAAAAAAGATTATAAATCAAGAAAGCAAATTGAGTTTAAAAATAACATTTTATATATACACATATCAATTAAGGTTTTTACAATTAAAGTAATCCTTTAAATATGGGCCCAACAGACGTTAAATGTTCATGGCAATAAAATGCTGAAAAGAGAATTAATGCTTAAGAATGTGGGAGCATTGTAAGTAAAGAATGTCTTTGATGTATCCGCTCCTTTGGTCAGTCAGTAGTTTTGAGCCAGCGAAGAAGGAAAAGAGAGGTAAGGGCAACAAGCATAGTAAGCCGCTTGACTTGGTCGAGGGAGTTACTAATTACTCTCTTCTCTCTCGAACATCTGTGCGAAGTTTTGGTCATTTGCTTTCTGGTTGTGAGAGTGCGAACATCCGGTCCATCACTTTGCTCGGTCAGTATCACCACAGTCTAACAGTAAGGTGCAATAGTAGGAAACCTTGTGAGGTACAAATGAGTAGTAAGAGTCTATCAATTCATCCTTGGATGTTTGGTTGATATAAATGCATCTTACCATTCCTAAATAAAATAATTATACCTGTGATATAGTAACAATTTTATACATGGGTGAATAAGACCAAAAACAAGTGTATACCATTTATGAGAAAAATTTTTTTCTGGTGATTTGACTTGGTTATGCATTATGTTAGTGATATGACCAGACTATAAAAGATGACTTAGAATTGAAGGCTGCAATGTAATTCCAATAAATTAGAACTGTCTAATGATATATTTCTCATGCTTTGACATATGAATAAGTTATAGTGGATAATTAAGTGTTAAAATGCTATGAGTACTTCCCTGACCATCTAACCCTCCAGTATCATCTTCATGTGTCATGTCCATTCAGGACATAGGCGATCCTGGATTTCTACCTGGCTCTATTTCTTGTCACTCTTAATAATTTTTTTTCTTGGTATCTCTTCTAAACCCTGCTTCTAAATCCATTTGCTCAGACCTAACAAGTACAACTCACACTGCTTTCCCCTGTCTCTCCTTCCCTTTATCCAACCTGTGAGTATTAAATTCTTCAGACCCTCCTTCCTCTCCTCCTGATGTTAAGTGTGAGTTTTCTTCTCGTTTGCATCTTTTTTAAAACCTTATTGTTGTACATGTGCTCTGTTCATGGTATCCTCAGCATCCTTCTGTAAAATTACATTTCTGCTGCCTCAAGCCTCTCCCTCATCCTTGATGAGATCATCCAACATTCATTTCCATACAGAAGGACAGATATCACGTAGCAATCCAGCACTCTTTTCTTTGTTTCTAATGAGATTTTCCTGTCTTTCAGTATTCTGGTTAGCTTCTGAAGTATGATAGGATATTAAAAACTGAAAAGTAAACGTGCATTAATGAGTCAGTCAGCTGGAAGTGACATTAGACAAATTCTAATCTGAAATTTTCACTGCATAATGTTTGCTCTCTGAGATTAATGGATAATATTCAGTGTATTGACACTTTTATATAGAAAAGATTCAATTCTTAGGCATACTCAGTAGATCTGTTTGGGGATGTCAAATATGCATTTTTATGTAAAATGTCTAGGCTATGCATGTATATAGAAAATTTTTATGTATAAAAGCCTTCAAAAAACTATCTGAAATGCTAGGAAAATTAAACATTTAAGTAGAAACAAAAGAAAACATGCTAAACAAATATGTTATATATATCCTCCAGTATATTAATGAATTTTGGACAGTTTCTTTAAAGATGAAGAAGAGACAGGTAGGTCTATAGACCGATGTTGAGAATACCATAGAACAAACATGTGAGTAATGAGGAAATGTTTTAAAAAAGGGAACAAAAAGGACACTTACAATCAGAAAGAGACAGTTGAAATCTCTATGACACATAATGAAGAAAGAGAACTTGGAAAATTTAACACTCACAAGAAATAGAGAAGGCAAAACAATCATAGAAAAATGATGTGACGAATGAATGTCAGAATGGGAACAAAGCAGGATGTCACTTAATGCTACAAGGGACAATTTCTGTGACACATAATGAAGAAAGAGAACTTGGAAAATTTAACACTCACAAGATATAGAGAAGGCAAAACAAGCATAGGAAAATGGTGTGATGAATGAATGTCAGAATGGAAACAAATTATGATGTCACTTAAAGCTACAGAGAACAGGAAGGTTCATAATTTTCCAGATCCTGAAGGAACATAGATGATAAAAAAAAAATAAATAAAAGAACAAAAACTCTATTTCTTGCCTAAATTTTACAAGAAAAGTTGTTTTGAATATCGTTTTTCTTCAGACTAATTGCCTCAGTCTTAATAAGCATAGAGTGAGCAAATCTGCTCCAAGAAAGTCAAATACAGTGATTAAATTTCATCTGTTAAGACAAACAAAAAAAAGAAAGAAAATTAAATGAGAAATGATGATTTACGGAACAAAAGATGATTAAAAAGAAAATCAAAACAGAAGAAAGAGAAATGGAAATAACACATTTCAAGAGAGAGACGAGGTAAAGAATGAAGAGTAGTTAATGTTAATGACTGGTTGAATTAGATAAAGATGGAGGATAGATAGGATAAGAAGCAAACAGTTAGTGATGTGCATCCATGCGTATTTGTGGGAGCCTACTGAGTGAAAGCTTACACCCCTGCAGTATATCAACTGTGAGGCCAGAAGTGTAAGAGGAAACAGTAGCGGAAGGAGGAGATATTTATGGCACATCAAAGGCTCGACCCCCATTGGATTTAAATAGTGATCATACTGGGTTTAACCAGACGGGATCAGTAATAGTGGGGTGAGGTTCTTCTATAATCTTTCTTGGCGTTAAGTTAGGTTTCTATCAATTAGCTCGTGAAAATGGGGCTTTAAAATGTTAAAAGATACAGAATGAATTGAGATAGCAGCTATTTAGGAGGATAAGTTTCATAAAGCTCAGACGTATTTACGTATTTACGTAATAAATATGATTAAACATTTAACTGACAAAGCATCAATGTTATTTGTAAGCTGGTTTTACTTCTATTTTTGTAAAGTGGATTTTGAATTTGGATAATAAGAAGCTATTTGTAACGTTTCTAAAGTGTATGACCTTTTTTTTTGTCATTTTCCAATCATTACAAGGCTTAACAGGCAGTCATTTTAAAGTAAGAAATTGCAATTAAGGATTATCTGGATATAAAGAAAGGTAGTGATTGACCCTTAATTTCAAAAAGTTAAAATTGTAACATTCAGGAAAGCATCTAAGTGGTAGTTTTTGGGAAAGAGCTGTCTGGGTCGAACTGTGGTGATACTGACTGAGCAAAAGCGAGGCACCGGATGTTTGCACACCTCACAACCAAAAAGCAAATGTCCAAAACTCGATGGTGCGCAGCTGGCCTCACGCAGATGTTCCAGTTGAAAAATAAAAATTAATTAAATATTAAATTTCCAGTTCGTGAGCCTATGTGAATTTTATTTGTCAGCCAATGGTAAGCCCAGAATCAAATACAGATATGAATTCCCAAATGATCTGCGATCCAAAAAGAAGATATAATAAAACCAATACAGAAAGCATTGACAGACACAGACAGACCGACCGAAAAGAGACGTGTGTGATTAGTAGCACCCTTGACCGACGTCAAGTGGCTTATTATGCTAGCCTCCCTTCCCTCTCCTCTTATCGTTTGCTGTCTCCAAACTGCTTAACTTACCTAAGGAGTGAATACATCAAAGACATTCCTTACTTACAGTGCTCCCACATTCCTAAGTATTAATTCTCTTTTCAGCATTTTACTGCCATGAACCTTTTCACATCTGTTTTACTCATATTCAAAGGATTACTTTAATTGTAAAACCTTAATTGATATGTATATATATAAAATGTTACTTTTAAACTCAATTTGCTTTTCTTGATTTGTAATCATTTTATGGCTTATAGTGGGCTATCTACAACAAGGCCAAATTCCGTTAATCTACAACAACATACTACTACCCTTCACTAGAATGGACTCCCCACTATAAACTGGAAAAGAATGGATAACACACTATAGAAGTTCTTTCTTCAGGTTAGAATACAGTGAGAATGAGAGTGATTCAACTCTGTGGACACAACATGGCAGGTTGAAAACTGAACTGTCACAATGAGAGAGTGAAGGCTATCTGAACATGTTTCATAGAAAGAGCGAAAGATCAGTGATAGATTTGCAATAATGCATCAATGGAGAAAGTGGATGCTAAGTAGAAAATTCGTCATTTCTCATCATTGTGAATCACCTTCTTTTCTTGATTAGCAGGTAGAGCCATTAGACAGTAATTAAATGAATTAATTAGTCACAAGAGAAATTCTCCTTATTCATCATTAAAACAGGTCTTGGTCTGTGGCTGATATATTTAGTTCAGACACTGTATTAATCGGAAGTATTATTGGTAGCAGTCATTTGTAAGTGAGTTTGGTCTTCTGCTATAGAAAAACTCAGATTGGTACCAGAAGCTGTTTTTAGCAAATATATTTATTTTGTAAAGTACATCTTCACATCATTTCATCAATTAACATAAACATTAATTTTCTCAATGATCAAATGTTTAGACTTGGGGGTATTTTCAACGTATACAGAAATTACATAGTAATGTGCTTTCTTTCTAAAAGCTATCGTTCATCAATTGACAATCTGTTTTGGCCTGAAGTTTGTTTCATTATCTCCTTTCCGCTAGCTGTTTATATATATATATATATATATATATATATATATATACACACACACACACACAGTGACCACAAATTCTTTAGACAATTTCCAAAAGTCATTACAAAAGGCTTAGAAGAGGTAGCAACTAGATTTTTGTTGCTTATTAATATGCTATTTTCAAAGTTCTTTTAATGATGTATATGTTTTTACGTGTATTAAGACACACATACGTACACATATCAACTAACATTACCTTCCAGCATACATTTATGCAAACAAGTGTTTCTGTACAAACATACAGATACACTATTATACACTTTACCATCAAAAATATTCCACACACACACATTTAAAAATTATCCATGTGACATGTGATATGTGTGTTAATACACACAGATACATATATATATTAACATTACTGTCTGATATATACCTAAAGAGACAAGCATTTCTATACAAATATACATAAACTATTATACACTTTACCATCCCAAATAATCTACACACATACATTTAAAAATAATCTATTGCTTTAGTACATGTGACATTTATCTGACCAATAAGAACTAATCCCAAATCAAAACATACCAGTAAACTGTCTCTTTGTTTTTGCATTTTTCTCTTGGTCTCTGAAGAAGCTTTAATAAAAGTCAAACATGTTAGACTAGGATACATTTCCCATTTCTTCTTTTTGCTAACATCTTTCAGATTATGATTAATATATTCAACTCATTATATATACATACATACATATACAGATAAAATTGTGTCAGTGTCTGATTTTGTTTGTGCAAAGATAACATCAGCATATTTGAATATTTGTGTTTTCATTTCAAAAAAACCCTTTGTGAAGGGCAGCTTTTACATATTTATAAAAGTTTCAAAAATCAATAATGACAGAAAAAAAAAAAAAGAAATGATAATAACTGATAATATGTTGATCTTTTAAATTCTATAAAGATTTTGGATTTCTAAGTACCAGATTCTTTAGTTTTCTATTTCTTTGATTTCTGAGTTCTTTGTTGTTGTAACCCTGAAATGTTACTGCGTGTGTAATCACCAAAACAAAGGTTGGGAATAATAGTATTTCAACAAGTACAAGCCTCTCACACTGCTTGAAGTAGA
Source organism: Ascarosepion bandense (assembly GCA_037127315.1). Classification (NCBI taxonomy): domain Eukaryota; kingdom Metazoa; phylum Mollusca; class Cephalopoda; order Sepiida; family Sepiidae; genus Ascarosepion; species Ascarosepion bandense. The sequence continues at coordinate 505,651 of JBBBDQ010002012.1, read as the reverse complement.
TACACTGCTAGTGAAAGGCTAGTCATTATAATCACTCTGTATTTATCACCTCCTCACTAGGGAAAATACCTAAGGCAGATGCAGCACGAGGTCAATTAAAGTAGGAATTCTAAGCCCTAAATCTCAGTCAGGGTCGGCCTCTTGTCTGTTCACTCCAGACAAGACTTTACCTCTCGGTGGAGCATCGTTTGGGTCTCTCTCTGCTTCCAAGCAGAGAGTTGACTAGTAGAGAGTTTGGATCAGTACGATCACTCCCCTCTATCCTCATAGTACCCATGGATTAAGAGGATGGGAACATTCCATTCCTGTATATTGGTAGGTATACAACGTTTATCAATAATGTCAGCAAATGATATCTTTTTTTATGATTAAGCATGACAGATTTTAAAATTTAATTAGTGAAATCAAATGAACATTTTTTTTTTTTGTAGGGGAATTGGACATCAGCTTCTTACTACACATGTTGCTAATCAAAAATTCCACATATTAGATCTTAGGAAAATGTTCGCTCAATTTCAGATCCTGCCACTTGATAGATTTTACTGTGCACCCACGTTATTCTATGATGTGAGGTCTCACCACCTAGTTTGACTGGTATTTTTCATGTAGTAAATCATACAATCACTGAAGTTAAGTAATGTTGTAGAATCACTTCTACATGCACCTACATACCTATCGCCATGCACACACGTTCATACACATATACCCACACACACTTAGGACCGCATGTGAAACTTTCTTTTTCCCGCATTTATTAAGTAATATATAAACTGATTTCCACACATGCTTAGCCAGTTGGAGGCTGTTATTCGGAGCATAAGTCTGAATGCTGTTCGTCTCTTCCAACTCAGATACTGGGCTAATTGCATTCAGCAATTAGCCACATAAAAATGTTTTTCTCTATCTTATAAGTACATTTCAATACATGTATAATTATATTCAATACTATCCAGTACAAACATATTATTTCCTTTTCAGGAACTCTTCTAGCATGAATATTGAGACAATATCTTTAAAATCTAAGAAAGAACTCTCTTCACGACATCTCGCATTCACAAATTATTCAGTTCTGTAACCTTACTTAACACAATGTTGTTATATTCGTTACATTGTGCTTTGAGTCATTTTATTTATAAATGTGGTGGTTTGGACAACCAACCTACTTTTCACTATTGAAATTACGGTCAGTCTACTACATATTGGTACCTAATTTGTCCAGTTCACTACAATGTCAAGCCTTGTCCATACCTGGATGGGTTACGACTTGGGAATACTAGTTATTGTAAGCTCAGATGTGCCAGTGATATATTGGATACTAGAGTGGCATCTAAGTTCCACCCTTTTACCTTTCATTAGTTAAAAGTAGCTTCCTCTTCTACTCCAACAGTTTCTTCTTGCCTGTGGAAGTCTTTTCCAGTTACTTGCTTCTCTGACAGCTACAATCTCCAAAAGTTTAAATGCAACGTCAATACTTTCTTCAAAACTCCCTGTATTCTGTTTTTTCTCTCACTGTAACTTTATTTGGGGGTGAAATGATTTAAACAAAAAAAACAACAAAAATGTGTTACAATTACATCTAAAACAATCAAGAACTTAATACAAATGAAAAAATTTGAAAATTTGAAGGAGGAATTTATTTTATTACTTGTAATAATTGTCACAAGGAATACATAAGAGAATCGATAAAAACATGATTAAAAAAGGAATTTTTTTCAAAACAACTTACTAAATGTCTTGCTGTTCACCATACAAAGACTAAACATAATTTTGATTTTAAAATGCTACTTTAATTAAAAAACAGAGCAATTTACTAAAGCAAAAATATACAGAAAGTACTTTAATCACCATATCAGCCACAGTAAATTTATATCCAGCTTCATACAATGTTCCACCTTTAGTGGCAGATCTATTATTCCAATGTAGAGTAATTAATAACAAAAACAATAAAAATAAACAAAAAGTAAAAGAAACTAAATAAAATTGTATTGACAAAAACATATTTAAAAAAGAATAATGGAGTTAAATTTAAATTATAAATTTCAGCACTCATTCTCGTCAGTGTGCAAAAGTAATCACAATATAAACATCACTTTAGTCTGTTAAAGTCCAAAAACAAAAAACATTTCACATGCAAATTTTTTCTCATTTTCCCAAATTTCCATAAAATTCAAATATCATTTTACCCTAAAATACAATTCAATATGGGTGTTTGTGTGTGTATATATATATATATATATATATTTAGTATATCGAGGCAGCAAGTAATTTTCTAGACATATGCTATTAAATATAAGAGACAATGAATGTCTATTATGTTTAATCATGAGCCGTTCTAAACGTCGTATTTTTGCTTTAATTTCAGTTGAAAATAAAGACAAAAATTCTCCAACATTTGGATAATTATTTATTGGTTTTCTTCTAAGCTTTCGGCTCACATGAGCCATCTTCAGAGAGGTAGTTTAAACTGAAATATTATAAAATCCACCATCACCGACGATTTTATTTTGTCTTGACATAAAACTCCGCTTGGCAACGGCAATAGTTACCAAAAATAATAAACGCAGTTCTTAAGTTTGCGATGCGGTTTTATGACGTCACACTGCGGGATAGCGCGAAATGACAACAAAACCATCTAGTCAAATGCAATGTAATATGTTATTTCCTGTTTTAAAGTTGATTTTATTGAGTGTTGGTTGTTTTGATTTGATGTACATGGCCTCCAATATCTGCAGGTTCCTCTTACTATGTGTATGAGTAAGGATCACCGTATTGTTGACCAAAATCTGCTTGATATTACCTACATGTTTATGTTTTTCAGAGAAATGTTGTTTAATAGTACTCTGATCAGAAAGATGACATGTAAGTCTACGGGAGAGCGTGGTTGTGGTAAAACCAATATATGTACTAGGTTTTTGAGTAGTATCAGAGATGCAATCTCTGAATGGGCATGTAAATTGGTACACTACATTGGTTTTTTGTAAAGAATTTAGTTTAGTGCCTGTTGGGTTATTATAGACTATGAGGTCAATTGTTTTAAACTTTTTATAATATATAATGAGTTTAATTTGATTATTACTTTCGACTGGTTTAACATTTCTACGTATTATGTTTTTGAGAGTTTTTTCATCTTGTTTATAATTATTATGTATTTGGTTGCATATATAGATAAAGTCTTTAACTTATAAAGGCTTACAATGATACTGTCAGTCTTGGTAACTATATTTTTTGTAAAACAACTATCCAAAAGTCACAAACAGTTTTAACAAAGTGAACCATGCACTGAAGATAATGTCATACCTTCAAATTTAATCAGTCTCAGAACCAGAAATTTTTGTCAAGTCTAAAAATAGAAGAGTTCACAGTGCCTATGAGAGGTTCACTCAACACAAAATTTACAGATAAATAAAAATTTAGTAATATTGAACCAATCAAGACACTAGTTTTCATCTAACAAACTGTCTTCTTAGCCTATTTAAGATGTGAAACCAACACAACACTTCCTACATAAAAATTTTTATTTCAGCATATTGAGCCTAGTCACAAAATTTTAGTTGAGATTCATTTTGCCATACATGATACACGCTGAGGTAATCATGTCTCTTTTGAGACATAACTGACTAGGTCGAAGATTTTTCCATAGTAGATTGCAATTACTTTCTATGGCAAACTGGCTGCAGTTGTTAAGATTACTCATCTGAAAAGTTCCTCACTACAGCATGCATTAAAACATGACATTTTCTTGCATAAACATTCATTCAAATGATTTTTATTTTTTCATAATACTACTTCTTCTATGGGCCTTGTCCTTCCTGGATCGTGGTGATCATGGCTTTCCATGTTTCCCTAATCCTGGTGACTCTTGGCATGCTTTCTCCTGTTACACCACGCAACTCTTGTTCGGCCATCCACCTGCTCAGGCTCTTCAAATATGTTATCCATTGCTTTTCCCTGTTTCTTTTTCACCCTATGTGGCCTGTTAGTATCAAGTTCTCCAAGCCCTTCTTCCTCACTGCATGTCCCAGGAACTTTAGCTGTCTTATTCTCATTTACACAGTTTCCGCTCAAACATCTGACAAGCTTTCATCACTTAAACGCAATTTTACAAACTCTGTAACTTTGTTTAATATGAATTTATTGTTGTTTTACAAAATTTGAACTGTTTCATTTGAACTCTCCACATCTTAATTCTCACACACATTGGCTGATTTATCTATCTTTCCCCATTTATTCACTTAAAAAGTAATCCATGTTTCTTGGTTCATCGGCAACAAAACCCCAGTGTCTTTTAAGAGTAGAACTTTATCATAATCGTAATCCTTCACTTAAGCAATGAAAAATAAACTGCTATTCCCTGAATGGCAGAAAATCAATACCAACGTATATAGATTTATTAAATTCAAACACTATTACAACAGGTGCAGTAGATATCAGCTCTGAACAAGAAATTGTAGAGCCAAGCTCAAATTTCAGGTGAATTAGTTTCATTCACTTATGTGCAAATAACCTTTAGAATTGTATTAATCTGTCCTACCTTCAGCTAGAAGTTAAATAGCAAAACATATTGGGTTTTTGTAGCCTTGGTTGGCAACAAATGTACCACAGAAAGTACAATGGCAATGTACTGTGGAGAAATCTTCTGCCCAGCCAGTCATGTCTCTTTCGAGACATGATAAGCCAAGCATGTAACATGTGTGGCACTTAACTGACTGATTGAATAATGGGCACCACTAAAAATAAATCCTGAAAACACGGGATTGCTTTTTCTCTAATCAAGTTCATATAATAGATCTATCTATCATTCACTCTCCACCCACGTCTATTGAACAGGTTAAGAGGCTCATCCCTTGTTCCCTGTTTAGGATGTGGTTTCCAGCTTTCTCTTTTCCAATCTTCTCACTTTGTTTTTTTTTGTTTTTTTTTTTCAACTGAAGTAGATAGATCTATCTATCGCCCGGTTCACACTCTACCCATGTCTATTGAACAGGTTAAGAGGCTAATCCCTTGATTTCCAATCTTTTCACTATTACGTAGCCCCCTGCACATCAGTGGCATTACCGCCTTGCTTGGGGTGATACGATTAAAAAAAAAAAAAAAGCAACAAAGACAGAAAGAGTTCTGAGGGTGGAAAAATTAGAAAACAGAAACTTTATGAAGGGGCAAAAAACAAAAGAAGAATCAGGTGGACAATAGACAACAATTGACATTACATTAAAATATTTGAACATTAACGTTATCCGGAATGGAGTTCCACAGGTGAGAAAAGCGAGAAAAGAAACTGTTAAATGTAAATTGATGAGATTTGTTGCCAGACTAGTACTGCACTTAATTAAAAAAAAAAAAGTCTGTGTACCAAAGACAAAGACAATTATCATGAAAGTATTTGTGGAAATGGCACAGAGAAGCAATTTTACAGTGGTTGGAAAATGACTGATGCCAAGATGCCAGAACAAGACCACTAATATTGTTGATTTTTCAGTGAAATTTGTCAAAAAGCTCTTGATAAATAGCATAAACAGCAGAACCATAATTGGCATCAATATTCTAAGTATGGGTGAATGGTAGATTTATAGATATGTAAGATAGATTCTGGAGCAAAAAACTGCCTGCCACCACACAGTGAACCATCTTTCTTAGCAGCTGACCTAGCAATAGATTCAATATAGTCTCTTTGCTTCATATCAGATGAGAACATCAACTTGAGTAGCCACAGAAAATTGTGGAAAGCCATAAATATCAACATCCTGAATGGACATAGAAATATCTGTGGGGAGCAATGATTGTTGATATCCTGGTCAGACATGAGATTTTTAAAAAAAATTATAAATGTAACATTATTATTATATTATTTATTATTAATTCCCACTTTTTGTACATTTATATGTCATTATTAATATATGACAATGTTATGGAATTCTAACTTAGGCATTATCAGGAAACATTTAGAGAAATGTATTTTTTTATGCATGCATAATGTATTTGGTATTTTCAATAAATTTCTAGTTGTTTATTTTGCTGCTTAGAATTGAAGATTCAAAACTGATTCATACTGATTTATGCAGTTGAATTCCAAATGTGTTTGGTAAGTCATTGTTTGGAGTTTAATTCAATCGATAAGTTAAGGGTTAGAAATACAAGAAGAATCTACTAAAAGTGACCTGCTTTGACAGAACATGCAAGAAATATGTTAGTAACTGAATTTTTTAGGAAAAGCACATGCAAGAATGATCAATTACAAAAGTAAAGTTAAAGCCATTAATAATAAAAAAAAGCAGATTTGTAAAAATATTTCACGTCCAATTGTAATTTACAAAAAGATATATGAATGTGCAGATACCATGGACTGAGCACCTGAGCAACAATGACGTGTTGGAGAGGATGTAAATGAGAAAAAAACTTATACTTAACATCATGAAGAAAGAGTTGAGGTTTCTGTGACATGTAATGAGAAGGGAGGGTCTAGAGAATCTAATACATGACTGATAGCGGGAATAAGAGACAGGGGAAAGCACTATGAGACATATTTGATAGGCTGGAGCAAATGGTGAAGCAGAGTTTGGGAGGGATACCAAGAAGAAGAAAAATATTAAGAGCAACAAGGGACAGCTTAATGTCTTTACTCTCAGGCAGTTAATTACCATATATGATACACGCTTGGGTGATCATGTCTTGAAAGAGACATGACTGACTGAGCAGAAGATTTTTCTGCAGTAGATTGCCATTACATTCTGCAAGAGACTGGCTGCAAACCAAGGCAATAAAACCTAATCTATCCTGTTATTTAACATATAGCTGGATGGAAGAGATGGTATTTTCTAAGGGTATCTGAGTGTAAGTTAATGCAAAAAATTCAAGTGGAATTAGAACTTGGCTCTCCAACTTCTCTTTCTGAGTCAATATCCACTGCACCACAATGACTGTCTCTATTTAACTTATCTCTCTCACCACTCAGAGTTTTACAGATATATCTATTGATGAGTGGATAACATCTCTTTCAAACTCCAAGTTAAGACACTGAAGTTGAACATTACATTTTATCACTTGCTATTAATGCTGTATCTCTTAATATTAAGCACTTTCATTACAAAGACTGCTTGCTTCAAACATGTTATCCCTCAGAAATAATCTAGTCAATGGTTTCTTTTTCTGAAATAATCATTGTTAATGTTGCACAGATGTACATATTTTGGAAGTATTTAGTAAGCAATTTTTCACTGAGATTGAAGACAAGCAGAAGTTCTTTGTTAACGACATTTTTTATGTTGTTTCTGTATTGTGGACAGTTTTCCTGATTTCCAGTTAAATGTCAATAGAAAATTGTTCAATGTCTGAATACTATTGGCTTTTCTAAGCCATTATCAAAAAGCTTTTGTTGACAATGATGTAACTAAAAAAATCCTAAATAAAATGTGGTTTTTAAAAAAATTATATAAATGTACACACACACACGTGCATGCATATGTGTGTGCATTTGCAATCATTTGTGATATCTCATCACAAATATTTATATGTGTATCCATACATACACAGTACTTACAGCCATATCACATTAAAACACAGGTTCTCATCTGGTCACTGAAGTTAAGCAATACTGAACCTAATTTGTGTCTGTGACTGGGTGACTATTTGGGAATATCAGATGCTATAACTTTGGATGTGTAGGTGGTGTAAATGAATAAGGGCTTGGAATGAGAAATTAGAGAGCTGAATTTTAATACCAGTCAGGTATGTAATATTTACTTACATGCATATACCCATTGGAAAAGTATGAGTCCACCTCTTCTCCTAGCATATATGGGTTAAATTGTAAGACTTGTATTAGAAAAATCATTATCTACAAAAAATTCTTATCATCCAAAAATATGTTTGGGCTTTAAATAACATCAAATAGGTTGATAAGCTGTAAAAACAAAACAATCATACATGCTCCGATGATTTGTGTACATATTTTCACAGTTATGATAAAGATATATGTAAATGTACAGAGACAGTGGTTTATTAAGCACAGCTTAGATGTATCATAAGGTTGCAAGTATGAAGCAGCTAATAAGAATTGAACTCACCCCTCTGTCATAACTGGTCTAATGAAACAAACTCATTAACCATGACACCATATCAAATTGCTCAGCCAGTACATATATAATTTTTTGTATGAAAATGTCTTGAAGTATATGGGTGTAGGCTTATACACAAATCATTGCATGTCTCTAAAATTTGTGTACATGTCTCATTATCTATATTCATTACTTGTGTCTACAGCTATCTTATGTATGCATTTGTGTGCAAGTGTTTGAAGAGCAAGTGAGAGAAAGGTCATTGCAGGTCACCAAGTGACTTCTTAAGCAGGTACATCTTTAAATCAAGCCTTGTCAAGAAAATTGCCAAACAGCAGCATCTTCTCTTACCATAAAAGGGCATGAAAGGTCTTATGAATATTCATGAAGACAGCCCGCAGGTAACATCTACTGATTGGTTGAACTTAACTTCTGCCCAGAAACCACTGGTCCTTTGAAACTTAATGCTCACAGTACCATCTGAACTGTCAGTAACAAGAGGAAAATTCTTATTATTAAGAATAAATATGATCTGATGTTGACACTAGGCATGGCTAGTTTATTTACATTTTTTTTGCAAGCTTCTTTCATTGGTCAACTTCATGCAAAATCATGTGGAAGGGAACATGGTTAAAGAATTGTTTTGACATGACGAAAAGATAACATGACTCTGCTGTTAGAAGTTGCCATTTAAATATGATGAATGAAATGTATGAATCTACCTCTTCCCCTCCTAGCTATAGGTTAAATAGTAAGATTCAGGAAAATGAAACATGTTAGTCTGTGCCGGAAATCCATATTAGAAAAGCTCTGCTAACTTCAAACAAAAAGTATGATGTAGATGAAGCTCTTTGTTTATATAAGGAAAATCTGATTTAAAAATCATACTTTGAGTGCAAAAATTCCAGGTTAGTATCTGTCATGAGTAAACCCACTTGATGGAGGAGGAAAACATTCCTTAAAACTGATTTCAACTTTTCTGTTGGTAAACGACCCCCACTTTCATGCTATTCTAATCTAGCATGGAAGTGTAGGCTGATGAAATTTCTAGGAATGTCAAACTGATGATTTGCAGACCTGAGGAGGCCACCTTCAGATCTTCACTATGTGATCAGAAGAGAAGATAAGCATATTTGAACTGATGTGTTGATTTGGGGATCATTCCAACAGCCTCAAAATGGCATGTGACTAGATGAAAGTAAATATAGTGCTACCAAATTGATTTCTTTGGAGAAAACTCAGTCATGCTAGTGGGTAATCTGCCACAGATATAGAGATGAGAAAGATGCTGATGAGTCGTGATTATTTCTTGGGTAAGTCCAAAATGCCTTCTAGTAATAATATAACTTATAGTTTAATGGTTACAGATATGGCAAAGTGAAAGACTTAAAATTCCAGTTCAGTTTTCTTGAAAGTTAATTGGATATGGCTCATCACTGAAATTGTTTTTAATCATTTCACTCCAAGAAGGGGCTTACAGTAAGAAAAAAAATCTGGGTACAGTGGGTATTGAAGAAAGGATAAAAGATGAACAGAATTCAAAAAGATCGAAAATAGCAATTGACATTGCATTTAAATTTTAGAAGATTATAGCTAACAGAGAATCAAGTAAAGGCTAGTGTGAGAAAAGAAACTGTTAGAGTAGAAGTGATGGTTATATTTAACTATTTCGATAGTAATTCTAATAGCTCACTTAAAGTCATGTGAATGGGACACCAAGTAAAAAAGCTCATCAGTTGCTCCAAAAATATTTGTACAAAAATCTGACGAAGGCTGCGTCAGTGAGAAAAAGACTGAAATCAAGATGCCAAGTCAGGATCGATTAGATTGCAGATCCTTTGGATTTTGTCAAGAACCTTGAAGTGAATAGTAGAAGCACCTGACCAGATATGGTGACAGTATTCAATGCACAAACAAAGGGTAGATTTAGAAATGTAGATGCAGCTATAGGTAGGCCAAGATAAAGAAAAGTGCGGGTAAGTGAAGACTCAGGAAAACTTCTTTCACTTTCCAAGGTAGTAGAAGCAAAATGCTGTTAACATCAAAGGAAAATATGATGGTAATAATCAATAAAACCAATATACAGATAGCAATTAACAGTTTGACAAAGAAAATATTTCTATCTTTTATGTACCATGTCCCTTTCAAATATGGACAATCACAGCTCTCCACAATTTCCTATTGTTTATTACTCTAACTATTTTATCTTTATCATCTCTATTTGTCCCTCTTTAGTTATCCATTCACTCAAACTTTCACTCAAACTTTCACTCAAACGACGCATAAAAGAAGAAATTGTTTAATAAATTTCATTTATGGTTATGTGTGCGTGCGTATTTAGGCAGCAATAATTCTGTTAAACAAGTTTTTAAACAACATTAAAAAAATCCTTCTCTCCAAACTTTTTAAGTTGTTTACAATTCCCACTAATTTCTTTTATGTCAGAATTGAAATTGGTAAACTTTCCCAAGTTCTTTCTTATTTCTCATCCAAGTAATTTTGACTACAGTGACAGTCCATCAGTTAACTGCCAGACATGATATATGCCTGGGAGATCATCCCTTAAAAGAGACATGATTGACTGGGTAAGATTTTCCTGCAGTAGGTTGCCATTACTTTCTGCAGTAGACTGGTTTTCAACCAAGGCTATAGTTCATCTTGTTATTTGACCCATAGCTAAAAGCAAGAGATGGATTAATACCTTTCTCAAGGATATTTCCACATAAGTGAATGCAACAAATTCGGCTGGATTTTGAACTCAGCTCTCTGATTTACTGTTCTGAGCCAATATCCTATGCACCACAACACGTACATTGTACAATGAGTTAAAAAAAAGATAAAGTTAATGATTTTCATCAAAAATGTAAAACGACTGGAACACAAATTATCTGAATTTTTACTTGAATTTTGTGGGCATGAACAGAGCTAAACATTGTAACTTTGTAATGTCTTTTGTTTTCTGGTATATCAACCTCGGCGGGTCATTTATTGCCAACTAAATTTTTTATTACTGGTAATATTTTCTTCTTTCAACAATTTATTGTTGTTTTTGTATAAGTTTTGTGTCTAGTAATACATTTTTCTTTTCGAGTATCAAGATTCATTGGGATTTGTTTTTTTTTAAGGGTGGGGTCCCCAAGTCCTACCCTGTTATTTAACCCATAACTGGAGTGAAGGGACGAATTAATACCTTTCCCAAGGGTACCAGTGCTAAAGTGAATGCAGGGTATTCAACTGGAATTCAAACTCTGCTCACCAATTTTTCTTTCCAGGCCGATATCCACTGCACCACAATGCATATCCATCACTAAACGCTTGCAGCACCTGGTATTCCCAAGTGGTCACCCATCTAAGTACTGACCAGGCTCAACGTTGCTTAACTTTGGTGATCGAGCGAGAACCGGTGTATTTAACGTGATATGGCCGTAAGCCATACTTTGTAATGTAAATATGAGATTAATTTGTTTTTTTATGGATTATCAATCCTTTGTGAATTATTTCAAGCTGAAACATATTTTGCACTTTAGGATTTTTTTTCAGGAGTGAATATTGCATTACCAATTATTGAGAATAACAAATTTTTTTTTTCAAACACACGTTTTGCTATTTAATCCATAGTTTAGGGGAGATGATTTCTACCATTTCCCAAGGTTATTTGTGCATAAGTGAATGACAGGTAATATCATTTGGGTGATCATGTCTTGAAAGAGACATGACTGACTGTGCAGAAGATTTTTCCACAAGTAAGTTGGCATTAGTTTCTGCAGTAGACTAGTTGCCAACCAAGACTATAGAACCCAATCTGTTCTGCTATTTAACTCATAGCTAGAGGGATAAGAGATGGATTAATACCTTTACTAAGGGTATTTGTGCATAAGTGAATGCAACATTCAAGTTGAATTCATTGCATTCACTTACACCAAATGGTATTCAAATTAGCCACTATCCATTATACAACCCAAACATCCTAGATTACAAGAAAAAAATTCTCAGTTTTCTGTAGGGCATTCATGAAAATTTTATAATTCTGCTGTTTGCCTGAGATGATAAATTTGAAAAGCTTATCTACTCAAAAAGCATCAGTGCTACATTGAAAAATATAGTTATAAAATTCATTATTAATGGTTGTTGTTGGAAGCAAAGAACACTTGCATAATTCTGTCTGTAAATGGGCAATTAAAGTTACCATGAAAATGGCCTCAGGGGAAATTTGTATGCGGGAAAGAATTTAGGAAGCAAATACTAATAAGATAGGAATAGAATTAAAAGGGCAAGTAGATGCTGAGGATAATTTTAGAAGTATCATAGTGCAAATATAGCATTAGAAATGACTTGCTTCTACATCAGTGACATAGTTAGATAATAAAAAATAAAAGTGTTACAGAAAAAGAAATCAGTGGGGCGGAGCGGGGCAGGGCAGGGCGGCAGAGAGATATGAGAAAAATGAAAATATAAAAGAAAGAATATACAAGGAATGTATAAGGAAAAAAAAATTCTAAGAAAAAATGCAGAAGATGAATAAAGAAGCAAAGAAAGAAATAATGTCATTTATATGCAATATATATATATATATATATATATATATACAGTCAGGTTAGCCAAACGCAGACGACAATTCTACTCCTGCAGCTTCTTCTCTCGCACTTCCCGCCTGTGGAACTCACTCCCGTATTCTTGCTTTCCTGACAGCTACGACCTCCAGAAATTTAAAAGCAAAGTTAATACTCACCTACTAACCACTGGACTCTAGCTCTCTCCCCTCCCCTGTATAATCTTCACGTTCTCTCCGCCCATGTATCTGTCATTGCACCTGCTTTCTCAGCTTTCTATTGTTCCTTTCTAACTAGCTTGTACTCCTCACTCTTTTCTAATTAATCTTTCTACATTTATGTAACCCCCTGCACATCAGTGGCATTTCTGCCTTGCTCAGGGTGAAATGATTAAAAAAAAAAAAAAAATATATATATATATGTAAACATGTTACAGAAATTAACAAATTTTAACGAAACTTGGTTATAAGCAACCGACAATTTGTAATGAATTATTTTGAACATTATTTTTACCGATACTCGTATTTAAGTAGATATTCTGTTTTTAATTAAACAGTATTTTTATATTTAAAACTACCGGCCTGATTATTTACAATAATTTTTTTATTACAAAAATGTGTGCTACCCAGCAGGATTCGAACCTGCGACCCCTATTACATAGGGGAAGCATACAATTTGATCTGGTACCGTCTTGACCACTCGACCATGGATAGCCTCTTGATCAGATGAGGTTTTTATATATATATACAAAAAGATAATATAAGAATGAAGATAGTTACAAAAGACAAATAAAAGAAAAAAGTGAGAGATGAAATTAGGGAAAGAAAAATAAAATAAAATAAGGAGGAGATATGTAGAGAAAGAAGGGGAGAATGAATGAAAAAATTAAAGAAATAATGCTTGCTTGGTCTGTTCTTTTTTTACGGTTTATCAAGCATTCATGGTTTATTTAAAGCTAAAACATATTTCAGATTGTAGGAGGCTTGCACAAATCCAAAAGCATGATGTACACAGTGAGGACAAAGCTCACTACTCAGTTGTAGTAAGTTCTAGTGAAACAAGGTTACAAAACTTTATGTCACATTGAAGTGTTTAAATAGAGAAAGAAGAGAGAATAGGAAATTAGTGGAAGGAGAGGAAACCAAACAAAGGAAGAGGAGGAGGATATATAAAACAGAGAAAAAATGTAACATGAAAGAAAGGCAAACAAGAAAAAAAATATAAAAAGCAAAAGAAGACAAACTGAGAGAAAGAAAAAAGGAAAAGCTAAGCAAAACTAAAATGAAAGAAGGTAGAATTTGGTATTTTTACAACGGCCTTCATACATGCGCAAACTTCATTTTGAAATAATATCTTTAGCTTACTTATTATTGTTTCATTACTCTGCTTGTTATCATGGTATTTTTTCTTTTTGCTTCCTACAACTTATCTATATCTATAAAAGTGACGAGGGTGGACGTTGTGTATTTGTTTGATTGATAGATTCGACTTAGCATCTGCATTTTGCAGTCTAGCTCAACGGGAGTTATGCTCAGATAGATCAAAATTTAAGAACACTAATGACACCTTGAAATTTTTCAGAAGTTCAAAATTAGGGGTAGAAAAATATATATTATCACCCCCACAAAGTCAGTTTATGTATTGATTATAATATAGAAGAGATCACCCCACTTAATATTATCTATATATGTTGTCCCTCTCCCTCCCACCCTAATCCAATAGAGATATTCTACATTGTTATCTATATCTATAAAAGTAATCAGGGTGGATGTTGTGAAAGTATTTGCTATGTAAATTCATCATATGTTTTTTATTCTTATTATTCCTTAAACTACCCAAGTGAAACTGTGCTAAACTGCTAGTTTTTAAACTTATTTATAAATGGAACTTTGTGTGTGTGTATGTGTGTGTGTCCGTTACCTATAGACTCCAAAACGGCTGAACCGATTTTCTTGAAAATTTACACAGTTGTACTATAAGCGTCTGTGAGTGTTCTTAGCTAGGTTTGTGTCGAGGTAGCCCCAATAAATACCAAAAATCGATAATCGAAAAAATCGGGTTATAGAAGGAGTGGTCCGATTTTAATCAAATGTGATACACACATAGACAAAGACATAAGAAACGATATTCAGAAGTTTCAAAGTTGCAGTTCTTACAATAGTGCAGATAATTGATAATATATATATATATATATATATATATATATAAAAGGCAAGTTGTTTGTGTGTGTGTGTCTGTTTATCTGTCTGTATGTCCTTTATACAAATCCACAATTTTTATCCGATTCTCACCAAACTTTCTTTAAGTTGAGTCTGAGCTCCAGGACCATGGATTAGTTTTAAAGCTTTCATTACACCCGAGCAACGCTGGGCTATACTGCTAGTCTTTATATAAAACTATTTTTAATTATTCTGAAGAACAGATTTTTTGGGGCACTGAGGCCATTGTCCAGGCATAAAACTATTATACTCTAGTTGTCTGAAATTTAACCAGGCTATTTTAGACAAGATACACCATTATAACTCCGGCAAATTTGTTACATACCCAACTTGCCTTGGGGAAATGACCTGTCTTTATAAAACACATTTTGGGAGCATATTCTCAAGTTTAGAAAATGAGTATTTGATTTTGCTCATGAAAATAACCAATTCCATTACATACAGAGTGCCCATAGAGTTCAGGTGCACTTTAAAAAATTTATAACTTTAAAGTGCACACGGACTTTATAGACACCCTGTATAAAAAGGTAGGCTTCAGAAGCAAAGGTCTCTGATTGAAGCATTCAAATGACCAATTTCTGCCCACTGTTGTCAGAATGGTAGCTAGGTTTCATCATTTTACATTTAAAATTGCTTGATAGAACTCTAAGTTCTATGTTAACAGTTTCTTCTCTTGCACTTCCGACATGTGAAACTTTCTCCTGGCTGCTTGCTCTCATAATTGCTTTGATCTTCATAATTTGAAATGCAATGTCAATTGTTATTCTCTGTCTTTTTAATTCATGTTCTTTTATTGTTCTTTCTCTCCTGAAAATGATTTTCTTTTTCACATATTCTTTCACACTCAGTAACATCTTTGTAGCTGTATTGACTTGCTTGGGATGAAATGACTTAAAAAATAAATCTACAAAAGTTACTTGACAATAAGTAGATGGTGGCATTTTAGATCTGAAATAAAGCAGTATGACTTAAAAACAAAAATGAAAACAAAAAAAGGCCAGACAAAATTACAGCTTTTCAAAGCCACTGTTAAATGGTCAGGAATAATAAGACAAACAGGTTAAATATAACTTAAGTTAAAAATTAAAGTAACAGAACTAAAAAGAATATAGATTTAAGAAAGGGAGGATAATTTAATTATACAGCTAAGGAGAAATGAAACAACGATTTTAGTGAATTTTAATTTTAGATAAATTAGGAATTTTTACCTAAATTTAAATTTATGCCTGCACTTGCTTATAAACTCTTTTCTTAAATTTAAAAGCATACTTTGCTTCTTTTTCTTTTTTCTTTTATATGCCATGTCCCTTCAGGACGTAGACAATCATTTCTTTTTGATTCCATCCTTTAGTCAATAACACAATAATACTCACACATCACACATATACACAGTAAAAAGAACTTTCAGATATTGGAGGCCATCTACATTAAATCAAAGAAACCCACACTCAATAAACACACATTTTAATCTAGTCACAACACGTTACACTGCATTTAGATATATGGTTCTCTTAATATTTTGGTCTATCACGCAGTGTGACATTGTAGAACCACATTACAAATTTACAATCTGTGTCTGCTATTCGATGACTGTTATCATTGCATTGCTATGTTTTATGTCAACACAAATAATACCATCTTTGATGGTAGATGGCTTCATGTTAAAGTCCCTGTAACCTCTTTGAAAATGACTCGGGTGATCCGAAAGCTTAGAACCCGCATAATAAAAAATATCTCAATTTTGGACAATTTTTGTCTTTATTTTCATCTGAAATTAAAGCCAAAATACATTCTTTAGAATAGCTCATGATTAAACATAATAGACATTCATCGTCTGTTATATTTAACAATGTGTTTAGAAAATTATCTGCTGCTCGATACACTAAATATATATATATATATATATATATATATGTATGTATGTACTGGGTTATTGCAAAGTAACTCCCAATTTTAACATATATTTTATTTATTCACTATAATCTTTACAAGAAATGGATATGAGAGGAAAGCATTTAGCATGAGGTTTTATTTGAAACTTGATATGGGCACCATATTTTGCTACCATCTTCTTGAGTTGCCCAGGAACTGCATCAAATGATCTCACTAGGAACCCCTGTGGTGTGGAAGACATAACTTTTATTCACACTTCAAGTTCTTTCAAAGTCTTTGGTTTAGGAAAGTAGATTTGCTCTTTTAACCAACCCCAAAGAAAAAAAGTCAGTTGGTGTTAAGTCAGGACTCTTAGCTGGCAACTTATATATAGAATAGGGAGTTACTTTTCAATCAACCTGTACATAGGACAAACCAACTGGTTGCATCTATAGAAATCAACATGACTTAGTAGACACTAAATTGTGGGCAAAGTCAGGTTTTGGATAAATGTATTCAGTAATGAAATTATACTTTCCTTCAAAATTGATGAAAACTATCAAACAAGAAAAACAAGATTATGGGGAAATGTAGGCATTGAAACAAATATTTATTTTGCTACCTAAATACCAACAAAAACAAACACAACACAAAATGCAAAACAAAACTATTACATACAAGTATATTAACAATCAATCACAACAAGAAAGGAACAACCAGATAATACAACAATCAACAAGCACAAAATGAATCACATACCAAGCCCACAAGTAATACAAAAACAAACAACATGTATATACACATGAGCACAATCACTTAATCAGGATCAAAAGAAAGTTTTAAGCTGGCACATATAATAACACAGTAAAAAAAGTTAACCCAGAAAAGTGAAAAGAGGTTAACTCAGTATAAAGCAATTAGGCAGACATACTCTCAATCATACTAAAAACAAGTCAACACAATAAAAGCTAATTAACCATCTTCAAATCCTACACCACTTAAGAAACAAATCCTATAACACATAAGCTTGCTAAAAAGGGGTCAGCACAATAAAAAGCAATTAATTTTTTTATATATAAATAACCATTTCCTGGACAAGATAAAACTTGTCTGTAAAAACAGTTTTAGCATATAAAGTTGACATTGAGGTCAACACACAGCAGTGACAGTCTGTTTCATTGTTAAGCCTAATATGCAGGTCATTAACACATGCGCTATCCCTAATATCAACCACTTTAACCCATAAATATAGCATCACTTAAAATCATATATAAGTATCTAAACTTATTTATAAATGGAACTTTGTGTGTGTGTGCCTGTGTGTGTCCATTACCTATAGACTCCGAAACGGCTGAACCGATTTTATTGCAAATTTACACAGTTGTACTATAAGCATCTGCAAGTGTTCTTAGTTAGGTTTTGTGTCTAGGTACCC
The DNA here is from genome assembly GCA_037127315.1 of Ascarosepion bandense. Taxonomy (NCBI): domain Eukaryota; kingdom Metazoa; phylum Mollusca; class Cephalopoda; order Sepiida; family Sepiidae; genus Ascarosepion; species Ascarosepion bandense. The sequence goes on along the minus strand of JBBBDQ010002012.1, from coordinate 487,524 downwards.
CCGATAAATATCAAAAATCGATAATCTAATAAATCGGGTTATAGAAGGAGTGGTCCGATTTTAATCAAATTTGATACACTCATAGACAAAGACATAAGAAACAACATTCAGAGGTTTCAAGGTTGCAGTTCTTACAATAGTGCAGAAAATCGATAATATATATTTAAAAGGCAAGTTGTTTGTGTGTGTGTGTCTGTTTATCTGCCTGTATATCTGTATTTTTTCAGCCCTTTAATTTTAGTTTTTGCTTTGGATTTGGCTCTAAATAGGTATAATTGTAGTTCTTAGTCTCAGCCATGATACCATTTACTCAGAGGACTTATTTAACCTTCAAAATTCAGTTTATGATGAAAAAAACTTATTTGATATCGATTCCAGGAAATCAAAATTTGTCTTACATCTTTTCATTTTTCTTTCAGTCTACAGTTTCACTTTAACTGGAAACAACTATTGCTTTTTAGTCTTTCATGCCAATGTCCAAAGAGTCTGAGCTCCAGGACCATGGATTAATTTTAAAGCTTTCATTACACCCGAGCAACGCCGTGCTATACTGCTAGTATATGAATAATGACAAAAGGAAAACTTAGCTGATATAAGACACATTGCCCCAGCTAAGCTTTCCTTTTGTCTTTATTCATGTTGTCTTTTACAGATATACTCAATATTAACTTTTTGTAAGCACACACAGATATATGTATATATATAGAGAGAGAGAGAGAGAATGAGGGAGAGAGAGAGTTAGAAAATGAGTGTGTGTTGAAGTGTGAGAGAATAATGTATTAAGTAAAAGTATTAATAATTTTTCATGTAACAAATAATTCAGTCAGTTAAGTGCCATACGTGATACACGCTTGGGCGATCATGTCTCGAAAGAGACATGACTGACTGGGCAGAAGATTATCCCACAGTAGGTTGCCATTGCTTTCTGCGGTAAACTGGTTGCTGACCAAGGCTATAGAACCCAATCTGTCCTACTATTTAACCCATAACTGGAAGGAAGAGACAGATTAATACCTTTCCCAAGGGTATTTGTGCGTAAGTGAATACATTGGATTCAACTGGAATTCGAACTCGGCTCCCCGATTTTTCATTCCGAGTCGATATCCACTGTACCACAACGCACATCCAACAAATAATTAGGTTTCCTAAAAACTAACTTTGCTCATATGTTTCAGAGTGACTTTTAGTATTGCTATGGCCTTTAAGACATCCATCCATTATCAAATTAACAAGAAATTATTATATGAAAGAGACGTTAAGCAAAACTAACAACCACTTTTTAGATACAAGATCTGTAAATGCACTAAGGTTAACAGCATATTATTTAATTCAATATATAGAACAGCTGAAATAACTCCCCAAAGTTTAATGATTTATATTTAACAAGTTCTCTTCTTGTATAACACTCTTAAGTAATTAATTCCTATCAAGGAAGAGGGGTCTTTCTTAATTGCTTCACTGAACCATTAAATTGGGTAATTTCCAATTACTTTATAATCTATTGTTTCTTCATTTAATATAAGTCATATTATAATTAATGGCTATGACTTTCAATGCTTAAAAGTGAATGTTTCCTGTGAAGAACTCTCTCTTTTCAAAAGGAATTCATTTGATTTGTTTGATTGCCAGAAACCTACAGAAGTTAATTTAAATAGTACTTCCTGGGAACTCTGGGGGTTTGGCATTGATATATTATTGGTTTGTGAGGACACAAGTTCCATGCTAAAAGGTAATAACAGAAGGAAGTGAAGTAAACAGGAAAGAGTTTGAGTTTTGTTTAATGGCATATCAACCTCTGCAGATTATTTAAATCCAAAAGGGTGAGGTTTTAAGGTATTTTTTAATGTTTGGTTATAGTGAAAAAATTAATTTAGTAAGATTTTAATGGACTTTTTTTTTTGTTTTTATTCTTTTTTATTTTAGAAAACTGAAAATGTCTTCTAGTTTTGTATTCAAAAATGTTTTGCTGAGAATAATTTTTTTCCTTCAAAAACCTGTTATGGTAAAAATCTTTTCTTCAAAAAAGTATTGTTGGCAATATATTTCCTTCTAAAATGTATATTTTTCTATAAAAGTCTATTTTTATGTAAACATTTCTATAAAAGTGTATTTTTATACTTACAAACGAAGGAAAGAGTGCTAGACTGCTACGTGATGTCAGTTCTTCAATACAGCTGTGAATGCTGGACAATATCATCGAAAATGAGGACAAAACTGGAAGCGACCGAAATGTGGTTCTACAGAAGGATGCTACGGATATCGTGGACTGAGCATACAAGCAACGACAAGGTGTTAGAAAGAATGGCAACAAAAAGGAAAATGATGCTGAGCATCAGGAAGAGACAACTGAAGTTCCTGGGACATGCAATGAGGAAGGAGAGCCTGGAGAACCTGATACTGACTGGACAGATAGAAGGAAGGAGAGACAGAGAAAGGCAGCGGATAACATATTTGCAGGGTCTGATCAGGTGGATGACAGAACGGGGGTTGCCAGGAGCAACAGGAGCAAACATACTAAGAGCCACAAGGGATAGGGAGACGTGGAGAGCCATGATCGCCTACGTCCTGAAGGGACAGGGCACATAGAAGAAGAAGTGTTTTGACCCCACTTTGGGGATTAACTATTTGTCCATAGCTGGGATCCTAACAGGTGCTACCACTCCAGGTTAGGGCGGACCTGAGAACAACAGCAATTAAGAGATGGTTCCATGCTCCTCATAACCTCCTAATCAAAGGCCTTGCTACCTGATGCAGTTTATTGTCATGCCTAGAATCGAACAGGAATAAAATATGTGAAATAAAAACAGACATTCATATCTGAAGATGTCTGTCTACTAGTATGTCTATGTAATCCCCATTGCAGACACCTGCTTAGACACATTTGTGTTTGTTTGACATCCATAGAACCCACCTATGATGAGCAGACCTTATTTACAGTTTCTGAACGGATGTGCATTATCTGGTGTGATCAACAGTCTGAACAAAGCCAGCATGCTCAAACCCTCGGTTACAATGACTTGTGATTTCATGCTAGCACAACTATCAACAGCTTTCAAAATATCCTGTCATCCTAATTTCACTCATAAGGCTTGGGTCAATCTGTGGTATATTTTCTGGGCACTTTCCAAAGGTGTTGCATGCTATGATTGCCTCCCCCAGATTGATAATATCAAGAAGTCACCTTCCTAATAAATTGATAGTGGTGAGATTCGAACCCTCGGTCTCATGGTCAGAAAGCAAATCTTCTCAACACTCAGCCACATGCCCATAAAACATGAATATATGAATAATGAAATGCTGGATTCTCTGCAGAAAGTAATCCTCCATGAAAAGAAACAAAGAGACAAAAATGTAAAATAAAAATGTAGTAAAAGAGAAAGAAAATGAGAAAAAGAATGTCAACAACAACAAAAAAAAAGACAAAAGAAAAGAAAGAGTAAATAAAAGGAAAAGAAAGAAGGAAAGGTGAGAAAGTAGAGAAAAAGAAGAGAAAGAGATGCAAATAACTGTTAAAAGATTTCTAAAAAAAACAGCCTACTGAAACAGTTGTCGGTAAAAAAAAAAAGAAAAAAAAAGAAAATCCAATTACTACCAAAAGCATTTTAATTGAAGCTTTCAAGGCAAAGTCTTGTCAACTTCATCTCATATAAATGGAGATGTTTTAATGTAATTTGTCATGTTCGTTGGCCATTTTTCTTTTTACCTGAAGAAAACTTTGATGCAACTTTTCAACATGAAAATAAGTGGTGCAGAAAAGCTTGAACAATAAAGAAAAACAGAATTCAGAACTTACAATTGTTGAACAAATTGCCTTCAATGTAAAATACAATCTTTCCAATGAATGACTTCCAAGAAAAAGAAAAGTTTTACTTTTATATAAACTAAACTTTTGAATTTTACTAACATATTCAAATCTAACATGGCATTAATATTTGCAATTTTCAACAACAGTAGTGACATTAAATTTAATCCAATCAACACCAAATGAATATTTTTCGGTATAACTCTGAGACAAATAAAAGGAATTCAGCCTTGTCTTCTCAGCACAAATGTGTTGCTTTTAGTTGGCATTTCAGTAAGTATTATGCCTAAGTTTAATAAAATTAATTTCATCACCAGCTCACTATCAATAACTTACATGACATAAATGGTTATCACTATATATACAGGGTGCACCTTTATGTGGTATAGTGGCTTGTCTTACTTTAATTATTACAATTGGGGCCATCCTTTCAGCCTTGTGCTACATCTAAGCTGCACTGAGAAAATCACTATATGTATGTATGTACATATGATGTATGTATGTATGTGTTGATTTGGCAACACTGCAGCAATTTCAAGCAGAACAGAATAGAACATTCTAACAAAGAGATGTTAGGATAGTATATTCTTATCCTCTTGAATATGTAGACAATATTGTAGTACAGGAGAGCAATTATACTGACTAGCAGTTCACTAACAGTCTATCTACTTCATGCAGTGTGAGAGTCTTGTACTTGTTGATACACTATTATACCCAACCTCCATTTCAAACATTACTCATGCAGTAATCCTTTAGAGTTACAACATTAACAGACAAAAAAATCTATTTTCTTTTTACAAAATCCAAATTATACAAACTATAATATAAATAATAATGGTATTATGATATTATTATAAATGTAGTAATAATATCATAGAACATTAAATATAATAGTAGAAATAATAAAAAATGAAAAATACAAATAATACTAATAATAATAATAAAAAAGAATAATAATAAAAATATTTAAAAAATAATTTTAAAATATTAATAAAAATAATAAAACCTACTAGTAAAGAAGATAACATACACCAAAAAATAGATTTTTCATATAATAATAGATAAAAAGAAAACAATAAAATCAAAATAATACTATTATTATTTATATTGAAGTTTGTATTAAAAAGAAGAATTTGCAATTTCTTTTTCTAGCATTGATACAACCCATTATCGTTAAAATTTTAAAATTTAAATGTTAAAATCTAATGTCACGTTTTTCAACAAAAACATACAAATTGCAATTCTGGTTAATACTCTCACTTTCATTAACTTATATTCGTTACATATCTAGACCATAGACGCTGCATGTTGATCTTATATGTTAATTTTAACTTCCTTTCTGCTTATTATTTTCGTTCTTCTTTTCTTTCTGTTTTTCCTTTTAAAATTTTTCTATATTTTTCTTTTTTTTTTTATTTTGAATGAGCAAGGAGAATTTTTTGTAGCTTGCTGTTACAAATATCTATTCTTGATATGGGCACGTGAGTGTCTGTATGTGACTATTTTCTGTATGATTTTAAACATTAACTGTTATATAATTTGGATTTGAAGAGCAGCAGCTAAGCTGCAAAATATTTATTACCCATGGATTTCTAGAATATCCAAAATTTTTTTAAGAATATATATATATATATATATATATATATATACAATAAATATTCATAGCTCTATTTCCATATTGAGCACTGTTTTAAATTAATGTTTTGAACGTTGTTAATATTTTCTTTGTTCATTATTCACTTATGTATATATTAAACTCTCACACCCTGACTGAGCACTCTGAAGGAATGGTAGGCTTTGAAAAAACAGTATTTACTTACGCATTTAGGCATCACTCATTCAGTAATGAATTTGAACACTTTTGGCAACTGGGGTGTGCTTACATTGTATATAACATGCTAAAGTCAGGCTTCCTCTACAGAGTCCCCGTAGCTCAGAGGTAGAATCGCCGACTGACGTCAATTTGGTTGGGTTTCAATCCAGCTAAAAGCAATCGGATGTCTCCCCATATGGATTCTCTGTCTGCAGATGACTATATATATCTGTGGAAGTCTGCTCATCTTCTAGATTGGCTAGCTAGTCTCTGTTACAGACACTTGCTCACACACATTTGTGTTTCTTCTGCACAAATAGAGGCAAACCTGTTGTCTATATTTGTTATGGGGAAACACACCTATTCCTCAGATATATCAATAAGAGTTAACAGGAAGTTAACAGGGGAAGTTCTTGAGAAGTTCTTTAGAGTTCTATTGGAGTTCAGTAGAACTACTAGGCAGTTGATATTAGTCAGCAGTTAGCCGAATACTAAGGAGTCAGCTTTCAGTGGAAGATTACCAAGTTCCTAACATTTTGGGTGCGTTAAGTCGATTAGCAACCGACAGAAAGATTATAACCTTCAGTGTGAAAACTACTCCACAACAATATTGCAACTCTGCTGAGCATATCTTAGTTAAAGTTTTTTTCAGAGGGGGTCACATCTGCTTTGGTTACATCTGGAAATCATTTAGTTGTAATGTAAGTTCCTTGTCAGTAACCCTTGTGAAACAAGGAAAGACCCTCTTGAGATTGTGATGGAACCAGATGATGTGTTGCTGGGTTTTGAAGAAATATGGCAACATATATATGTGTGTGTGTGTGTGTGTTTATAAACAGATATGAAGTATGTATTTAATGTTTTATTTTCACATTGGTACACAAGCAATTGCTACTCTATGATTGAGAAATAGTTTCAGCACCAACTTATTATTTACAGCTTATGCGATAAAATGCTTATCACTAATAATAATGACCACTGACATCATGTCAAATATATTTTTTGATATTTTTGTATGTGCAGGAAATTTTCCAGAGATCTTGGTTTGTAAAAGAAGAAAGAAGCTCTATCATTTGTACCGCATTTCCACTTTTTCAAAAAAGAGAAGGCTAAGAACATTCAAAGATACTTAATTTATTTACACACCTGGGCTGGTACTCATGTTATGTATAAAGAGATTCTTGATAAAATCAAAACAAAATTTTGAATGTTGTTGGTCTTGGTTTTAGTCACTTTTCTATCACCCTAATTTCTATAAATATTTTTATGGTAGATTGTTCTGATGAATTTCCTCAATCATTCCTAGATTTTAGGAATTTAAGTGCAATCCTATATTGGTGGCAAGGTCTCATCATTTATAGTAGAAATGGCTAGATGTAGCCATAAGTTCTATACTAACAGTTTCTTCTATTGTACTCCTCATTTGTGTAACTCTCTTTATCTTAGGGCTTTCAAGTCAACTTTGATCTTCAAAAATATGTGCACCAGTGGTGGTTGTGCCTCACTTGGGGTGAAATGATTATAGAAAAAAATTTGTGTATGTGTGTATCTATGTGTGTGTTTATATACCTTGTCTATGAATATGTACTTAAGATCAATTTGTGGTTTTTGTTGTCTACCTTTTTCAATTTTTTAAAGTACATCAGAAAGAGAATAACATAACTTAAGGCAATATGGTTCTCACCTGCAGATATACCATGTTGAAGTCTTTGTTCAAATAAAGAATGTTTGATATTTTTTCCTCTTTCTACTCACTGCACATAACCCAACTTCTAGAGGTCATGCCAATGGCAAAAAAGGTCAAGCTTGTAAGCCTTTTCCAAGAAGCAGTTTTTTTCAAGATGGCTTCAAGGTGCTGTATTCAAGTAGACTAACTGCATATTTTTTTGTACAGGGGTGTCCTTAGTGAATGCCATAGTTGCAAAAATATTTTTTCTTTTCCTTGTTTAGATTATATAAAAATCCTTGAGGAATAACCCTAAAGCATTCTTACACATACTGAACCTCATATATGCTTGTCTTTTGTCAATCTCAGCATATCGGCAACAAACTTTATCATTAAATTTTCTGATTCGTGAGCGCAACGTAAGCAGCAGGTAGATTGTTTGGTTCACCGCCATCAAAATGAAGATTCAGCAGGTGAAAATTTGAAGTATTTGAAGAACAGGAAATTATAGCTTAACAGGAAATTAAATTCAGGCATATCTCTTTCCTATCTTTCTTCAAAAAGATAAACAAAAAAAAATAAGACAAATTTACAAGAGACGATGACGATGCCTAAAGTGCAGTAAGTAAGCAACAAAATGATCTATATTGTGAAGAAATATCACTTCCTGATTAAGCTATGAAGAACTTTCAAGGCCAACATGTTTTCATGCTCACATCCTCTGAAATCTTTCATACAAATGCTTATTATATTCAGAAAATAAAAAAAATATTCATTAGACACATTTTTTTAAATCAATTTTCTAACAAAGAAGAATAAAACAGATATAAACTGCCTTGAAACACAGCTTAGTATAACTGTAAGCTAAGATTCACAAAAGCAAGTAATATGCATCTTAGGTTTTCTATATGCTGTGTCTCTTCAGAACTTTGGTAATCATGTCTCTCCACAATTTCCTGTTCTTTGCAGCCCTTTATAAATTTTAATCTTCTTGTTGTCTCTCCTAAACTATTCTGTTATCCATTTACTCAAGCTCACTAGGTAGGTTATGCATCATATTCCTCTCTTGTTGACAATCTATCCTGTGAGTGTCAAATTTTCCAAGACTTCTTTCCTCATTATATGTCCTAGAAATTTCAATTTCAAGGTCATTTGAACTCAATTGTTGAAATAGCACTCTTTTTATAAGAAATCAAATACTGAACAATTTCCTCACAGATAGATGAAGAGGCAACGAAAAGGTGGTTCTACAGAAGAATAGAAAGAATATTATGAACTGAACATATGAGCAACAAGGAAGTTTTAAAGAAAAAGAGAATGAAACTTTTGCTTAGAATCAAAAAGAGACAGTTGAAACTTCTGGAACATATACCGAGAAAAAAGAAACTAGAAAATTTGACACTGGCTCAACATAGTGATGGTAAAAGAGTCTGATGAGTAAAGTGACTACCATATCTATTTATAAATAAGTGGCAAAGCAGACAACAGAGGGATGCTAAGAAGGTTAAACACTGCTTAGATATACAAAGGCCTGGAAGTTGTGGAGAGCCGTGACTATGTCTTCAAGGAAGATGGCATATAAAAAAATGAAGAAAACCAGTTTAATAATAAAAAATATCACCCATAAGAAACAGAATAATCTTTACATGGCATCTTTTTTAGGTAAGTAAAATAAATTATATGTAAATCAAATTGGTTCAAATTACCTTTAATTAATTTTATTTAATATTCCACTTCTCTTTTGATGTGAACATTTATAAGAATTATTTTTCTTTTATTTAATGTATTTCTTTCATGTTCCTTTGTGTTCTAATGATTTTCAAAAAAATTGAGAATGTACCGAATGAGAAAAATCGTAAGAATGCAAAGGAAATGTATTAATTAAAAAAAATAGATAAAACAATACTTGGAAGTGAATACAGTAACTGGCAGTGAAGAAACTCCCAAAATAGAAAGCAAGTTATTTCAAGAGATTGTGTGCCCTATGCAATCAAATATGAGTTGAATCCTATGTGCAATATCACAAGCAGAAAGTCAAGAATATTTGCTTTTGTCTAGTAAAAAATCTCAGTTTTTCTACAAAAAAACTCTCAAAAATTTATAAAATGATGAATCTTGTCTACATTCAGGATGTGTGTTGTGGTGCAGTGAATATTGCCTCGGAACAACATATCGGGGAGCCAAGTTCGAATTCCAGTTGAATTCTATGCATTCACTTATGCACAAAAACCCTTGGGAAAAGTATTAACCCATCTCTTACCTCCAGTTATGGGTTAAAGAATAGAACAGATTGGATTCTATAGCCTTGGCTGGCAACCAGTCTAGTGCAGAAAGCAATAGCAACTGACTGCAGAATAATCTTCTGTCCAGTCTGTCTAGTCTGTTTTGAGACATGATCGCCCAAAGCATGTATCATGTATGGCACTTAACTCACTGTCTTCATTCAGCTGTTAAAGCTTATTTTTAAAGCTTATTTTTAAAGCTTATTTTTAAAGCAGTATTAAAGCTTAATAACTACTTTGAAGTGGATAAAATGAATTATAACTTGCTTTTCTTTTATGTGCCATGTTCCTTCAGGAATTAGACGATAATTGCCCTCCACATCTTCCTGTTCTCTGTTGTACTTAATATATTCTATTGTATTATTTCTCTCAAACACCACTCTGCCATCCATTTTCTTAAGCCTATCAAATATGTCTCTTCACTGCTTTCCCTTGGCTCTCTTTCCTCCTATCTGTCCTGTGAGTATTAAATTATCTAGGCCCTCTTTCCTTGTTACATGTCTCAGGAGCCTCATCTGTCTCTTCCTGACATTAAGTATGGGTTTTCCTCTGCAAAAATGGATCAGAATGACTGAAAACATTTTGGAAAAACCCAGACCAAGGCAAATTTCACAAGTAAGTTTCAAAATCTGGATTCTAGATTCTGATTGGATAGGAAATAGCAAATTGATCTATGACCCTGGTTAATTTTTTTTAACACCTAGAAAATGGGTATACAGTTTTGAGCCAACCATGTGACTAGATTTAGTTATTATTCAAGTCCCTTGACCAGCAAAAGTAAGTCAGTCAGATGGGAGCAGCACAGAGACAACACGCCACGCTAAAATGTAACAAAATAAACTCCAACAATGACCCAGACATACAAAGGTAATGTCACACATTCGTTCTTCCTCTTCTTCTAATGTTCCTTTCCTTGTCTTCACTCACATGCTGTCAAAGAAACAACAACAGCAACAAGATACTTCAACTGACTCCTAAAAACTAAAGTCTAATGACTATATTTTCCTTTATTGTTTCACCTTTCTTTTCACTTTGTGTATAGTTATATATATATATAATCTTTAGCCGAGTAGAATGATCTTTTTCCATTCCACCTAAACTTCCTCCAAATATCTTCCTCGTTAGACTCATCTTTTATTTTCCAGTGAATATTGTGTGAAAATAGTACCCATGTCTATTGACACTCCACCCACGTCTATTGAACAGGTTAAGAGGCTCATCCCTTGTTCCCTGTTTAGGATGTGGTTTCCGGCTTTCTCTTTTCCAATCTTCTCACTATTACATAGCCCCCTGCACATCAGTGGCGTTACCACCTTGCTCGGGGTGATATGATTAAAAAAAAAAACAAAAAAAAAAAACAAAGTTGAACCCATTCTAATGTCCGGTATATTATAGTTCTGTCATCTTATTCCTGTGTGATTACTGAATATTTTTGTGTGTTATAATAAATTTCCTTTCTGTATAAAACTATATTGCGTTATAGTTTAATTCACTCCCTTCAGCAATATTCCAACTAAAATTATATTTTTATGTGTTGCTGACCCAAAAGAGTTCATAACTTTAGCTAACGATGAAAATATAAGAAAATGAGGCACAGCTTTGTTTCATTCTGACAAATAACTTCCTTGTAGTGGAACTTAATAAACATCTTTTGCTTTTAGCAAAGTAAGGTAAAATTGTGACTAAATGATTTATATTATCTCGTGTTCTAAGTGCCAAAAAATTGAGGCTTACGAGGCATAAAGTCGTTAAATATGAAAAAAAAAATATATATCTACTCAAGATTGACTCCCACAGTTAAGATAATTATTAGACAATAAGTAGTAACTAATTTGTGATTAAATAGAGATTATTGCAATCACATTAATCTTTCTTTGAGATCTTTCCTATTTTATATATTTTTGGCCTTTTTTCCTGAAAATATGCTGCCAAATCTTGATATGTTTACTTGAATCAGTGTGCACACTAAATATGTTAAGTGGCTTATAAAAAAGACAGATAAAGTCTATAGAATTTGAGTACCTTTCTCTATTGTCTGCTTGCAGATTGAATTGTCTTATCTTGAGCTTGTGATTTTTCAAGAGCAGATAATCATCTGGTTAACTACTTCCCAGCATGTTGCATGCTGGGAGCACAATTTATGACAGCAATGCAGACTAGTAACAAATGTTTATTTTTGGGGTGTGTATACAGGATTAACTTTGAGTGAGTATACAGCTGAGAAAATGATTTTATATTCAGACAAGTAAATAAATGCATACACAGAAGAGGGTGGTAAATAATGTGTACTTTGGCAGCAAACTTTTTTTGTCCACTCTGTACAAGGCCCAAATGCCACTCAAGGGAGAGGGTTATTGAGGAAAGTTTATGTAGGAAAGATAACAATTAACTTTAGATATGAACAGATTAAGATTGTAAAGCCTAGCAAAGCATCTTCTTGCAAATTAGTTCTACAAAGCACCAGTTCATGGAAAGAAGCTCCTATTACATCTCATCAATGAAATATGAAGGGCAGTTTATCAAAATTATAATCTGATTTTATAAGCTGAAAACATTTCCACAGGCACAATTATTCCAAAAAGGCCCTTGTATTTAAAACAAAACAAAACTTAGCTGAATAAAACCTTCAGGCAAGATATTGATTAATCATGTAGCCCTTAGACCTGGCCATTACCTGTCCATTTAAAATTTCTAAAAACAGAAATGGTACCAACTTATTGATTTTTTTAATGATTTTTCTAATAGTGTAAAAAATATCAAATTAGTCAATGAAGGACAGTCTTCTCATAAATGAAGAGAAAACAGGTGTAAACAGAAATGTGATTCTTCACAAGGATGATTTGAATATGGATAGAGCATGTAAGCAATGAAGAACCCCAAAGGAAATTGAAAACAAAAAAGGACAATTATGCTAAGAATCAGAAAGACAAAGCTGAAATTTTTAGGAAAAATAATAAAAAAAAGAAGTGTTGGAGAATTTGACACTTTATATATATACTTTATTAATAAATTCAGTTTTAAAATGAATCCTTCTAAGTAGCTGTAATCTCTGCAAAACTCAAAGCAAGGACATAAGAATTAATACTTAATTTTATTTGTTATTATTACAAGAAACAAAACTCATTTGCATTTGCTTATATTTTTTATTGAAAGTAATTTATAAGATTCAAGACAGCATAAATAAATAGATGTCTGAATTTTATATTAAAATGTTGTTTAATGAAAGATTATTGGATTTGGTTTCGATAATATTAAAACAAATCGTTAAAAATTAACAAGTTGATACCATTTCACTTTTGGTAGCATTTTATATGGTCTGATTAGAAATAGGATCCTGGGTTGACAGATTAACCTTAGCTTTCCTTCCAAGAAAATAAGAAGAATAAGCTAAGAAAAATTCTTGACCTACCTGCACCTATCCATCAGCTATAATGGAATACTACTGATGATACTTTATTAATAATTATAATAATGATTAAATTTATAGATAATTAACATTCGTAATTATATAAATTCTGGAAATAGAAAGAAGCTTAATATCAAATGAAGGTTTGTAAATATTTAATTTAAATGAGTAATGAATTAAAATTTTCTTTTTGTAACTAGTGTTCTCATTATTTTAATCTCCAATCCTAGAGATGGGTTTGAGTTTTGTTTAATAGCATATCAACTTCTGTGGGTCATTTTATGCCAAAAAAGGTAGATTTTAGAGTATTTTTTTAAATGTTCATTTATAGTAATAAGGTTGATTTCATCAGATTTTAATGAAAAAGTTGTTTTTTTGTGTTCTCTGATTTTGTATTTTTGAAAAATCCTTCAAGTTGCTTGTCTGATATTTTTTCTTACATTCAAAACTTTATTGTTGATAATATTTTTCCTTCAAAATGTATTTTTGGTAACATTTTTTTCCTTTCAGAAATGTATTGCTGGTAATATTTTTCCCCAAAAAGATGTATTGTTGGTAAAACTTTTTTCCTAGAAAAACGTATTGCTGGTAATATTTTTTCTTTCAAAACTGTATTATTGGTAATATTTTTTTCCTTCAAAACTGTATTATTGGTCATATTTTTTTCCTTCAAAAATGTATTATTGGTAATATTTTTTTTCCTTCAAAAATGTATTATTGGTAATATTTTTTTTCCTTCAAAAATGTATTACTGATAATATTTTTTCCTTCAAAGATTCATTGTTGGTAATATTAATTTTTTTTTCAAAAATGTCTTTCTGGAATTTTTACTATAAAAGTCTATTTTTATACTTTCAAAGTATTTTGACTTCAGTTTAGGGGTTAACTATTTGCCCATAGCTGGGACTCTAACAGATACTACCACCCCGGGTCAGAGTAAAACAGGGAGCAACAGCAATTAAGATGCGGTTCCATGCTCTTCATATGCTCCCAATCAGAAGCCTTGCTGCCAGATACAGTTTATTGTCATACCCAGGATCCCCACTAGAATTGTAAAAACATCAGAAGATAGACTAAAGCAATGCAAAAATGTGACAATTCACCTGAGATGATAAAAACAATTAGGTGAAACAAACTGAGGAAAGATTCTTCGACTAAATATTTTTTTCCTTGAGATCGTTCTTTTAGTTAAAAAAAAAGGAGAAAAAAATAAAATAATTTTCAAAAAAACAGAAAAGAAAAACTACAACAGTTTCTCATTGTTTCTACAGAAAATATTAAAGAGAATTTAATAATTAGATAAAGATTTTGACACATCTACTGCCTGATGAGTTAAAGAGATGCAAGTTTATTCCATGGGGATTCTCTCATTAGAAAGTTTGCCAAATCTTCACTTGTGAAGTGATGCCAATTCAGCAAAAGTAATACAAATTAAATACACTCTGCTATGTTCCTTACAGACGACAAACCAGAACTAAGTAATGAAGTTACTTTCATAACCACTATTTAAGAAATATACTAATAATAATACTTAAGGTAACACCAAATAAGATAGGTGAAGTGAAGACATATATAAATATTTACTTTAATAATTTAAGCATTAAATTACTCATAAAAAAATGCAATAAAGTTGCATTTTTTATAAAATAAAGATTAGAGCACTTAAATATTAGCAATAAAAACATGAGAAAAAATAAACTTGCTCCAATGAAAAGTGCATATAAAAAAGAAGACTTGAGAAGTATAAGCAATCAATTGCTGATATCTTCTGACGAGTGGATGGGGTAATTCCAAGAGGGTCCATCGATCTGGAGTCAGGATGCAGATTATAAGTGACAAACATTTTATTTGTATTACATCCTGAATGAGCACTCTGGAAGAATGGTAGACTTTGAAAAAACTAACTAGCATCTATGCATTGTTTATTCATTGTAATGAATTAGAACACACTCAGTTAATGGCATATGTTTACATGGTATATCACACGCTAAAAGTCTGCCTTCTTCTACCGAGCATCCATAGCTCAGAGGTAAAATCGTCGACTGATATCAGTTCATTTGGGTTTCAATCCTCGCTAAATGTAATCAGATGTCTAATCAAACTGATGAGTGAAACAGATCTGTCTGCAGATGACTCTCTCTCTCTCTCTCTCTATATATATATATATATATATAGTTTTATATATATATATTAGAATATTTTATTTTAATATTAATCCAACAGATTTTTGTCATTTTAAACATATTTAGTGGATACTGATATTTGAGTAAGCAGGATTTATACCTGTGTCACTCAGCGCAGAGAAAGATACAATTAAAACCCAGAATATATTAACCAACTTGGCCATGAAGAGCAGCTGGTAAGGCAAGGCAAAATTTTAGTAAGTAAACAGAGTACCTACTCAAATACTAGTATCCACTAAAAATAAAGTTTAAAGTGAGAAATATATATAATGTGTACATGATTATACGGACAGGAATTAAGAAATGTAGATGTGTGTATCATTAATAGATATTACATACTTCACCACAAAACAAAAATTATATAATATAAAACAAATAAAAAAGATGAATATTTGGTAAGCAGGATAATCTATTTTTTGAATTCATTGGGTTTATCCAGAGGGGCTGTTTGTTCTTTTAAAATATTTTCTGGGCTTTTTGTTGTGCTCTGAATATAAAATAATTAGGGTACTGGAAAAGTTTGAAGGCGTTATCAATATATTTCTCCTGCCTACCATCTTTATCACATCTACAATCGAAAAGAATCTGTCTAAACTCAACATAAAATTGTTACTACTTCATCACTATGTCGATCCAGGATGTTTTTTCCACCTGAATCCATCCTGCATATATACAAGTCAACCATCCGTCCGTGCATGGAGTACTGCTGCCATTTATGGTCAGGTGCCCCTGCCGTTCTCCTCAGTGTTCTTGACAAGCTCCAAAGGAGAGTCTGTAATGTGATAGGTACTGACCTGGCGACTCGACTGCAGCCACTTTCCCATCGTCGAAATGTGGCCTCCCTCTGTCTCTTCTATAAATATTTTCATGGCTTCTGCTCGGATGAGCTTAAGTCACTGATGCCTCCTCAACAGGTGTTTACCCGTGCAACCAGACTGGCATCTGGGTCCCACCCATTCACAGTCAGGTTAGCCAAATGCAGATGACAATTCTACTCCTGCAGCTTCTTCTCTCACACTTCCCGCCTGTGGAACTCACTCCCGTATTCTTGCTTTCCTAATGGCTACAACCTCCAGAAATTTAAATGCAAAGTTAATACTCATCTACTAACCACTGGCCTCTAGCTCTCTCCCCTCCCCTGTATAACCTTCCCTTTCTCTCCTCCTATGTACCTGTCATCGCACCTTCTTTCTCAGCTTTCTATTGTTCCTTTCTAACTAGCTTGTACTCCTCACTCTTTTCTAATTAATCTTTTTACATTTATGTAACCCCCTGCACATCAGTGGCATTTCCGCCTTGCTCGGGGTGAAATGATTAAAAAAAAAAAAATCCTAAACAATAAGAGACTTAATCAGTATAAGACAAAACAATAAGCTAAAGAAGGAGCTCACTCCATCACCTATAATAGTTGTCACAAAAAATACATAGGAGAAACCTCAAGGAATCTAAATAAAAGATTATATGAACACAAAACAGACATTTTACAAAATAATGCATCAAATGTGATTGTTATCTGTAATAAAACTGACACAATTTTGACATAAAAATGCTCCCCTGATTAAAAAAGAAATTAATTTAACACAATATAAATGTCAAGAGAGTGACTTAATCATAATGTCTTACACAGTAAATTTGTGCCTTGGCTTTTACAATATTTCACCTTTCTGGCAGATTTTCTAATATTGCAGTGGGGAATATCGATTTACAAAATTGATAGAAAGAAAAACACTCTGAATGAATTCCAGTATATAAAAAAAATAATTCTCACTACTCCTCAAGTTGCGCAGTTGTACCAACATAATAAATTTAGTTCAATGAAGCCCTGAAGGACAAAATAGGACTTTTTCCACTTTGTCATACAATTTTCCCAATATTCTACAGACAGGGAAAGTAATGTTCTTGATATAATAAAAACATACATGATATATAAATTCTTGAAATATAGAAATATATATAAAAAACATCATGTTTGTCTATACTTTTGAGATGAGGCAGTATTTACCCTATTTACACTGTTTGGACTATTGTCAACTTTATTTTTTTTTTTTTTTTTTTTTAATCATTTCACCCCGAGCAAGGCAGAAACGCCACTGATGTGCAGGGGGCTACATAAATGTAAAAAAATTAATTAGAAAAGAGTGAGGAGTACAAACTAGTTAGAAAAGAACAATAGAAAGCTGAGAAAGCAGGTACGATGACAGATACATAGGTGAAGAGAAAGAGAAGGTTATACAGGGGTGGGGAGAGAGCTAGAGTCCAGTGGTTAGTAGATGAGTATTGACTTTGCATTTAAATTTATGGAGGTTATTGCCATTATTATGACATTTCAGCTATTGTACACTCTAGCCTTCTTCAGGCACTAAAAATTTCAAACTGAGCTTTTTATTACAATAACTGGGGCATATCATTCTCCTTCCAGGGGTGATACCACTTCTGGTAGCCATGTAGTTATCTTCTTTTAACTTAATTCTCTAAGTTATTTGTTCACTGCTATAGCCTGCTATTGAACTCACAAATCTCTGGGTCAAGTCACTGGAACTAACCAATGTCTATATCCACTGGGCCATGTGTCCTTTAGGGTTTGGTTTGGTTCAAAATTTCTAGCACCTAAAGAAGGCTGGAGAGTACAACCGAAACATTGTAATAATGGCAATAAGGATGACAACAATATTCCAAACAATGTAAATTGCGTAAAAAATTTCATATATATATGTGTGTGTGTGTGTGTGTGTGTGTGTGTGTGTGTGTGTGTGTGTGTGTGGAGAAGTTTGTCACTTATCTGAAAAAAATTTATGCTGACTTCAAAGTTTTGTGATGACATGATCGTGATGTCTTCACATTTCAGGATTTTTTTGTTTTTTCAGCATCACAATAATGCCTTCATGACACTTTAAAGCCAGCATAAATCTGCTCAGCTAAGTGATAAACTTCTTCACATTAATTCTATATATATATATATATATATATAACATAGTGATGATCCACGTATACTGTCTTAATATGTATAGGAAAGAATATTAATAAAAAAAGTTTTGAATTTAAAAATGTACTTTTTTTGGACAGTATTTGTTTATTTTTATTATTGTATTTTATATTTCAGACCGCCCTCGGTCCTTCATCAGAAACGAGTGATTTTTAAATTTAAAAAATGATGAAGGACCGAGGGCGGTCTGAAATATAAAATACAATAATAAAAATAAACAAATACTGTCCAAAAAAAGTACATTTTTAAATTCAAAACTTTTTTTATTAATATTCTTTCCTATATATATATATATATATATATATATATATATATATGTTATGGAAAATTCCAGAAATTGCCAAAATGGAATTAATCACCAACATATTTAATTTATTTATTTGAACATTATTTTTAATTGATACTTTTTTTTGAGTAAACATTCTGTTTTTAATTAAGCAGTTTATTTATATATTTCTTTCTACCGACCAGATTATTTACGAGAAATTTGGTTTTGAAAAAGTGTGTCATTCAACAGGATTCAAACCTGTGGCCTCTAACAACATAGAGGAACCCAACCAAATGATCTGGTGCATCTTAGAATGCTCTACCACAAATGATTCCACAGTCTAATTAAAGTTAAATCAAGTTTTATATACATAATTTTCATTACCTTTCATTTTTTATTACAATACATTTCAGAGCAGAAATGGTTATTTTTGAACAATCAAAAATTGTGTATATAAAGCTTCATTTAACTTTGATTAGACTGTGGAATCATTCATGGCTGAGCAAACTAAAATGCACCAGATCAATTATTATCTTCCCCTATGTTGTTCTGGGTTACAGGTTCAAATCCTGCTGAAAGACACACATTTTTCTAACAACATTTCTCATACATAATCAGACCAACAGAAATATATATATATATATATATATATATATATATATATATATATATATATATACACTGTTTATTAAAAACAGAATATTGACTAAAATACAAGTATCAATTAAAAATAATTTTCAAACAATAAAATATATATATATATATATATATATATATATATATGACAAATATCAAATATTACTTATCATAGGAATCACTTCCTACTTGAAAAAGATGCACCATTTTTATTTATTTATTAAGAAGTGTATTATACATCTATAGGTCTGCATATTCAAGGAACATAAAGAAAATATGTCCTCTGTCAATGATGAATTGTGCGTCCTTCTTTGTAGGGGAAACTACTATTTGATCTGGTGTTTTTTTTATTGCTTGACCATGAAAAACTTCCCAGTAAGCCAGGTTTACTCTATTTAAGAAAGCACACCCTCCTCACTCAGACTATTTTACTCAAGAGAGCATATATATTATTATATATCTAACAAAAGTGCATATATTTCAAATGAAATGTTCAATATAAAGGTTGAAAAAAAAATGTCAGATTAAAAGTAAATCTATCAATTCTTTAGAAATTATATATATATATATACACGCATTTATCTTTTACACCCATACCTCCTCATTTTTGTACATAGGTATGTGCAAATCTTGCTCTTGTAATATATACACATTTGCAAGATCAAAAGAAGATGGCAAATCATTAAATATAATTATGAAGTTCAAATTGTTATTACAATTTGTTGAATTTTTCCTGTGAGTTTTCTTTTCTAAATTAATTCAAATTAAGGATTTCATATCTAAACATCATATTTTTCTGTGTCATGGCCCTTCAGGATGTGAGCAATCATGGCTCTCTACAATTTCCGAATAACAAGAACCTAATATTCTTTGACGATCAAATGAGTCATTTATCTATATCATAAAATTTCCCGACAAATGAAATCCAATGCAATTATGTTTTACGTGATCAAAACTTGCGAGTTTCATTCTTACTGTTAATTTTGAAACTCTAGCTAGCCTTTCCTGTCGTCTCAAGCGTTTCGTTATTCACTTAAATATGTTTCCTCAAATTTGGCACAAACTGAAAAAGATATATATTCAAATTTCAGTTTCTTTTAATGCATTTGATGTTCAAGTATTCAGAGAAACATTATTTTCTGACAAATTCAAGCTTATTTTGATTCCTGCATCTTCAGAAGAGTGTTTAATGTTTACTGAACAAATGTACCATGTCCCTTCAGGACATAGGTGATCCTGACTCTCCACAAAATTCTGTCCTGTTTTTTGACTGAGCTGCCAAGTTGGGATCAACCACATTACAGATTCTCTGTTGGATTTTGTCTAGGACCCTTAGGTGGATAGTAGGGGCATCCAACCAGATATGGCAGCAGTATTCAATGCACTGGTGGATGGTAGATTTGTATTTGCGCAGGATTGTTTCAGATGGGAAAACTTCCTGGCTCTGCACAGAGAACTGACCTTCTTAACAGCAGATTTAGCTATGAACTCTATAGAGTCATTTCACTTGAGGTCGGTTGTGAGAGTTAACCCAAGGAGGTGCAGTGTTTTACTTTCAGGTAGACTAGACTGATCCATTTTAACGGGGGATAGGAGTGATTGTCTGTGGTGATTAATAAATAGCAGCTTTGGTTTAGAAGTTTTCTTATAATTCCTATTTTTCTTAATACTTCCTTATTGCTTGTATATTCATTCCAGAGTATTCTCATCGTATATAAGTATAACTGCTTCTCTTTTGCTTCAAGTCTCTTCTTCATATGGGAGAAGATTTCCAGCATTCAATGCCACATTGGTGATAAGTATAACATAGCTACAATATTTTCCTAATTTTAAATACTTTGCTTAATTTCTGGAATTCTGTTATTCCTACAGATTTTCAGATTTTTATGCCAACTTTTATTTTCTGTTATTATTAGACTATCTAAGCAGTTTTGTCATCTATTCATACAAACCTCTTTATGTACTTACCATTTCCTCCTGCTTTTCTGAACTTTACTCTACCTTGTGAATGTTAAATTCTCTAGGCTCTCATTAGATATCACATAAATTCCAACTGTTACTTTCTGAGTGTTAACATCAGTTTCCTTGTAATTTCCATTTTACTTATTTTTTATATGTTCTGACAATGGCATTTCATTGGTGGAACCAATTCTCTGTTTCTTCTCCTCTTCATCTATGCATCCATTACTCTATAGGAGATTGGCTATTGCATATGTTACATTTTCTATTTTCAATAATAATAAATATTTCTTGTAGCAGTCTTAAGTACTTAAAATTTTGTAGCTGAAACATTGCCATTCTTAATTTTTGACTAGTTTTTCTTATGTCTTTCGTTGCTTTTTATTATATTTCTTTTTCATTGTGTCTTCATTAAGTAGACACAGCATTTACAGGAAGTGAAGCAAAAGTTTCCACATTAGGACTGAAAAACAAAAAAGCAGATCTCATTCAAATTTAGTTCATACTGAGTATGACAATAGACTACATCCAGCAGCAAGGCTTCTCATCAGAAGGTTTTGAGGAGCATGGAACCAACTTGTTGCTGTTCTCAGGTCCACCATAATCTGGGATGGTAGCACCTGTTAGGGTCCCAGTTATGGGCAAATGGTTAACTCTCAAACTGGGGTTAAAATACTGTGAAAGTATAAAAATATTTATAGTAAAAGTACCAGCGACACATTTTTGAAAAAAAATATTGCAGCAATACATTTTTTTAAAAAAATTATTACCAGCAATACATTTTTGAAAACAAAAATTACCAGCAATACATTTTTGAAAACAAAAATTACCAGCAATACATTTTTGAAAAAAAAATTACCAGCAATACATTTTTGAAAAAAAAAATTACCAGCAATACATTTTTTAAAATAAAATTATTACCAGCAATACATTTTTTAAAATAAAATTATTACCAGCAATACATTTTTTAAAATAAAATTATTACCAGCAATACATGTGACTTTTGACAAAAGCCCTTTTTACAAAAATATGTCAATAGAGTGTGATCTACAACCAATTTCTTACTAAGAATAAATATTATATTCATACAAACCTCCTCTAAAAAAGTTGGTCAACATTAAATAACCATTAAAATTTATAGTGTAAAACAAGACAAACCTAAAACCTAAACCAATTTATTTGTTTATCCTTCAAGCGAAACCAATAAAATATTAGGTTAGAATGTTCGTTTTTGTTTACCAAATAAAATAAAAATGGGCTGTCTATTTCAAATAAAAGTTCTAATAATAATGTTTGAATTAACAAAAAGTGTTGGATTAAAAATAAATTTTATATATATATATATATATATATATATATATATATACACACATTATGTGTAGTTTAAATTTTGCTACACTACCAGCCATAATTATTAGGCCACACCAGTTGTTTTTTAAAGAAATGACGTATTTCATACTATTTTTAGTATTTATTGCCAAATGAAAATAGAATGGTTCTTTTGTTATTATTACATTGCAAAATTTTACAAGGCAAGGAAGCAAAGATAAACTCATCTGAATCACCATAAAATTTCTTCATTCTTTCATTGATGAAACTGCAATATGGGTAATTATTAAATATTTATGAATTCATTTCATGCCCATATTGTTGTACAATATTAGCAAAAGAATCATTCTATTTTCATTCACAATTATTCACTTGGCAATAAATACTAAAAAATAGTATGAAATACATCATTTTATTAAAACACTGGGCTGGTTTAATAATTCTGGCTGGTAGTGTAAATTTATCAAGGAAACATGCTCAATATTAGAGATGAACCATATATAGCTATAAACAAAGAGAATGTGTGAGTCACCATTTGTCACACAAAGGTAACAGTAGTTATCAATTTTAGAATGTCTGATTTTTATTCATGAAGCATAGTTGGATGTCTTAGCCTAATCAGTAAGGAGCTATTCATGCCAGATAGACTCTGAAGCCAAAGAGATGTGAATTTAAATTTCATTGGACATTTATTCTATATTTCTAAAATGTGTGGCTTGCTTAAGGTAAGAAAATCAATTGATAAGTGCTATAAAAAATAATAAAACTTAAAAAGAAAGAAAAAATAATAAAACCCAATGACCTCTTCCAACATTTTGAAAACTCTAGATAACAGTTAAATTGAAAAGTTATATAATGTTATGCTGAATCCATCTGTATCTTAACTTTCTTTATTTAAATATATTAAATACTGAAGTATTAAGGATTCTGAAGTGATTAATATCATTAAAATGTCTTTAGTGATTCACTGAAAAGTTAATATTAAAAATATCTGCTCTTTGCAGAAAAAAGCCAAATGTAATTTAATATTTTCTTCACTTTTCAAACAGATTGACTTATCATCTTATTTTTTTAATGTAGGTTTTATAAATAAAAGGTACAGAATGTTTTGGCTCATTCACTCTTCATCCTTCCTTAACTGTTTAATGCATTCAGGAATATTAAAGAAATTTCAAGTTAAGAAACATTGAACATGGTTGTACCTATAGTTAAATGAACACTTGGTAATACCAGCTGCTGTGAGTTTGGATTTGCATGTGGTGTGATGGATAACAGCTCAGATTTATTAATCAAAGAGCTGAATTCCAATTCTAGTTGGGGTTTTATATTCAGTTATGAGCAAATATTCTTGATAAAGATATGAAGTCACTTCCCCACCTTCAGTCAGTTAAGTGCCATACGTAAAACACGCTTGGGCGATCATGTCTTGCAAGAGACATGACTGACTGGGCAGAAGATTATCCCACAGTAGGTTGCCATTGCTTTCTGCGGTAGACTGGTTGCCGACCAAGGCTATAGAACCCAATCTGTCCTGATATTTAACCCATAACTGGAAGGAAGAGACGGATTAGTACCTTTCCCAAGGGTATTTGCGCGTAAGTGAATACAAAGGATTCAACTGGAATTTGAACACGGCTCCCCGGTTTCTCGTTCCGAGCCGATATCCACTGTACCACAACACA
Organism: Ascarosepion bandense; assembly: GCA_037127315.1. NCBI lineage: Eukaryota > Metazoa > Mollusca > Cephalopoda > Sepiida > Sepiidae > Ascarosepion > Ascarosepion bandense. Next base: position 463,515 of record JBBBDQ010002012.1, on the reverse strand, counting down.
CATCCTCACCTTCAGCTATCAGTAATTGCTAAAACTTGTATAATTAAAAACCACTATTATCTCCCCCTCCCCACAATAAAATAAAATAAGATTTATGCAAAATATTTATATTTTCTGCATATGCCACTCAACAAAAACAACTGATAATCTTTCTCCCTCTGTCTCTTATATGTTGGTTGGTTGGCTGATTTATTTAACCAGCATATCAACCTTCATTCGATCAATTAATGCTGAAAATTGTTTTTGATTTGTTTTATTTAGTTTTTTATTTGTTTTATTGTTTTTTTTTGTTTTCCAAGTTTCATTGGGATTTGTGTTTTTAAGGGTAGGGTCCCCAAGTTTTACCCTTGTTATTTAACCCATAACTGGAGGGAAGGAACGGATTAATACCTTTCCCAAGGGTACCAGTGCTTAAGTGAATGCAGGGTATTCAACTGGAATTCGAACTCGGCTCACTGATTTCACCTTCCAAGTTGATATCTACCTCACCACAATGCGCATCTGTCCATAAACGCTTACAGCACCTGGTATTCCAAAGCAGTCACTCATCTAAGTACTGACCAGGCTCAACGTTGCTTAACTTCAGTGATCAAGCGAGAACTGGTGTATTCAATGTGATAGGCTGTAAGCCTTTCTTATATGCATCAAGACTTTTACACTAAACTCTTGAAACTTCATCTTTTATCTTATCTCTCTGCATTGTTGTGTTAAATAAAGATAATCACTACACAAAGCCAAAAAACATCCGAATCAACTATTTCCTATGTATGGTGATTTTCTAAGCACAGCTTAGATGTGACACAAGGTCAAAAGTATGGAGTGCCTAATGAGGCTGGAACTTATTACTCACTTGTAATAGGTTTGAGTGAGACAAGCTTGTTAACCATTACACCACACCAAGGTAGCCACTATTCCTTATGTATGCCTGTAACAGACATTGTCAGAGGATAACCTAATAACCTCATAAGTGATCATCTACTATTCTTCATAAGACAATGCTTGATATTCAACATTCAAAATTTCAGATCTAACTTTAACAGAAAGATTGGCATAACTAATAGAAAATATATGGCTACGTAAGCTATGATTAAGCAAGAATTTCACTGAAGTTCTTGCTGTAAATTTTATATGCAAGAATAAAAACCTGTAATTTCAATATTTTCACTTTTATGATTTTAAAAACTAACATTATCATCTGTATTATTTTTTTTTACAACATCAACACTGTGTAATATTGTGGGACAGAGGAAATTGACCCAGACTGAGAAATCAAAGAGCCGAGCATTCCAGTTGAATTCATTGTAATTAATTACATGCAAATACCCTTGGGAAAGGTATTAATCCATCACCTTTCCCTCCAGTTATGGGTTGAATAGGAGGACAGATTAGGTTCTGTAGCCTTGGTTTGCAACCAGTCTACTGCATAAAAAAATGGCAAGGTACTGTAGGAAAATGTTCTGAACACTCTCTTCTAACATGCATTGTGAGCTAACATGGAAAATTAAGCTCATAGCATAAAAATAAATATCTCACGTTGATGTGCAATAAACATTGAAGAGTAAGCAAATGCTTATTATAAACAATCACACTTTTGCAAAAAAGTTACGTCATATAGTAGTACCAGTTGTACCCTGTCTATTTTTCATCACAATTGGTGAGACTGCAGCAAAACTCTACACTCAAAGCACCTAACTCACCTCCTGTTCTCCTTGCTATGTTCATTTTATTGAGTGGCTGAGACCTAGAAATTTGTGTAGGCCACAAATTTGTCTTGCAAATTCTCAAAGCTACAAGATCAAGGTTTTCTTCAATTGTAGATTTAGGAACAGACCGGTTTTTTTTCTCAATATTTTGCATGCCAAACATATATAAGCAGGTTTTGTTCTAGGGGGTAAGATGTTTTCTTTTCTACAGATCCTTACATTCTTTCTCCATCTGATATTTTATTTGAACTGAAAATCTGTGAATACAGTGAATATATTTAAGTATATCTACATCCTGAATCATTGAGTCTTGCTTAAATTGAAATGGAAACAGATAAGCAAACAGATTTGAGATGACACCTAAAATTGAAATAATAGAAAGAGATCTATGCTTTTCAGCCAAAGAGGTAGACAGATGGACAAAAATGGAGGCAAGTGGCATTTTCTGATAAGCAGAGATTTACATGCAAATGATATCTAGTTTCACACTTGACTGAGTTCTGTCATTGGACTGATATCTTTGTTCTGGATGAGGGAAAAACGTTTACAGCTGTCTCCTGATTAGCCATTACTCAATGTTTCTTGAATACAGAGGGTAACTTGACTGACAAACACATTCACGCAAGTGTCCTGTGTTTGGCCTACTCTTGTTAACTGGTTTTGTCATATTCCCAGTGGTCAGTTCAAGTAATTCTCAACAACTTGAGTTGTTTCTATGACCAGAGATGATATAAACTTTCTATTTAGGTCAGAAAAATATAACTTCCTGGGCATATGTTTATTCACAAATATTTGTATTTTTTTTTATAATCATATTGCCACAAGCAAGGCAGTTTACTGCCACTGTTGTGCAGAGGGTTACATAGGACGAAAGTTATGAGAAAGATTGACAGTTTATAGGGGGTGTCAAGAAGTGGGTAAGAGAAGGATGAAAATACTGATGAGAGTGAAATGGACAGAGAAAGGAACATGAGAAAGAGGATGCAATTTAGTGAGATAGAAGATGACTATTGACTTTAAATTTAAAATCTTGGAGATTGTAGCTGTCAGGGAAGCAAGTAAATGGAAGGGAATTCCACAGGTGGGAAGTGCGAGAAAAGAAGCTGATGGAGTAGTATTTGCATTTACATTTTATTGGTTTCACAGTAAAAGGTAAAAGGTGAGACCTAGTTACTAATCTTGTGGCTTGAGTAAATTCATATATAAGGGGCACCAGTGAGCTAAGTTCATCAAAGCAGAAACAGTGAAATTGTTTGTGAAAGAAACACAGGGAAGCCACATTGTGTCAGTGAGAAATTGACTATAAGTAGTTTCTTGTGCAATAACATGTACATATATAAATACATGCACAGATATTTATATTTACATATAAAAGTGATCACTGTAGAGAATCATTTTGGCCCTACATCTGTATGGCTGATGCTAACCCCCAACTGAGTAACTCATTTCAGCTTCTTAGTCTTGATTTCTACTGGCACAAAGTGAAAAGATTATACTGAATCAATTGCTAATTCACTGTTATGCCAAACAATTTTTCTTGTCAGAATTCATCTGGCATATTTATAAATCTTTTATTCATTCATGCATTGAATACTCCTGCCATATCTTGTCTGGTGATCCAGTAATATAACTCAACAATCTAAACAAAATCTAAAGAAGTGTCTGCATGTCCTGACCTGGCATCTTCGCTTCAGTTACATTATCACGAATATCACATGCTTTCTGTCTGTTTTTTTTGTTAACATTTTCATAGCAATGATCTCTTCTTTTTGTTACTTCAATCACATGAATACTACTATATTTGCAACTATCTTACAATGTCATCAATTAAAATGTTATTTTGTCATTATTCATGCACGTTAAAGTTAATTTTAACATCAATCATTGATACTAACTTAATAACTGCAATTAGTAACATAAAAGTAAAACAAAATAGATTAAATTAGTTCCTGATAAGTTCCCAACAAAAATATATGATGAAAAATATATACTTTTCAAGAAATTTTCTTTTGTGTAATTACTTTTTCAAAGAATATATATCTTTCTTGTCCAGGCATTCGTAAAAAAACTGAAAATATAGTCTTATATTTAACAGTTAAAAATAGTAATGAATTCTATAAAAGAATTCTGCATAATGACAAGTTGGTAGAATCTTCTTTTTCCTGTAATAATCAATAGTTATTTTTTTTCTTTTACATTAAAACCTGGAGCCAGTCAAAGAATTTGTATACCAAATTTGATAAATAGAATGAGTAGTGAACAAAATCTACTCTTTGTTATTTTATCTGGAGTACAGTCATAAAGACATTCAGAAATTTACTCATCTAAGCTTAAAGTGTTGTGGTGCAGTGGATATTGGCTCAAAACAAGAAATTAGAGAGCCAAGTTCAAATTCCAGTCAAATTCGTTGTATTCGCTTACACACAGATACCCTTGGAAAAGGTATTAATCTGTCCCTTTCACCTCCAGATTTGAGTTAAATAGCAGAACAGATTGAATTCTATAGCTTTGGTTGGCAACCAGTCTATTACAGAAGTCTGCTGTGGAAAAATGTTCTACTTTGTCAATCATATCTCTTTCGAGATATAATTCCCTAGCGTGCATCACATATGGTACTTAACTGAATGACCCTTCATTTAGAATGGCAGACACATACATTTATATGATCACTCCAGTAGTAATGGTTAACGGGACTAACTTTTAGCTACAATCTCCAAGAATTTAAATGTAAAGTCAATAGTCATCTCCTATCTCACTAAATTGCATTCTCTCTCTCATGCCTGTTTCTTCGTCCACTCCTCTTTCATCAGTATTCTCATCCTTCTCTTACCCACTTTCTGACACCCCCTATAACCTGTCACTCTTTCTCATAACTTTCCTTCTATGTAACCCCCTGCAAAAGAGTTGCAGTAAAACGCTTTGCTTGGGGTGATATGATTATTAAAAAAAAAACTATTGCTTAATATTGAGTTACTTTTATCAGGAAAGTAATTGCGTACTTGTTAGGGTGCCGCCCCTATTTGACTACATAATGGACTGTTCCCATTGCTATATATAGCAATGGCGGATTCTCTACATGGAGAGTCGTACGGAGTCGTAGAGAGTCACTTGAGAGTCAGTGTGAGATTTAGACACACTTCCGGTGGCGTACCGGAAGTAATCACGTATACACACGTCTCATGACGGATTGGACTCTTGTATCTTTTCTATTGTAAATATTACTAATCACTTCTGTATCTACTAACCGTCTTTCCGCAGAATACAACTTATATTTCTGATTCTGTTGAGTTATTCATTTATACTTGGCGACATAACAGTACTTAATAGTTTGTTTTTGTTTGCTATTATATAATCATTTGATGCACTTTCAACAAGTAAACTATGCTGAACAGACATTAGTTACAAGAGAGAGCGCATAATCTGGCATAATCAACAATTAAACAAGGCCAGTTTCATTCCTAAGGCTTGGTTTAGCACATTGCATGGTTTTTAGACACTTCCCAATATTGTCTCCTTAGGTGAGTATTATCAGAAATTCAACTCCTTGTAAATGTCAACCTCTTCTCTCTCCAGCAATGAACTAATTCAGTCAATCAGTTAAGTGTCATATGTGATACACATTTGGATGATCATGTCTCTTTTGATCCATGATTGATAAGCTAGAAGATTTTTCCGCAGTAGGTTGTCATTTCTTTCAGTGGTAGATAGGTTGCTAACCAAGACAAAAGATCCCAATTTTCATGCTATTTAATCTATAGCTGGAGGGAGAAGAGATAGATTGATACCATTCTCAAGGTTATTTGAGCCTAAGTGAATGCAATCAATTCAACTGGAATTTGAACTTGGCACTCTAATTTCTCATTTCAGGCTGATATCCATTGTACCACAACATATATCTGTTTTTGCTTACATATACAAAAAAAATTAACTGTGCAATATTTTTAAGCAAAAGCAGAGGCCAGGGTCAAACACTTTATTATAAGACATCATAAAAGAAATATAACAATATCCCTCAGGGGTTAAAAAAAAAGTAATGATAATAATCAAATATGACTACCTAGGCTGAAATCATTGCACAGAATTCAGACAGAAAAATTATAAAAAATATTTTGTGATGATAAAAAAAAGACACATTCTAACAGTATTTGAATAAATAGAAAATATACAATGATTCATATGGACCATGGATTGTTAATTATGAATGAAGACTAAGTGCATATGCAAGGCCTTAAGAAATAAAACAAAAGTAATCAACATCACTGGTAAATAAGAAAAGAAAAAGTAGCAGTATTTATGCTATGTTGAAATTAACACATCAGCAAGTTTAGCATAAATATGAATATATTATTAGAGTCAGTAAAGAAGCTAGAACAAACGTTATGGATTTCAGGTTTCAAATTATTAACTCTGAAATGTTCTGTAGGATATTGCAAGAGATTCGGATTTGATTTTGTTTGGTGCAGTAAGTACTATAACTTACATCCTCTTCCACAATTGGTTGTTGAAAGAGGTCATTCTATTTACAGTAGGTGGAGCTGACAAAATTTGTATATGAATTACACTGGAAAGCATGGTTCTGAGACTGAGAGCAACACGACACCAGCTTTTTATCAGTCATGAGGAGTGCTCTCAATGTGCAGACAACTAGACACGATGAACACAGATATAGATTAGATGATAAAAGCATTAGTAAAATCTAATCAGCTTCTGTGAATATTGTGAGTTCAATCTCTAGGATGAACAGTGCAGAATTATATTGGGGAAAAACAGATTGGAATTATTACAAAGAATTGATGAATTCTAAAATCTCCAAGGACGAACACTGGATATGACAGGTGCCGAATGACCAAATCAGATCAAATAAAAGTTTGTTTTTTTTTAATTATCTCACCCCAAGCAAGGTATTCTACTGCCACTGTTGTGCAGGGGGTTACATATGGGAAAATGATAAGAATGAGGATTTAACTACCAAGGATGTGGGCGGAGTACATGAAAAAAGAGCTTGTGAGAATGGATGCAAGTTAGTGTGATAGGAGATGTCTATTGACCTTACATTTAAATTTCTGGAGATTGTAGCTGTTGAGGAAGCAAGTATATGGAAGAGAATTCCACAGGTGGGAAGTGCGTGAAAAGAAGCTGTTAGAGTAGAAATTGTGGTTACATTTTATCGGTTTCACTGTAAAAGAGTGGGACTTAGTTGTTAATCTAGTAGATCGTGTAAATTCATACGTTGGGGGCACCAGTGATCTAAGTTCATTCGAGCAAAAGTGGTGAAAGTATTTTTTTTTTCAATCATTTCACCCCAAGCAAGGCATTTCACTACCACTATAGCGCAGGGGGTTACATAGGGGAAGGTGCTGAGAGAGCGATTGGATATAGGAAAGGTCAGAAGGAGGGTGATAGACGAGTAAGGACATAGGAAGAGTGTTTGAGAGAATGGGTGTGAGTTAGTGTGTTAGGAGGTGTCTATTGACCTTACATTTAAACTCCTGGAGATTGTAGCTGTCAGGGAAGCAAGTATGCAGAAGGGAATTCCACAGGCGGGAAGTGCGAGAAAAGATGCTGTTGGAGTAGAAATTGCGGTTACATTTTATCGGTTTCACTGTAAAAGGGTGGAACCTAGCTGCTAATCTAGTATCTCATGCAAATTCGTATCTAGTGGGCACCAGTGATCTCAGTTCATCGGAGCAGAAGCCATGAAAGTATTTATAGAAGAGGCATAAGGAAGCCATGTCACACCGGTGAGAGAGTGACTGCAGCCAGTCAGCCAAGTCGGTATCAATCACATTACAGATTCTCCGTTGTATTTTGTCAAGAACCCCGAGGAGAATAGCAGGGGCACCCGACCAGATGTAGCGGATGGTAGATTTATATATGTGCAGAATAGATTCAGACGGGAAGAACTTCCGGGCCCTGCACAAAGAACCAACTTTCATAGCAGCGGATTTAGCAATGGATTCAATGTGGTCATTCCACTTGATGTCCGCTGAGGGTGTCAAGCTAAGCAGGCGCAGTGTTTTACTCTCTGGGAGGCAAGCCTGATCCATGCTAATGGGAGGTAGGTGCAGTTTTCTATGGTGGTTAATTGATAGGAGCTTCATTTTGGAAGAATTGAAATTTATGAGCCATTTCTTACCCCAATCCACCATGGATTGGAGATCCTTTTCAAGCTTGGCAGTGAGGTTCACCTTTCTCACCCACACCAGATTTTTGATTGAGCCAAGAGTAAACTGTGGTGTCATCAGCGAACATGCCTAATTGGGATGTTATGACATTAGGGAGATCATTGATTTAGATCAGAAAGAGCGCAGAACCTAGGATAGAGAAATTTATAGAAGAGGCACAGGGAAGCCACGTCACACCGGTGAGAGAGCGACTGCAACCAAGCTGCCAAATCGGTATTGATCACATTGCAGATTTTTTGTTGGATTTTGTCAAGAACACCAAACCAGATGTGGCAGCAGTATTCAATTCTTTCAATATTTCGACAACTGTATCTTCTGGACTTCCTCATGTTTTGTTCAGTATATTTTTTTTTTTAATCATTTCACCCCAAGCAAGGCGGAAACGCCACTGATGTGCAGGGGGCTACATAAATGTAAAAAGATTAATTAGAAAAGAGTGAGGAGTACAAACTAGTTAGAAAGGAACAATAGAAAGCTGAGAAAGCATGTGTGATGACAGATACATAGGTGGAGAGAAAGGGAAGGTTATACAGGGGTGGGGAGAGAGCTAGAGTCCAGTGGTTAGTAGATGAGTATTGACTTTGCATTTAAATTTCTGGAGGTTGTAGCCGTCAGGAAAGCAAGAATACAGGAGCGAGTTCCACAGGTGGGAAGTGCGAGAGAAGAAGCTGCAGGAGTAGAATTGTCATCTGCATTTGGCTAACCTGACTGTAAATGGGTGGGACCCAGATACCAGTCTGGTTGCATGAGTAAACACCTGTTGAGGAGGCATCAGTGACTTAAGTTCATCTGAGCAGAAGCCATGAAAGTATTTATAGAACAGACAAAGGGAGGCCACCTTTCGACGATGGGGAAGTGGCTGCAGTCGAGCCGCCAGATCAGTACCTATCACATTACGAACAAGGGCAGACTAACATTTTAGGCTTAGAAATCTCTTATAACAGAATATGCATCTTCTAATGCAGCCTCGTGGCTGACTAAATTTACCAGAAAAAGTGTGTATGGTGTTGAAAATTATTATCAAAAGATTAAAAAAATGATGTATTGCTTTCCTTGGTGTTTTAATAAGAATTTCTGAGTACTGGCAAGTAAAAGAAAATATCAAATTTTTAATCTTTGACATCAGCCACTTAAAAGCTTAATCATCAGCTCAGAATAGCCGGTGTTCAAAGTTTTACCCAAAATTCTGTGGAATAATTTAAACAGATTGATCAATGGGTTCAGCTGTCAAGTTATACAGCATCTTGATAAGCATTTCACATATTGCCTGAATTCAACAGAAAGAAATGCACCAAAATTTCTCTCATTTACTTTCTTTCTTTTGGGTAGCACTTAATAAATCTTATTTCAATCCTTGGAGTAAATAACATATTTCAGGTTTAAATATTCTTTCTTTAAACATGTGGAATGAAAAAAAAGTTTTTTGTATTCTTTATGTTCCCAAGTGGCATTTTTTTAAATTGTAGCAGCAAGCATCACATATTATCTCTGAGGATTCAGCATAAAATAGCATAGCAGCAAAACTATTATCTTTCACATCACAACAATCACCTGTGTTATTACTTTTATCGTTATCTACAAATAATCTTAAATTACAGTTTCTGTCAAGAGAAAGTCACAAACTAATTCTCAACCAGCAGAAGGTAGTAAACTAATTCTCAATTAGTAAAAGGTCTCAAAATGATTCTAAACAAATAACAGGCCACAACCTAATTCTCAACCATTAAAAGGTCACAAACTAATTCTCAACTAGTAAAAGGTCACAAACTAATTCTCAACCAGTAAAAGGTCACAAACTATCAACCATTAAAAGGTCACAAACTGTCAACCATTAAAAGGTCACAAACTGTCAACCATTAAAAGGTCACAAACTAATTCTCAACTATTAAAAGGTCACAAACTAATTCTCAACTATTAAAAGGTCACAAACTAATTCTCAACTATTAAAAGGTCACAAACTAATTCTCAACCAATAAAAAGTCACAAACTAATTCTCAACCAATAAAAAGTCACTATCCTATCATCAGCCAGTTCCAGTTTAAGCTGGATAACCATTTTTCAAGCAGTAGACTGTCATTGTCCAATAACCAGCCAGTAAAAGGTTACAATCCTATTATCAGCCAATAGAAGGTCACTATTAAATCACCAATCAACAGAATGTAACAGTCCAATTCTCAGCCAGTAGAGGATAACCCAAGATATTAAAATTTCACGGGTAAAATCTCATCAGTTATTTTGATAATATAATAAATGTTGAAGAATTTAATAAAGTGATGAACCTTTTATTTTTGGATTACCTTCTGATCACAAAAATACTTATCTTATAAATAACATAAGGTATTTTTCACTTTTCAAATGCTAAAACCACTACACTATGCACACATTCACTAACTAACCTATGACATTAAATAAGGACAGTACTTTCAAAATTATCATACAGCCAAATAGTTTTTATTTTTTGTATGAATATACCAGGATTTTTTATTTAAAACATTAACACTATTTTCACACAGAAAAAAGAATTCTATATTTTAAATAATTAAAAGTAATAATATATAATGAAATACAAAACAGAATGTTATTTATTAAAAACTTATTCTCAGTACTTTTAGTTAGGATATACCATCATTATGGAAATGAGTATTATTTATATAGTTATTGGAAATGAGTAATATCTCCTGTTACCTTAACAACGAAACATGTCATTATTAAGTAAATGTGAGCAGACAGCATGACAAAAAAATTTAATAGCTTTTCTTGCATAATGCAAGCCCCAATTTATTCTGCACGGAATATCTAAAATAATCAGACTTAAGTTGGTTCAAGATATTATGTTATCATTAGGACATTTTTAAAAGCCATTGTAAGAGCTAGATACTTTTAATTGTCAAAAAGTTTGTCTGCTTAATATAGAGTAAAGTTAAGGTTTTCTGCCAGAAAGTATATACAGGTTATATATATATATTTTTTTTTTCTTTTTCCCTACCATACTTATGTTTTTTAGATGCACACAAATACATTTATTTTCTTATAATGTTTTGTTCTCATTGATGAGATGGGTGCTAAGTTTATCCATTGAAATGACCATCCAATTTAAGAAAATTTGAATTTTTCTAAATGTAATAAATATTGTCGCAGTGAATAAATAAATGTATTTACATTAAGCCCTCTGACTGGATTAGTGTTAATATTTAATACTAAAAGATCCTTTGAGATTATATATATATGAGAGAGAGAGAGAGAGAGACAGACAGAGACAGAGCAATCTTTCTTTTAAATATGTTTCATTAAAAATGACCAACAAGGAAGATTTTATTAATTTTTTATTTAATTTTTCCCGTACTCATACATGTTTCTTTTTTCCTGAACATGTAAATGAATCCTGAATGTAAAAATGTTCGATAACTATATTCACTTTTAAAATACTTTCAGCCATTTCACTGGCCATTCTCAAGGATGTTATGCTTCTGATGTTGTTATTTTATTCTCATGTTTTGACTGTAATGTAATTTATTTTGTGTTTTTGAAAAAAAGGAATTCTTCAAAAAGCTATTACATGAATTCAGCATATTTGTGATCACAGTTTGTTGATACAAGAAACAAAATGACATAATATTACACAATGGGAACTCACTTTATTCAGGCTTTGAATTCCAATAAAAAGGCAAGAATGCAGAAAATGAAATATATTAGAATAGAAGATATGGTTTCATCTCACTAGTTCAATAGTAAAAAAATAAGACCTAGTTGCCAATCTAGCAGTACATTTGAAATCATGCAGTCAAGCCACCAATGAGGAAATAAATATTTATTTTTAAAGATACAAAAATGTGGCAAAGGGCCAAAACAGGGGGATGGGGAAGGCGAGTCTTCTGTTTTTGTTGTAAATCTTTGTCACTAATTTGTTGTGGAGTTGTGGCGGAATTTGCTGCAAGTTGTAGTGACTGGTTTGTGCCAGAAATAAGAGATGGAACAAGAAGGTAGGTTCAAAACAGTGTATTAGTATAACAAGATATTCAAATGAAGTGTTAATAAAACGTAATATAGAAATAAGTAAGTCCAAAGGTATTATTATGCTGCCTGACTAGTAGCTGTTGTTAACTGTTTCTGTTAATGCTCTTGTTAATTCTGTACTAGCTACTCTTTAACTGCGGTTATTATTTGCCTTCCCACTTCGACAAAATGTGGTACAAAGCCTTTTTAATGTGGGTAATTCAAGCCATATAGCTCGGCCAAAAGTTTCTGTCTAATTTTCTCCAGACGAGACTCTTTAACTTCTCTCTTTGGAAGTCATGCAGGTAATTTATATATAGTAAGAGGAAGAGTCCATTCCTCCTAGGAGGGCACCATAACAGTTTTATTATTAAGCCTAGCCAGCCAGAATTACTGACCCAAACATACCACAGTATTCCTTGAACCAAAACAACAACATTATTACTTAGTATTCTTACTACATCCACCAGAATACCTCAAAGTCTCTATGAAGTCCGAATTAGTCCCCATATGTACAATTCATTTGTTTGTGGGGAGGGTGGAAACAAAAACATCAAGGAGAAAAGATCATCCGAACAATTGTGATGAAACTATTTATATGCTTGGGTGATCATGTCTCAAAAGAAACATAACTGACTGGGCAGATGATTTTTTCACAGTAGGTTGCCATTATTTTCTGCAGTAGACTGGTTGTCAACAAAGGCTACAGAATCTGTCCTGCTATTTTATCAATAGTTGTAGGGAGAAGCAACAAATTAACACCTTTCTCAAGGGTATTTGCATGTAAGTGACTGCAATGTGGTGTGGTGGATATTGATTCAGAATGTAAAATTCATGAGTCACATTCAAATTCATTGCATTCACTTATGTGCAAATACCCTTGGGAAAGGTATTAATCTGTTTCTTCTCCCTCTAGCTATGGGTTAAATAACAGGGAAGATAGCTACTTCTAAAGGTGACTAATATACCACTATTTATAGGTTTACATAGTTCAGGTTTTTTCTATATCAAATTTATATTTTTTATCTTTTGCCAAATATGCTGTTGCTCTAACCACTAAATTGATTTTGCAAGTTTAGCAGAATATGATGTTAGTATGACTGTCAAATCAAGGATTACTACCTGCTATTTGTATCATCAAATACAACTCGTTCTAAATTATATGAGGATGAGATGGGCACTGTTGTTTCTAAAGTGCCATGAATGGCAACCCATTGATCAATAAGGTTATGGATTAATCTGATTTTAAATAAGACAAGATTCAATTTTTATGTTCAGGAGAAAAGCACTGTAGTTACATAGAAAAATACATTTGACCTGATTTCATTCCAAATCTTTCTCATGTTGGTTAATATATTTTAAGAACTGTTCTTTTATGCGCTGTGTCCCTTCAGGATGTAAGCAATCATAGCTCTCTACCTCTTCCTGTACCTAGTTGCTCTTAATATATTTTGTCCTGTTATTTCTCGCAACCGCTGTTTTGTTATTCATTTGCTTAAGTACATCGAGGATGTCAGGCGCCATTTTCCCCTGTCTCTTTTCCCCTCTATCCACTCTGTGAGCATCAGATTCTCCAAGCCCTATTTCCTCATTGAAAACTTCAGCAGTCACTTCAAGTATGATTCCTTTTCATTTCCAAAACCTTGTTATGGCTCACATGTTTGATTCATGGTATCCTCAGTATCCTTTTGTAGAACTACATTTCTGTTGCTTCGAGTCGTTCCTTCATTTTTGTGAAAATTCTCCAACATTCACTGTCATATAGGACATATATGACATAACAGTTCCATACTATTTTCTTTATTAGCAACAAAATTTTCCTTTCACTCATCTTTGGAATGCATTCATGGCCATGCCAATATAGCTTCAGAATTCAGTGTCACACTTTCCATCCTCTGTTAGAACACTTAATAGCTGGGAAGTGTTCGAAGAACAATTAAAACTCCATATTCGAGAACACAGTCCTCAGCACACAGATTCCATGCTTTAACGATTGAGTTTTGACTGTAAGCATTGATTTAGGCTGTTATTGTTCAAGTTATTTTTCTGAATAATGAAGTTCATTTTCTAATTTCTTTTGAAAAATGCAGCAAGGTACATAGACAGAGTTTGAAATGGGAAATAATAGCAGACTTATTCCGTTAAGTGAATAGGACATGCTGCCTTCTTTTCAAAGAACCAAACTCTTTGTTTTCTCTGCAGAATATAAGCAATGTTCTTCTTTGGAATAAAACTTGTATTTTCAATTAATGAAACATGAGAGTGCTTATTTTGGGAAAAAAGACATAACAGTCCATAATTATTTTGGTAAATTCTTCTAATGCCTCATTTCACAAAAGAGACAAATATGCTCCCATCTACAAACTGTGGTGAGTAAATGAATGTGACATGAAGATTTAATCAAAGATCATTAATCTTGTTTATTACAAGTGCAGGAAGAAAGACAAATTTGCTTTTTAACATGACAGAATGACAGTAAATTACTGAATGTGTTTTAAAGAAAAAAAATAACAAAAATACATTAAAATAATTTTATTTGAAATACTTCTAATCCCAGTTTTAATTCAGGTGTGCATTTTTAAGTGCAAAATAGTTAAAGCTCTCATTGCGATATCTAAATACAATTGTTGCCTGGCTGTACTGCTTATTTAGAGAAAAATGCAAGGAACTGCAATTTATTGGAAATAAATGATTACAAAGTTGCTGATGATAATTTCCAAACGGGCACCAACATTTTGATTAAAATTACATTACGGATTACGCTAAACAATATCCCCCAATAAGACAAAAAAACAATATATCACAAAGTGGGTCATTCTGTATGCTACTATATCAGTCAAGTGCCATACATGATACATGCTTGGGTGATCATGTCTCAAAAGAGACATAACTGACCAGGCAGAAGATTATCCCACAGTAGGTTGCCATTGCTTTCTGCGGTAGACTGGTTGCCAACCAAGGCTATAGAACCCAAACTGCCCTGTTATTTAACCCGTAACTGAAGGGGAGAGATGGATTAGTACCTTTCCCAAGGATATTTGTGCTAAAGTGAATGCAGTGAATTCGGCTGGAATTCAAACCCGGCTCCCCAATTTCTCTTTCTGAGCCGATGTCCCTTGCACCACAACGCAATGCTACTATATATCTATGCTAAAAAGAGCATGGATCACGTATGGTACTTAACTGAGTGACTGATATACAATGATAATAGTCAGAGTTTCATAAAGATGTACAAGTTAATAGCATAAATCCATATATATGTCAATAGTAATCAAGGTAAAATTCATAAAGGTATATAAGTAACTAGTGTAAATGATTATGTTAGCAATAGTTAAAGTAAGTTTCATAAAAATGTATAAGCACTGCAAATATGTCAACAGCAGGTAATGTCAGTTTTGTAGAGATGTATGTCAACAGCAGTCATAGTGTTAGTAAAATGTTGTTGATACTTAAGTATACAGCACAATAAAAAGTTTGAAAAATATTTCTAAACATTTGCAAATAAACCAAAACCAGAAAATAACAATTTCAAGCTACATTTGTATATTCCTGAAAGGAATTATTTAAAATTTTTTTGTCAAATACCTGACACAACACAATTACATTTTATTGATAAATGAAGCTTTTACTTAGGGAATTGTGAGCAATAAATTATATTCTATCAATTTCATATTCCATTAGCCTCAATCTGTCCAAGCTGATAATGGATATAGTAGTCATTTTGTTATAACTATTTAGGAAGAAACAGTAACTATAGAAGATAGATCAGAGATATAAACACTCGCTTTTCTTCCATATTTACAATAATAGCATGTCAGTAACAAAAGCTACAATAAAATTGACTGGTAGTGGAACATTGTGCAGCAAGAGCTGAACTCATGATTTCTAAATGGCAATAGCCTGAGAGATATACAAGAATTCTTGGTGAAAGTTTGAATTTGGTTAACTTTTTTTAGGCCCAGAGATAATTTTAGGCCTTTTAGTTTTATAGTAAAGAAATAATAAGCTTCCAATAAATTTTTTGGTCAAAACAGTTCTATCATGTTTTTCTCAAAGAAATAGGTGTGGAAAATTGCTGAGGAGTGAAAGAGGAATTTAGTCTTGCAACAATATCCTGCAAAAATGTACCCCCCCCAAAAAAAAGCAGATAGAATACAAAGATGATAATGAAGATTTCTTACTGACTGTTCTTATTATATTGACTCAGACTGTTACATCTGTCTGCTACCAAAATTATCACACAGACTGCCATGTCTCAGACACTGTCCTTTATTATATTGACTCAGACTGTTACATCTGTTTGTTGTGGTGATACCGACTGAACAAAAGCGATGGACCGGATGTTTGCTCTCTCATGACAAAAAGGCAAATGACCAAAAGTGTCCGTGTGCATCTGGGTTTTCACAAATGTTCCGGTTGAAAAATAAAAATTAATCAAATTTCCATTGCGCGAGCCTACACGAATTTTATTTACCAGCCAATGGAAAGACCAGAATCAAATTCAAGTGTGAAATCCCAAACAAGTTGCTTTTGATCCAAAAAGCAGATATAAAAAGCTGAGACAGAAGGTACCCAGCAGACCGACTGAAGGAGACAAAAAGACTGACACAGACGAGCGTGATTAGTACCTCCCTTGACCAAGTCAAGCTGCTTCTATGTTCACCTCCTTTCACCTCTCCTTACTTTCTTCCCTCTCTCAAATCTACTTACTGACCTAAGGAGTGACTACATCAAAGACATTCCTTACTCACAACACTCCCACATTCCTAAGCATTTATTCTCTTTCAGCTTATTATTTACCATGAACATTTTAACCTCCATTGAACCTATATTCATGTATTACTTTAATTGTAAAACATTAACTGACATGTGTACATATAAATGTTATTTTCAACTCAATTTGCTTTTCTTGATTTTATAATCATTTTATGACTTATAGTAGGCTATCTACCACAAGGCCAAATTCCGTTAACCTGCAACGGCATACAATTACCCTTCACTAGAACGAAATTCCACTACAACTAGAAAAGGGAATAGATAAGTAACCCACTATACTGTAACCAAAATTATTACACAGACTGCCATGTCTCATACACTGTCCTTTATTTACTCCTAATCAATGAACCTAGTTGGAGACACATGAAAATATGCATATATTTAAACATCTTAAAGCATATAAAATATCTAAACATACATAATTAAAAGCTGAAACTTTGGAGATTAATAATTTGATAATTTCTTTTAAATGCTGGAGAATTTTTATCTATCTCCATAAATTCTAAGATAATTAAATCAATTTTAAGTTAAAGTCCACTCAGTACAGGTATTGTATCTTATAGTGTAGTTCTTATTTCGTCTGACAACTCATTATGTTCTCATATGTCCACTCTAATTTGAATCTAATTTGTCAGTTTGGTTAAATATTGATTTACATAGATTTTGAAAATTTTTCTTTATAAACTTCACAATTTAATGTTTTACATATTCTTAGCCATTGAAAATCTCATCAGGGATATTTGATCTAGTTACTTTAGATGAATGGTCTATATTATCAGAAAGCTATCTGAAAAATATACCCAAATTACATTTGAGATAAATACTGTACATGTAAGCAAATAATGTCATTCAATCATGCTGTGTAATGATCAGAAAATAAAGAGAAAAACGTTCTCAGTACTGATGATAAAAAAAAATCAACACAACTGTAACAAAAATATTTTATATATCTGATTCTCAACGTTTCCAAACACAGAGCATGACTTTGAAACCTTTTCTAAGCAGTAACGATAATGTCGATATAGCAGTTCCTTCCTTCCTCACTAATTATATGCACTGCACTTGGCTTGTCATGTGACTCTCAGTAGCCAATAAAAAGAGCTCTATCATTACAAAATACCACTACTGAGATGCACAAGTGTTTCATGGGTAGACACAAACTTTTGTGACATGACATGGACTTGTTCACAAAAAGAACCTTTTGCAATATTCACGAGACTTCCTTTTCAGGGTCGGATAGAAGGCATGTAACATATTTTTATACTTTGTTATCATTTACTTTTTCTAGAAAATAAAAACTCAATTTACATTATTCCAACTTATCCCTAACAGTCTATTTTTTAAACTTAAATACAAATAGTTGCATAATTATCTGCTTTCAATTTCCTCCCACCAAGGTCAGTAAACATTATATATATATATATATATATATATGGAGAGAGAGAAGGGAGTGCCCAGTGAGTGCTTGTGGTAAGAAACAATGCTCAGCATATAATAATAGATTAAAAATTTATATTGACAGATCAGTTTTCAATTTATACCTGACAAATGGGTTGTGCATGAGACTTGTGCTAACAGTGAGGACAAAAATGCATATGTGTGTGTATATATATATATATATATATATATATATATATTAACACACCACCAAAAGTGGTCATAAATTATAATTCATTTTGATGAGTTAATAAGCTTATTGCCTGAAACCATTTTATTTGGTGTAAATTTCTTCAGAACATTCCAAAAAATTTTTTCAAAGAAAAGAAATTCTAGTAACATCCAAGTAATATGAATAGAAATCTTTAATCTTATCTTGTAAGGGTCACCGAGGTTAAGATAGACAGAATTTCATTGGGCAGAATGAGTGACCATAAACTGATACAAACCCACTCACATGCATACAAGTATATTTAGACATATATATGCATTCATAGAAATACATGCACATACATATATATATATATATATATATATATATATATATATATAAAAGGCAATCTGTGAGTCTGTATGTGACTGTTCTTTATGAATTTCAAAATTCATTTAGTCAACAAAGAAATGTGAAAATTTTTCCCCGGAATTTTGAAACAAAAGAAATATTTAAAACAAAAAGTGTTTTGCAAACAAAAACAAAATATGTAAAAAAAAAAAACAAAAGGGGTAAATTTTCATTTTAGGACTAAAAGGCTAATATCCCATCAAATTTCTCCCAAATCATCTTATTTCTTCACAAATGTATATGCTGAACTCAAATCAGCAATTAGATATTGAAGAAATCGACCTTTTTTGATGTTAACAACCAGAAAAAATTGGACTTCTTCTCGTTCTTTTTGTCACCCATTACCAGCTTAGTGAGAGTCATTCGCTGCTGATTGATTTTTGGCATAAGAAAATTTGGGCCTATTTATTTCCTTTACAGAAAAGGCCTTGCAGAAATTAGTATGCAATTTTTTTTCGGTACTTACTTTCAGAAGAAAGTTATTGGCATTGAGACAAGTGAAAAAAATAAGAGTTATTTGCATGTATAAAAAGTTATTTGTGTGTGTTTGTGTATATAAGGGATATTAGCCTTTGTGTCCTAAAACGAAAATTTAACATGTCTACAATTTTAATATTTTTTGAAATTTTCTGAAATCCATTTAGTCAACAAAATATAAATATTTTCCCCCATAATTTTGAAACAAAAACAAACGCAATGTTGTTTACAATGTCACACAAGACATCAACTCACATTTACGCAAAACAAAAGAAAATAAATTTTTTTAACAATTTTTAAACAACATAATTATATAAAAAATACACAAGCATTTTCATGTTTTGGAGCAGAACCACTTTAGTTTACCCAGAAAAAATTAAAAAGTGACCTGTCCAGATCTAAGCCATCCTGCCTCCACTTCTAACCCAAATGTGTATCTCTATGATTACAAACTGCTGATGGACTAGTTTAGACACACCAAATTCCAGTTCCCTACAACCACCACTTACATCTCACATTCTCAAAAATAAATTGTTTTCACCACTTATTTTCAGTTCCACATATCATCCGAAGAGGAGCGGTTCTGCTCCAAAACATGAAATTTTTTGTGTAGTGATACTATGCTTTTATAAACCATTGTAACAACTATTACAATATATATATATATATATATATATATATATATATATATATATATATGCTAAAAGAAGAAATAGGAGTTGTTTCAATGAGAGAAATTGGTATAGAAGAAAAAATGCAAGAAGCCATGAATGTTTTTGTTTAAAATGTATGTACACTTTAAACAAAACCTTAACATATATATACAGGGGGATTAAAAAGTAATTCCTAATTTTATGTATGAGTACCCAGACAGGAGTCTTGAATTAACACCCTGTGACTTTTTTCTTTGGGGTTGATTAAAGGAGCTAGTCTACTATAACAAACCAAGACTTTGGAAGAACTTCAAGGGTGAATAATAAGAAGTTATGTCTTCCAGACCACAAGAGTTTCTGGTGAAATCATTTGATGTGATTCCTGATCGGCTCAAGAAGATAGTAATGAAGTCTAATGCTTGGATTCTTCATTGTAATTCTGCAGCTAACGTCCAAGAATTGCAGACATAAAGAAAGATTAAGAGCTCCAATGCACGCAATAGTCTGATCTTTGATTTCAGGCAGATGTTCTTGCCTTTCCAGATATTTCTTTGTTTAGTGACAGCTGCTGTTGTTTGTACTGCTATTGAAATAATTTATGTTTGGGAACCCACTTCAATGATAACTGAGCCAAGATATTTGAATTGTCTCATTACTTTAAGTTGCTAACCAGAGACATTTTATCTTTTTACTATAAGCTTAAAAGATACCATATGAGAAAAAAGAAGGAAAAGTAGAAAGAGAAAAAACATGGATGGGAAATGTCACTGAGTGAGCCAGAAGATCATTCACAAAGACTCCGACATTATTACGCAAACTAGACATAGGTGAAGGGCTGGTCAAGTGCTCAGCCACAACCGGTCATGGGATTGATAATGATTGATTATATATATAAGTATGTATAAATTATCCCATATTGAATGCTGATGTGTTCAGTGTATAATGTGGATAAAATTTCTATTAATAATAAATATGCATTATTTTTCTCCCTAGTAGTACAACTCTGAGTTTTATGCACACTGCAGTTGTCAGGTGCTGATAAAAAACTCAGAGTTGTGGTCCTGGTGAGGTAGGTATATAAGAAAATGAAGGACAGGTATATTAAAACAATCTGTTCAAGCATTTGCTTTTATAAAAAAGTGCTCAATACAGAATAGAGCTTAATAAGTAAATATATATATGTATTTATGTATATATGTGGCGCGATGGGTAAATTGTCGCCATTTTATATTTTTAATTTCACAGATTCATGTTTGTTTTTGATTTTGTCAATTACACAGTATAGTATGGTCAGTTGGACACTATCTATAGGAAAAAGAGGACCCTAACACAATTTATCCAGCCAGAGATTTGGAAATGTCATGCTGTACTGCTTGGCATTCATGCCAGAAGCTTCTTTACAAAGATTCAATATTAGGTCAGTGCAGAGGATTTGATTTGGAAAGCGTTGGGTGAGTCTAATGGTGATTATGAATGTATGAGAGCTTGGAAAATTCACTCTGTTCATTCAGGTAAAAAAGAAAAAAATTGTTGGTGAGATCCAGACCATGTTTTAAAAAAACATCTCTACAGGTCAATCAGATTCATAGCCAGGAAGGTATTACTGACCTTGGGTTAGGAAGATGGCTGCTTGAAGTCCTTAAGTCTGACAATTCTTTCTTTCTCTCCTTCACTCTATTTTTCTCTTCTTTTTGTTATTTTTTTCCCTATAGTCTAATCAGGTTTTCTTTTTCTTATTTTTTACAATCTCTTTTTTTTTCATTCCTTCTATTCCTCTTTCCTTCACCTTTTTTCCTTCTCTTTATTCCCATTATCTTTTTCTTTCCTTCTCTCTATTTCACTTATCTTTTTTTCGTTTCTCTATTCCACTTTTTATTCTCTTTCCTTCTCTCTATTCCACTTTTATTTTTCCTTTCTCCTAATTTTTCTTTTTTCCTTCTTTCTATTCTTTTTTCCTTCTCTCTATTACTCTTTTTATTTCTTTCCTTCACTATTTTCTTTTTTCTTCTATTTCCTTTTCTATTTCTTATTCTTTCTGCCATTCTATATACTCTTCCTTTCTTTTTCTGAATATTCTCCTTTGTATCCTTTCCTATTTCTAAGACTTTCCTTCTCTCTATTGCTTTTTTCTTTTTCTGTCCTTCTCTCTTTTGCTCTATTATTTTTCTCATTCTATTTGCTTTATCTGATTTTTTTCTTTATTAGCTTTCTTTTTCCATTTCTTCTCTTTTTGTTCTTCCATTTTGCCTTTAACTTTTTCACATATTTCTATCACCCACAACAAATCTTCAAGGTGTTCACATTATTACCACTATTTTATTACTTCAAAAGTAATAAACATCTTTCCAAAGTTATTGTCCTTCAGGCATTTAGATCCAAGACAGAAGCAAAGGAATCAAACACAAGAATAATGTGTGTCCATTGTATTGACTGAGAGCCAATGAAACATTCTCCACAGATTCTTTATCATTTTAAATGAATAAATACCTCAATTCTCAGAAGGGATTTTAAACAATTTTTAACAGTCAAATATATAAAGTCATTATGGAGTTCAGTCACATGACTGGAAATTAGCCAATGAAAATGGTTTCCATTTTCACAAACCTTATTGCAAAAAAATAAAACAAATCTAATTGTTTTTGCATGTTCTATAAAATAAGATGTGAGAACCAAAATTATTATTCTCTATGGAGAACACAAGAGTTGAGGAATATCTTTAATGCTGTTTAATCTTTCTATTTTCTCATTTACTGTGTAATATAAGAAGGCTATATTAATGATTAAGAGTAGAAAACAAAAAGCATTTCAACTTCATGATTTTGGGGAAAATCACTGTGTTAAACAAAAAAGAATAGCAAAACTGGGAAAGATGAATAACCAAAAAATAGATTGCTGAATATAAAGATTTTATAAGTACTTTATTTTTTCTTGATTTAGGAATTTAAATTATAATTCTTTGTGGGTTAAAGTGTTGATATGTGAATTTGATAGCATAATAATTATCAGGTCAATCTCTGGGCTGGGTAGTTCAAATTTAGATTCAGTGAGGAAAATTACAAGCAATAACTAAGCAGTACTAAACAAGACTAGTACAAGATATTCTTAATTACATCATTGATGAACAAATTAGATGAGCTATTAGAAATATTAGCATAAACAAAAAAGAACATAATACTTCCTCAAATAAAACTAAATATATCAACCTTATATATTCTAATCAAAAGAATTCTAACTATAAACAAGATGAACAAAATCCTAAAATAATTTGTAAGTCCTAATGTATCCTCCAAAGATCCCAATGAAAAAATAAAACTAACCACATACTATACTAAATTTAATACAACCAACTTAATCTACCACAATAAATTAACTTTACTTGGGTAAAAGAAATTACAGTACCTTCCTTGATGAATTTTATTTAAACATCAAGAAACATGTAATAACTCAAGAGTCAGTATAGAATTAAGTTGACACAATATGTCTACATTATTAAATGAAACATG
Source organism: Ascarosepion bandense (assembly GCA_037127315.1). Taxonomy (NCBI): domain Eukaryota; kingdom Metazoa; phylum Mollusca; class Cephalopoda; order Sepiida; family Sepiidae; genus Ascarosepion; species Ascarosepion bandense. The sequence goes on along the minus strand of JBBBDQ010002012.1, from coordinate 440,226 downwards.
TTTGAAACAAAATATATATATATATATATATATATATATATATTTAGTGTATCGAGGCAGCAAATAATTTTCTAAACATATACTGTTAAATATAAGAGACAATGAATGTCTATTATGTTTAATTATGAGCCGTTCTAAACGTCATATTTTGGCTTTAATTTCAGTTGAAAATAAACACTAAAATTCTCCAACATTTGGATAATTTTTTATTAATTTGCTTCTCAGCTTTCGGCTCACATGAGCCATCTTCGGAGAGGTTATTAAGACAGTAATACAATAATATCCACCATTACCGATGATTTTATTTTGTGTTGACATAAAACACCGTGAGGCAACGGCAATAGTTACCAAAAATAACAAACGCAGTTCTCAAATTTGCAATGCGGTTCTATGATGTTACACCATGTGATAGGGCGAAATGACAACAAAACCATGTATTCAAATGCAATGTAATGTGTTATGTCCGGATTTAAAGGTGATTTTATTAAGTGTTGGTTGTTTAGATTTGATGTACATGGCCTCCAATATCTGAAGGTTCCTCTTACTGGGTGTATGAGTAAGGATCACCGTATTATTGACCAAAATCTGTCTGATATTATGTACATGTTTATGTTTTTCAGAGAAATGTTGTTTAATTGTACTCTGATCAGAAAGATGACATGTAAGTCTACGGGAGTGCATGGTTGTAGTAAAACCAATATATGTATTGGGTTTTTTATTAGTATCAGAGATGCAATCTCTGAATGGGCATGTAAATTGGTACACTACATTGGTTTTTTTGTAGAGAATTTAGTTTAGTGCTTGTAGGGTTATTAGAGACTCTGAGGTCAATTGTTTTGAATTTTTTATAATATATAATGAGTTTAATTTGATTATTACTATCCACTGGTTTAACATTTCTATGTATTATGTTTTTAAGAGTTTTTCATCTTGTTTGTAATTATTATGTATTTGGTTGCAATAGTATAAGTTAATCGTGTTATGTTTATTTTGATGTAAACCATTATTATTAATATTATCAATATTGTTAGAGCTATTGTTAACTTTCTTGAGATACATTTTAATTTGTTGATCAATAACAGAGTTAGGAAATCCATTATTGACAAGTGTTTGCTTAATGTTGTGTAATTCTTTATAAAATATAGATTTGGAAGAAGATATCATTTGTGTGCATCAAAGTAAGTTTTTTATAACAGCTAATACTAATAAAAAACCCAGTACATATATTGATGATGGTGGATGTTATTGTATTACCATCTAAATAACCTTTCTGAAGATGGCTCATGTGAGCCGAAAACTTAGAAGCAAATTAATAAAAAATTATCCAAATGTTGGAGAATTTTTGTCATTATTTTCAACTGAAATTAAAGCCAAAATATGGTGTTTAGAACGGCTCATGATTAAACATAATAGACATTCATTGTCTCTTATATTTAACAGTATATGTTTAGAGAATATATATATATATATATATATATATATATATATATCCTCCTCCTCTGTCCTTTCTAAGCTCTACAACATCTGCCTATCTTCCTCCTGCTTTCCTGCCTGTTGGAAGTCTTCTTCTGTGGCTCCAATATTTAAGAACACTGGTGAACCCTCGGACCCCACAAATTACCGCCCTATCAGCCTTCTTCCGATCTTTGGCAAAGTGTTCGAAGCCATTATCAATGCCGAGGTGGTTCAGCATCTCACTGCCCACAGGCTCCTCTCGGACAAACAGTATGGCTTCTGCTTCACCAGGTCTACTGCTGATATGCTAACGACCATCGCTGAGTATATTTTCCAGGCTCTCGACAAGAATGGTGAAGGCCGAACCGTTGCCTTGGATATCTCTAAAGCATTTGACATGCTGGCCTTCTACGGAAACTGCGAAGCTACGGCATAACTGGACTTTTGTTGGACCTAATCCAGTCATTCCGCTCTAACCACACCCTGAAAGTGGTATTAAATGGACATGCCTCCCAGAACTACCCTACAAATGCGGGTGTCCCCCAAGGCTTTATCCTAGGTCCTACGCTCTTTCTAATCTACATCAATGATCTCCCTGATGCCATAACATCCCAAGTAGGCATGTACGCCGATGACACCACAGTTTACTCTCACCTCAATCAAAAATCAGGTGTTGGTGACCAGGTGAACCTCGCTGCCGAGCTTGAAAAGGACCTCCAATCCGTGGTGTATTGGGGTAAGAAATGGCTTGTAAAATTAAATTCTTCCAAAACGAAGCTGCTGTCAATTGATCACCACAGACAACCGCACATCCCTCCCATTAGTATGGAACAGGCATGCCTCCCAGAGAGTAAAACACTACGCCTGCTTGGCCTGACACTCTCAGTGGACCTCAAGTGGAATAACTATGTTGAATCCATTGCTAAATCAGCTGCTATGAAAGTCAGCTCTCTGTGCAAGGCCTGGAAATTCTGTCTGAATCTATCCTGCACATATATAAATCTACCATCCACTTGTGTATTGAATACTGCTACCACATCTGGTTGGATGCCCCTGCTATTCTCCTCGGGGTTCTTGACAAAATAAAGCGGAGAATCTGTAATGTGATCGATACTGACTTAGCTGACCACCTGCAGTCACTCTCTCACCGGTGTGACGTGACTTCCCTCTGCCTCTTCTATAAATACTTTCACTGCTTCTGCTCTGATGAACTTAAATCACTGGTGCCCCCTAGGTGTGAATTTGCACAAGATACTAGATTGGCAACTAGGTCCCACCCTTTTACAGTGAAACTGATGAAATGTAACCGCAATGTCTACTCCAACAGCTTCTTTTCTCGCACTTCCCGCCTGTGGAATTCCCTTCCACATGATTGCTTCCCCAATGGCTACAACCTCCAGGAGTTTAAATGTAAGGTCAATAGACACCTCCTAACACACTAACTCACATCCATTCTCTCCAACACTCTCCCTATGTACATTCTGACTAGTCTATCACCCCACTCCTGACATTTCCTATACCCAATCGCTCTATGTAACCCCCTGTGCTATAGTGGCAGTGGAATGCCTTGCTTGGGGTGATATGATTAAAATATATATATATATATATATATATATATATATATTGACTATATACTGTTCAATTTTATAAACAACAATATCAAGAGAGAAGAAAACTATCTGACAGCAAGTGTATCAACTTCTTCCTCTCCATTCCTCTTTGCTTTTTCTTTCCTTCACTCTATTCCTCATTTCTATTTCTTTCTTTTACATTATTCGTCTTTTTTCTTTCTTTCACATTATTTCTCTTTTTTCTTTCATATTATTTCTTTTTTTCTTTCTTTCACATTATTCCTCTTTTTTCTTTCTTTCATATTATTTCTTTTTTCTTTCTTTCATATTATTCCTCTTTTTTCCTTTCATATTATTCCTCTTTTTTCTTTCTTTCATATTATTCCTCTTTTTTCTTTCTTTCATATTATTCCTCTTTTTTCTTTCTTTCACATTATTCCTCTTTTTTTCTTTCTTTCACATTATTTCTTTTTTCTTTCTTTCACATTATTCCTCTTTTTTCTTCCTTTCTGTCTTCCTTTTGCATTATTTCTCTTTGCTTTTTCTTTCTTTCATTCCCTCTTTGCTTTTTTCTTTTTTTTCTTTCTTTCACTCCCTCTTGGTTTTTTCTTTTTTTCTTTCTTCCACATTATTCCTCTTTTCTATTTCTTTCTTTCACATTATTCCTCTTTTCATTTTCTTTCTTTCACATTATTCCTCTTTTCATTTTCTTTCCTTCATTCTATTCCTTTTTTTTCTTTCCTTCATTCTATTCCTTTTTTTCTTTCCTTCATTCTATTCCTTTTTTTTTCTTTCCTTCATTCTATTCCTTTTTTTTCTTTCCTTCATTCTATTCCTTTTTTTCTTTCCTTCATTCTATTCCTTTTTTTCTTTCCTTCTCTCTATTCAAATTTTATTTTCTTTCCTTCTTTCCTTTTATCTATTCCTCTTTTCTTATGCCTCAAAGTTTAAAATTCTGTAGCTTTGTCTAGCAACACAGACTAGGGTAAAAATAACCATATATTGTGAACAATGTTTTGAACCCCGAATCAAATAATATTAGCCACTTCAGTTTTCTTTACAAAATAACTGCCTGATTCAAAACATGAGATGACCAAGGAGTGGAACCAGAGATCAAAGACATTTTATAACTTCCCTTTAAAAATCTTTTACTTCTGCTTAAGACTGCTTTAATTTTTTTGTTTTTTAAATCATTTCACCCCAATCAAGGCAATGCATCCACTAAGGGTTACTGAAATTGAGAGAATATGGGGAGGAAAAACACTATTAAGGAGTGAAAACAATAAAAAAAAAAACAGGAATTAAGACAACAGAAGATAATGATTCACATTGTTTTTAAATTTTTGAAGATCAAAAATAACTGGAAAGCAAAAAGACAGAAAAGAGTTCCACAAACTGTGAGATGTGAGAGCGAAGTAACTGTTAGTATAAAATTTATGGTTACATCCAGTCATTTCAACTGCTAAATGCTGAGACTTTGCTACTAATAGTTAGTCAGTTAAGTGCCATACATGATACATTACTGGGTGATCATGTTTCTTTCAATCCATGACTTACTAGGCAGAACGTTTTCCCACAGTAGGGTACTATTTCTTACTGCGATAGACTGGTTGCCAACCAAGGCTACAAAACTCAATCTGTCATTTCATAGTTGAAGTGAGAAGAGATTAATTAATACCTTTCCCAAGGGTATTTGTGCATAAGTGAATGTTAATATAGTACTGCACTTAAATTAATAAAGTCTTTGTACTATAAAGGAAAGTTCATCAGAACAATTATCATGAAAGTATTTATATGAAAGTACATATTGAGTATTTTTACATAGGATGAAAGGAAAGCTATATACACCTTGTGTGAGAAGTCTTATGCTATATGGGAGTGAAATCTGGCCACTTAAGAAAGTTGATATTAGCAGAATTGCTTGAACTGACATGCAAATGGTATAGTGGATATGCAGTGCCAGTCTTACAAAATAGGTAATCATCAGAGGAGTTAAAAATAGGCTGGGTAAAACAGGAAGATCCCATTAGAAACGAAGAAAAGAGTGCTGGATTGCAATCTGTCCTTCTGTATGGCAGTGAGTGCTGGACAATCTCATCAAAGATGAAGGAGAGGCTTGAAGCAGCAGAAATGTGGTTTTACAGAAGGAGGCTGAGGATACCATGGATGGAGCATGTGTGCAACGATGAGGTGTTGGAAAGGATGCAAATAAGAAGACTGACAGTAAATATCATTGGCGGCCACAATCTCAATAATGTCAGATACGCAGATGACACAGTGCTGATAGCAGACACAGAAAGGAGAATGCAGGACCTTCTACAAAATGTAGCAAGAGAATGTGAGAAGAAAGGACATAGCATAAACTACAAGAAAACTGAACGTATGGTCATCAGCAAAAAGAAGAACCCAAAATGTCAACTACAAGTCAGAGAAACTAAAATGAAACGAGTAAAAAAATTTAAATACCTGGGAAGCGTGCTGACAGATGATTGAAAGTGCGGTGTTGAGATCCAAAGACACATTGGCATGGCCAAGAACGAATTTTGAATGCTAACCAGAGTACTGAAAGACAGGAAAATCTCATTGGAAACAAAAAAGAGGATGCTGGATTGCTATCTGATATCTGTCCTTCTGTAGGACAGTGAATGTTGGATGATCTCCTGAAGGATAAAGAAGAGGCTTGAAGTAGCAGAAATGTGGTTTTATAGAAAAAGGCTGAGGATACCATGGACAGAGCACATGCGCAATAATGAGATGTTGGAAAGGATGAATTTCTTTGAATTTTATCAATAATCTCTAAATATATAGCAAGAGCAGTAGATGACTAGATGTTGCAGCAATATTTAATGAATGAATGAATGGTAGACATGTGTAAACAGATTTTGTAAAAAAACATTATCTAGCACAACACAGTGAACCAACTGTCCTAGCAAGAACTGCTCCAATCTTCTGATTTCTTTCTTCCGATGCCTCTTCAGGCTAAAACAAAAATCTCTATCTGCTGTCTTACTGATTATTCTTTCTCTGTTCTCACTTCTTAGCAATGTTCTACTTTCTAACTCTTCCACACCTACTAACCTCTTGCATCTCAGTCTTGCTTTGGATGAACCCAATTAAAAAAAATGGTGAAAACTAAGATAAATGAAAACTAATCTTCTTTCCTTAGTAAAGTCTAATTCCATATGAAAATGTCTTATGGACTCTCACTTGTTTCTGAAGTCATTAAAAACTATCAAGAAATTTTGAGTCCAAATTATAAACAGAATCATGTAGAAAGTACAAGAACTTATTAAAGGCACCTAGGGTGTTGCTTTCTTTCATGGAATTTCTTTTAAAATATCAAAGAAAAAGCTGAAAAGAATGAAATAAATAATTTTTGTTTCCAACTGTGTTCTGCCAAGATCTGCTGGTATATTGAATTCTTAATGATCATTTTAACCCATTAAAACCAGAAGCATGTGAATGTGCTTCCAAATTTTACACACTTACTCTCCAAAGTACCTGAATGCACCCACAGTTGAGTAGCTCTGTATTTCAATACATAGCATTAACACTTGTCACACGCTCAAGTCGGAGGCGCTGGAAATCTGCAAATTGTCAATTTTCAAAACCAACATCTCAGGACTAGTAGAACAAAAGAGATTACCCATCTGCAACACACCTTGTCTGTCAAGATACATGCGAGGTGACATTCTAGTCAGGGTTATAAAAGAACAGGATTATAAACCATCTTGCTCTTTCACTCTGAAATGTAATAGGGAAGACCACAGCACTTGTCTCTGCTGGGGTCAGGAGGAAGAAATTTTTCAGGACACATGGTACCAACACTCACGCCTACACACATTTCTTCAAATGTTCTCAACCTCATCAATTACAAACTGTAGCTTCAACAATTCTACAGAAAAATCTCACTATGGATCAAGTGAAGTGCATTCAGAGGGATCTATTAAATAGGGTTTATGAAGCACTAAAAGACTTTGTAATGAAAAAAAACAAATGCTGTAAACTAAAACAAACATAGGGAAAGAAGAATGGCACATGATTTGCAGACAATTAAAAAATACATCCTTTTTATATCATCAACAAACCAAAAAGAGCAAGTGAATATGTAACGAGGAGGAACAGTACCCTCTCCTGACATAAAGTAAAACACTGGAAGTTAAACAAATAGTTCTTTATTTATTTAGTAGATAACATGTAAATTTTGCATGTTTATTTTCTTTGGGTTTCATATTTGCCCTGAATTGTATCATCATCATAATGTTACATTGTATTGTGGCTAAATCAGATTATCATTTGCTCTATTGTTATCATATTCAAAAGAGTTCTGAAAAGGTCTTAGCCCAACCAAGAAGCCCTACATGAAAAATCTGATATTTGGTTAGAGTTTATGATGTAGATCAGGTCAATCACTTTTCAGCACTTGACCTTATATATTTTATTTCTCTTACTATTATGTAATTAGCAAGTGTCAATGCTCTTTGGAAAGGTATGAATCTATCTCTTTACCATCCAAGCAAGCTATAGGGAAAATAGTTGTATAGACTGGGCTCACTAGGATTGAATATCAGTCAAAAAGAAGGTCTATGAATCCAAAACTATAGAGAATGTAATGAGAAATAACTTTACCATTTCTCCTATGAAGGCTTGGCTATTTACATATATTTAAGAAAAGGAATCTGGGATAAACCATAATTAACTAAGTCTTGAAAGGACATAGAATTGAAAAAATGCTTAAAAATAAGAGGTGAGCATAATTATTAATTCAATATTTATTGATTAACACTGAAGAAGAATAAAATTTTTAAAAAAATTATTACTTTTACTACTAGTAGTACTACACTTCTTCACTTCTGTTGGTACAGTACAGTGGAAAATTTGGATCGATTTGGAACCAAAGGTGCAAGAAAATCTGGCTTTAGTCTAGAACCAAAAATACAAGAAAATCTGGAATGGATCAGGAACCAAAGGTGCAAAATAAAATCAGTCTATCTGCATTTATTTTTGTCACATTGTTTAACCCATTTTAACCCAGTGTCCTCATTTGAGGACAGCATAAAAAACTGTAAAAAATATTGGGTATAAATCATTATATAAACCCATTATTATATGTAGGTAGTGAGGACACATATATTCATCAATCCAAATGTTGCCCAATTGGAAGAAAAATTTCTTGTGATTTGTAAATGAATTTGATGTTCTAAAACCTGATGACACTGGGTTAAAATGGGTTAATATAAGAAGCAAGACAAGTTTTCATAACTTTAAATATGACAGAAAAGTATTGTCTTGTTAATATTCTTAATGTTCAGTAATGTTTATAAACTTCTGTTTGTCGTCAAGTTAAGAAAATGTAAGCAAATGTTATCTGTTAGTATGTTTTGATTACCCTTCTTACAGACATAATCAAGAATTATTTTACTCAGCATCTTCTATGTGCCCTGTCCCTTCAGGACATAGGCAATTATGGCTTTCCACATATCCCTATCCCTGGAGGCTCTTAGCACACCTTCTCCTGTTACACCATGCAACCCTCATTCCATCAGTCACCTGATTAGGTCCTTCAAATATGTTATCCATTGTTTCCCCTCTATCTGGCCTGTTAGTATCAGGTTCTCTAAGCCCTCCTTCCTCATTGCATGTTCCAGGAACTTCAGCTGTCTCTTTCTGATGCTCAGTATTAATTTCTTTTTTGTTTCCATCATTTCTAAAACCTCATCATTGCATACATGCTCGATCCATGATATTTGCAGCATCCTTCTGTAGAACCACATTTCAGTTGCTTCAAGTTTTTCCTTTATCTTTGATGATATTGTCCAGCATTCACTGCCATAGTGAAGAACTGACAACACATAGCAATCCAGTACTCTCTTTCTTGTTTCTAGCAAAATTGTTCTGTTTCTTAAGACTTCACCCAACTTCTGGAATGCTTTCTTTGTCATGCCAATTCGCCTTCAGATCTCTGTCGCACTTTCTGTCTTCTGTTATAACACTTCCCAGGTATTTAAATTTTTGTACCTGCTTGATTCTAGTATCCCCAACCTGTATTTGGCATATTGGGCTGCCCTTTTTACTGATGATCATGCATTCAGTTTTCTTGCAGTTTATTTGTAGTCTTTTCTTGTCACTCTCTTCAGCTACCTTCTGTAGGATGTCTTGTAGTTTTCTTTCTGTGTCTGCTATTGGCACTAGATTTCTTAAAAAAACATTTTTAGCTGCTCAAATGAAAAGATATTTTGAGGTGCTTACAAAAAAAATTGTAACTTGTCACTAATCAATCAATACCTCTTGACAAATGAAATACTTTTTGTCAAATTAGAAAAAATATTCTGTCTGGTAGAAGAATTTGTTATTTCTTTTTCCTTGCACTGATCAGGCTTACCAAAACAAAAACAAACTTATTGAGCCGCCAAAATTCTTAGAATGTTATTCTTTAACTTCTTGAACCTGTATCCTCCCTAGAGCAGAGAGATTCAAAAACAACATGATAGGTGAGGCTGCTGCATTTTTTAGTAGATTGCAGTTTGTTTTTTTTGACAGAGTAGAGTTGCTAGCACCACAGATGATTAGTCTGATTTCAGAATTATCCTTCAAGTATGGTTGGCAGTCAATGGTAGGGAACTTAGTCTACCCTGGTATTTTAACTGGTGTGAAAGAAATGGGGATTAATATGTTCCCTAAGGGCCTTAATGAGAAGCTAAGACAACAAACTCAACTAAAATTTTAACTTGGTTTGACACTTTCTATGCCCATAACCATTTCACTATCCATGCAAAATTATCATTGAGAAGGAGCAGCTTTCTGGAATACACTGTACAAAATTTATAGAAGAGCAAGCAGTTTGTAGAGCATATTATCTGATTCAAGTTCACTGGTTGATATGAACAGGTCAAGCAAACCAAAAAGAATCAGAAGATTAGAATAACTGAAGAGGAATAAGAGGAACCATGTGTCACTGAATATTACGACATACGGGGACATTGCATGGAAGAAATGGCAGTGTTGGTATCATACATGGTATCTGAAAAGTGAATTTTGGGAAAAATTAGACATAAAAGGTTGGTCAATAAGACCCTAGCCCGAAATGTAGATGAATTCTGATTCGAAATAAAGTGCAATTATAGTGATTAATAATTACCTATAAATAAAGTCAACTGACAAGGAGGAAGATTATGTTTAAAAATAATTATTTTGTATAAAATAAATATTTTTTCATCATTATGTACATTTTTGTGTGTTTGTGTGTTTGTGTGTATATAAATTATAAGTGCACAGACACACACATATAAATACAAACATACACACATATAGATGCAACACACATGCACATAAACTTATATATACATGTACACACATAAACACATATGTAAATGTATACACAGATACATATATATAAAGAGAGAGAAAGATATGTTGAAATAAACACAAACACACATTTATATATATATATATATATATATATATATATATATATATATATGAGAGACGCACACACAGATATAATCATTAAATGGTAAAGATAATCCAAATATGTATATTTAATATATATTGAAGACAGAAGATGGAGCAGTTTGTGTGTGTGCATATATATATATATATATAAAAACACATACATACATATAACCTATATAACATTTGCACATAAATTAACCACTTCACTCTAGTTCTTTCTTCACCCTCTGTATATCCTTTCTTTTCTCTCCACCTTTACAACTGTCATCACACCTGTATTCCCATCCTTCTCTTGCTCCTTTTGAACTGGTTCGCCTTTCTCTTCACTCTCTTCTACCTAATCTTTTTACTCTTATGTAGACCCCCTGCACATCAATGGTGTTACCACTTGGCTCAGGGTGATATGATTAAAAAAAAAAATAATTTCTAGCCAATTTAAGAAGGTACTGTGCAGCTTCAAATGCTCTTGCACAGGATCAACCACTACTGCTTCATAGAATCCATCTGCATTCTGGGTAACCATTTCATGTAGATTTTTGTGTAGACAAGAGGCTGCACTAAACTGCAGACATCAACATGTCCCACCTAAAGGATTTCACATTGTGATTATTCTGTCAGCCATAGTAAGAGCATCAGTTCATTTGATCTCATCCTTTTTCTTCGCAGCATTTGGCCTGCCACTGTGGGGCTTAAGGTCTGCCATTAACTCTACTGACCAACCTGCTTACAATGCTCATACAAAGTGCAGCATTTCAATAAATTTCACTAATCTCCTGTGAATTTTTGCAAGAATTTCTTTCAAAACCAAAAAATCTATCATATTTCTTTGCTTTCTACATTTGTTCTGAGAGGTAGCCATTTTGAAAAAAAGATTTTTATTAAGAAAAGAGAAAATAACTCAATTATTTTTCCAGGACTTCAACACTTTATTGTCTATAGCTTAAAAAAAATGAAGAAAAATTTAAAAAATTTAATCTTTTTAATATTAAATGGGAATGGGCATAGTTTATATATATGGATATTTTGAGGACCAACTGCTGTACCATTTGGGTCTGATGAGCCGCGATAATAACATCAGGATGCGGTTAAATATGTATTACCCATTGTAAAAATCTAAAATCTTTTATAAATTATATATATATATATATATATCTTACTACTAAAATATTATTTTGTCAATAAGTATATTGAAGTAGATACACTTTTTTTATTTTTGAAATAGTGTGAATTTCATGAACTGGTTTGCATATTCAAGTGTCATAATGATGAAAATGTGCTTTCAGGCAGGGATCAAACCTGCATCTCACTTTGTAAAAAAAACTATATTTTGATGCTGCATAGATTAAAATGCTCTCCCATAAAGAATGTTTCATCCATAATAATTAAAATAAGTAAAGTTTATCACTTAGTTGATTGATGTTAGTTTTATATGAAGCATATGGTAGCAGAACAAAAAATAAATGGCAAAGGTTTAAGAAATAAACAATTGTATTAACAAAAATAGAACAGACGGTAAATCAGTGTAAGTGTCCCTTGTTGAAAGAAAGAGGTAAGTAGAATCAAAAACGTCATCCCTGGAAACAAGCAGTAGGAGAGGAAGGGTAGGTTGTGACTTACTGCGTGAGGGTACTTGGCTGGTGTCATTTAGAGATGTGAGGTCACATGACGAGTGTCATGTGACCTCATGGCTAGTGTACCGACCAACTGCTAAAGAATATATTTCATATATTTTTATATCCTTTTCTTCCACTCAAATTAGCTTCAATTTTCATATTCTTTTTTTCAGGAGGGTGTGGATGCTATTGGGTGGAAATTCTGAATTGTATTTTTCTTTGAGTGTGTCAGGGAAATGGAAGCTATAAGCGGAGCCTATGCACAGTTGAAAAGTTTTTAGTTCAGTCTTGGGTTTTGGAGTGTTCACATCCAGCCAATGGTGCAAATTTGTGTAACATGAATTAGAAAATCTGGTTTTAAGAAGATTATAACATTAGATTCAACAACGCAATGCCAGAGTTCCATAGGCAAATCTTTCTGTCCACTCTTTAGGTGTTATCATCAGTACTAAAAACAAAAATAATTAGTAGAAAATTACCAATAACCTCTGAAGAATGGACAGGCAGGTTTAACTACAAAACTGTACAGGTGGGATGCTGAAGTTAACATCAATCAGCTAAGTAAAAACTTTACTTATAATAATTCTATTAATGCGCTATCTTCAAAATGAAGTACCTTATTGTAAAGAGTGCTTGCCTAAAATGCTTTTCTCTCAATACCTTATTGACTGTTAGCATTTTTAGCTGCATACTTTCTCCCACACACACACACACACATACACACATGTATATATATCAGCCAATTAATTGGTGTAAGTATTACATGCTTTGGTGGTCATATCTTTTTCGAAACATGATCGACTAAGATTTTCCCACAGAGGGTTGTCATTTCTTTCTACAGTAGATTGGTTGCCAACCAAGGCTACAGAACCCAAAGCTGGAGGGATAGGAAATGGAGTAATACCTTTTCTAATGATATTTGTGCATAAGTGAATGCAATGAATTTAACTGAAATTTGAACTCAAGCTCTCAGATTTCTCATTCTGAGCTGATATCCATTGCACCACAAAGTGATCCTGAAATAGGCAAGTGTTTACTGAAAATGAAAGAAACCGAGAGGACAATAAAATAACTGGATTCAACACAAGAGAAGATAACAACTGATATTGCATTTAAATTTTTATAGGCTGTAGTTAACAGTAAAGCAATAATCCAGAAGAGAGTTCTACAGGCGAGAAGTGTGAGAAGAAACTGTTAGCATAAACCTTATGCTTATATCTAGCAATTTTAACAGTGAAATTCACTGCTGATTTAGTACTGCAATTAAATTCATGAAGTCACTGTACCAAAGATGGTAGCTCAGAACAGTTACCATGAAAAATATTTATAGATAATGAATTTTCATGTGCTATAATTTCATGCTGACCGCTTTGCATGTATATGGCAGAGAAAAATTGATAAGCACCTGTTCAAGTTTTTTTTCTAAATGTTCTTAGTTTTTTGTTTCTCATCTGTGACTGAGTAGAGGGTCATCTCACCCACCACCGACTCTCACAAATCAATACCCTCTTGATTAGTAATTGATCAAGTAAGTAGAAAGCTTTGTATCTTTGACCTTTTGGGGGCTTATGATCTTGACTTCAGGTTTGCAACACTCATCTACCTTTTAAGTGACTATGACTGAGAACATGTTCAACTTTTTTTCAAAAATCTATTTTATTTATTTTCTCATTTGCCATAAATGAGTTCGATAAACAAGCAGTTACAACAGTTCTGCTTCCTTGTTGAAATAGCAAAGAAATCAATAACCAGGTGCTTAAAGTGGGCGATTGACTTTCATTTAATGGATTCAGCTTGTGAGACACACTTGGAATTTATTTGTAATTGGAGAAATATAACTGTTTGAAAAATTGCCTGTGTTTGCAGCAGTAACAAATTTTCATGGAGTGTTTATGTCAAAGAAAAGGATGTTTGAGTGATGCATCTGTAAGACAGGAGGTACACCTTTGCAAAAGTTTCCCCCAAGGGCAGATAATTTAGGCATGATTGGGAATGAAATTGACAAGGATAATTTTACTAGAGTTTTTTTTTTCTATTCTTCAATAAAATACTTTATTTTTTTTATTTCTTTTTCTGTGTACTATTTGTCTCCATTTGGTTCGTTAATGCCTCTTCTCAGTCTGTTACCATTAGATTTCTCTCTGTTCCCTGTTGAAGAGCTTCAGCAAAAATCATTGTATTTTGTCCTTTAGATAATATTAAATTTAACTTTTGCCAAACCTTACTCTCGTTATACCTTAATTATTTCAAACTATTGTTTAAAAATTGATTGTTAATGCTGTTGTTACAAACATGATGTTTCAGTCAAGTACCTTCTGACCTTCATCAGCTGTCCATTGTTTGGTTGATATGTGACCTCTGCTGATTACTGTGCTTTTTTTATCATTGTGATGTAAATTAGATGTGCGTTGTGGTACAGTGGATATCGGCTTGGAACGAGAAACCGGGGAGCCGAGTTTGAATTCCAGTTGGAGCCATTGTATTCACTTACGCGCAAATGCCCTTGGGAAAGGTATTAATCCATCTCTTCCTTCCAGTTATGGGTTAAATAGTAGGACAGATTAGGTTCTATAGCCTTGGTCGGCAACCAGTCTACCACAGAAAGCAATGGCAACCTACTGCGGGATAATCTTCTGCCCAGTCAGTCATGTCTCTTTCGAGACATGATTGCCCAAGTTTGTCTCACATATGGCACTTAACTGACTGATGTAAATTATTGTTCATTGCTACTAAACCAGTGTTTTACTATCTGGTCCTGGGATTGAACTTAAAGTAACACATATATAACACATATATAATCTACTTTTATATCCACTATGCCACCATCCCGAAAGATTTTTATAGTGTTTTCGGAGCCACCATGCTCAATGACAGATGGTTTCTAGGTGTGGTCTAAAATAATTAAAGTCTACTAGCAATTAATACTCTCAAAATATGATATACTAGATTATTTGTATTAATTTAAGTACAGTTATTCCAGCAGGTGTATATTTTGTTCCATACTGACTTAAGGGCAACCATTAGACTCAAAATTGAGACACGAAATAATTTGAAAAGACTTAAGGAAATTAAGAACAGTACTAGATTGGCAGCTAGGTCTCAGCATTTTAGAGTTCCAACTGTTAGATGTACTCTAAGTTCTATGGTAACAATTTTTTTAAATGACTTTTTACTTTTGAATATCTTTCCTGCTTCTTGTTTTCCAATCAACTTTACCAAACACTCACTGAAGTCAAGAAATGTAGAAACTAGTCAGTAGCTAAATGAGTGAATGCTGAGAAATACAACATGCCGTAAGCTTGCATGTGTGGGTGATTTAATGGATAATGGCCAAGAATTGTTAATTGTAGAGTCAAGTTTCGATTCTCATTAGAATAATTTTAAAGTTCAATGTTATTTTAAAGCTTGCATGTGAGGGTGATTTAATAGATAATGGCCAAAGATTGTTAATTGTGGAGTCAAGTTTAGATTCTCATTAGAATAATAATATACAGGGTGGGATGAGAAAATTGTCACCATGTATTTTTCATTTTGTGCA
Organism: Ascarosepion bandense; assembly: GCA_037127315.1. NCBI lineage: Eukaryota > Metazoa > Mollusca > Cephalopoda > Sepiida > Sepiidae > Ascarosepion > Ascarosepion bandense. Next base: position 424,597 of record JBBBDQ010002012.1, on the reverse strand, counting down.
TAGATGTTGAGCACCATCTGTGAGAAGAAGAGCTTCATGATGCAATTCTTTCTGCCAGAAATCTGGACACAGCATGCAGTACTGCTTGGCATTCATGCCAAAAGTTCCAATACGAACATTTCAGAGTGTTTTGGTAATGCGGACAGTGCAGAAAATTCAGAAAGAATTGTAGTAGTGTAATGATCATTACAAAGGTGTTTGGAGTGATCACTAGTAATGTCAACATTATACCTCCATTCATCTTCCTGCAGGGCCTCAGACTCAACATGGTGGCCTACATCAAATGCCTTGAGAAGATGGTGGTGCCCTGGATCAAGAGGGTAGCTGCTGGAAGACTCTATATCTAGCAATATGACACTGCACCATGGCACCCATGCAGGGGAAGCCAGTCATAGATGTCAGACAATTTCTGCAATCATATAATACCTTACACCTGACCACCAAACTCCCCATACTGCAACCTCCCTGTTTATCATGTGTCAGGCACAGTTAAGTGGGAGACCAAGAAAATTCCTTGGAATACCAAAGGCGAAAACAAGCCAAATATAATGCCAGTATTCACCAGCCTTCCAGAAGAGTTGCCCGAGATTCCAAAGTTATCTGGAGGCTGTAGTTGAAGCCAATGTTGATTTTATTAAAGAAATTAGCTCTTTTCTATTTAAAGATGTTTTTGTGTAATTTTGGTAAATATGTCTGTTAAAATGAGATATCAGTGTTATTTTCAATTTTGAATAATTTAAAACAGAAATATATCCATATCACCCTATATTCGCTTACACACAAATACCCACTTGGGAAAGGTATGAATCTACCTCTTCTCCCAGAGTTATGGGTTAATTAGTAATTTATGACTGAACCATCGTTATCTAAAAAGAAAATTCTCAAAATCGGAAAATATCTTCTGGCTTTAAATAATCTGCAAAAGATTGATATGCTTCAGAAAATGAATCATTGAATCAACTTTGATCTTCAAGAATTTAAATAAAATCTCAAGACACATTCTCCTTTAAAAAATTTATTTTATAATTTATTTGCAAAAATGAAATAAATGTGTTAAAATACTCTACAACTGCAGTTATTGTATTGGGGGGGGGGGCAGGTCCCCACCATTTCACACAGCATATTCAAGAAGAAATGTTTTTAGAATATTTAAACCTGTAATATTTACAGGGACATTTCAAAATCATTAAGAAAGCATTTTAGCTACAGTTATTCCCTTTCATTGATATCTCTTCCTTTTATCATTTTCAGCTGAGTTAATGATAGCAATGTGTGGAGGCATATTTAAGTATGATGCATCAGCTGGTACCAAGGAAGGATGACAGGACTTTGTTTCAATAATTCATTTCACACAACCAATGATAATTAAGATCATAATTTCATTTGAGTAAACATTAAATCTTGTCTGGGCTTTTGCTCTGTATTCAGCAATTCTTGGAGAATCAAAAGAAGAATCTGTAATGTTATCAGTGTAGACCTGGCATCTTGGCTTAGGTCCCTGTGCTTGTTTTAGAAACATTTTCATGGAAATTTTTCTGATGAGATTTCCTCTTTGGTAATTTGACTTGATGAATTTAATTGTAGTACTAGATTGGCAGCTAGGTCTCATCATTTGAAATTTCTAGATGTAATTGTAAGTTCTATGCTAAAAGTTTCATACTTGTGGAACTCTCTTCCAGTTGCATGCCTTCCAGACAAATAGAATCTTCAAACATTTAAATGCAATGTCAGTTGTTATCTTCTGTCTTCTTAATACTTTTTTTATTGTACTCTCTCATGTAATTTTTCTCATATTGTCTAATGCTCAATACCCCACCTTGCATCTTAGTCACTTTGTCTTGTTGAGGTGAATTGTTAAAAAAAAAAAAACCTAAAATCTATTTATGATTCACCAATATATTGCAAGAATGAACTTATTTCTGTGTAGTATATTGTTGGCCATTTTCTGTCACTCTTTTCTTAATACATGTTCTTTTATTGTTCTCTCTCTTTGACAAGGTTTTTCTTTTTTTCATATTCTTTTGCACTCACTAACCCCTTGTATCTTAGTGGCTTTATTGACCCACTTGGGGTGAAAGGATTAAAAAATTAATATTTTCAATGAAGGCTTGTTAGAAGTGACCATCTGAAGCAAAGTTATAGCCTAAGGTAATGAGTGTTGAGCATAAAAGTTGATTATATTAAAATTAAGTGTAAAATTAAAATAAAATTAAAATTAGCATTAAAATAAAGTGTAATATTTTGAATGATATTTATTTTTTAAAGCATCATATCAAACACATTAAATTTTAACTCTGCATAAAAATATTTTTAATAAAAAGACACCATTAAAGAATGGGTTTGATTTTCTCATGTAATAGTTTGCTATCTTTCTTTTTAATATTTTCACTTGTTATGTTGATAATTTCCATTAAACTTATGCAATAAACACACAAATATCCATACAAAAATTAGACCATTGGTATCTGAATGCAGACCCAAAACTATTATTATCATTAAGTTACAAAATCAACTGAAAATTGCTTTATTCTTCAATTTAGAGTATTTTAATGCTCTTTCCAAAACAAATCTTGCTATGATATGCTGTTTTACTTTTGGATCATTATCATCTATATATAATAGTGACATCACACATTTTGCCTTATGCCACACTATACTCAGAAAACATCAGAATCATTATATTAAATTTAAACTATATTATCTATTTCAATTTTTAGTGTTATAAATTTTGTTCTCATTTCTAGTTTAACTCATTTTTCATTCCCAGTTCAATCTTATATTTTGCATTTCTTCTCACTATTTTTAAGATTTATATCAAAAATTACAAAAATAATTAGACCAATAATGTTAGCAGTCCTAAAAATCCCTGATGAGAAGAGATGACTTTTCAGCTCAAGAATGTAGTCAATGTGCGCTAAACATTGATGCAACGTTTAATTCACATATTTGATTCCTTTTCCTTTAATTTTATTTAAACAGATTTGTTTTATTTAATTTTGTTTCCCATATTTGATAAATTTCTTCAAATTCTGAGGATGAACCCAGTTGGAGATTTTTGTTATGTTCTCAAACTTTTTCTAGTATATTTTTTGCACAAGAAAAACAAATTCGTTCAGTGCTTTGTAAAATTGTCAGAGTTCACAAAAAAGTAAATACTGTCACCAGAGAAGGAATGGTTTCTGCTTATTTATTGTTTGTTTATTTTTATTCTATTTTTAAAATTTACATTAAAAGAAAAGATTCCTTGAGGTGTAAACAGCCAAAATGTTTTTAGGAGTAATTCATTTTTTTTTTTGTGACTCAAATTGTTAGCAATTTTGGTTTTAAATTTCACTAAACTTTCACCAAGCAAGGAAAATTCTCCCTCATAATGATTAAAGAATTGTTATGTTTTTTGCCAAGATTTGTTCAGTTTTTTTTTTCTGTTTTTCAGTGGAAATTACTTTAACTTCATTTCCTATTAAGGTAACATGACTAAAACACCTTGGATAAAAAAAAATGATTGAATTTTTTTTCTTAAAGTATCATAGTTAACAGAAATCCTAATTTATATGCATAAAAATGAAAATTTTTAATTGATTAGAGCTCAATTCCTGTTGACTAAGAATTATGTAGAAACTATCTAAAAATTGTACATGTTGCATTTTTATGACTAGAGATTGTGCTTCACAGGAAAAAAATTAGAGGGTTCATGTTTCACAGCTGACTATATATGAGATTTCATTAGATCAAATGCATAATTTTAGCATAATTTAAAATAAGAAATAGAAACTAAATTTCCACAAATGACAAATCACCCGCATATATATATATTGTGTATTTGAATAGCAATCTAACTTTTATACAGGTTGCATTAAAAATAACAGCCAAGATATTGTGGTGAAGTTTTTATATAGTTTTTCATGTGAACTTAGAATTAAAATTGGACATATGCTACATAACATTATGTTAGGTTGACTTTCATATATTTCCATTAAAAGTGTTCACAAATGACTGGCACATCCTCTTTAGGTAAATACGAATGTAGAATTAACTGAGGTACACACATATAATTATAAGTTTGTATGTGTGTGTGTGTGTATGCACATGCATAAGTGTATGTATTTAAATATATGCATGTGTGTGTATGTGTGTGTGTGTGTGTGTGCATGAAAAAAAAATATATATGTAGAAAGAGAGAGAACTATTGCTGGTTTTTTAATCAAACGTCCATAAACTAAAGTTTGTTGACCAAATACAAGCCCGCTCTCTCTCTCTCTCTATCTTTCTCTCTCTCTATCTCTCTCCATACATTAAAGTAAAAAGCAGCACACATGTACAGAGGTTTGTGAGGATAGATACATAGATCTGGAAATTAATGTTGATATGGAAATTAAAATGCTTCATAGGAAAATGAAATCTATTAAGTGCATTTCAAATTTCATTAATGGTCTCATTTTGAAGATCTTTGCAGAGCATTTTTGTTTTAAAATGTGACGTTAAAATTCAATAAAATAGAAAATTGTTTTATTGCTCAAGGTTATCCATAACTGATACTTTAATCAAGTGTTCTGTTTAAAGTGGGTCAGAGTGCAAATTGTAGAAGAGAATTCCAAACATCCTAATAGACATAAAAGCCAAAAATAAAACTTAAAAGGAAAAGATACTGCAAATTTAAAAAATAAAGCTAATTTTTGTATTCTTCAAGAATATAAAATGTTATTTCTGATTTAGAAGTACAAATATTTTATATTTTTATAGTTAAGCAAAAACTGAAAATTATTAAAGATTGCTAGTGATTGATAAGAAGGAAAGAAAGGGCATTTATTTTTGTTCTATTTGATTCTAGAATAGCTGCATTGTTTAAAATGTTCAATAAAAAACTAATACATTTTGGACTCTTATGTAACTCTTATTCCCTGTAATGGTTTTAATTCAGAACAGTGCAGCACCGTTTTATTGGTTCATATTCCTTCATCAAATCAATGAAAGACTGATTATATTGAATGAAGCAAAAAGTAATAATTTTGAAATGTTTAAAAAGAAAAACATTAAAAAAATGATTTTGGAAGATGTTTCTCCAAGAAGACTGTCACAGACAGAAATTAAAATGAAGCAATCTTAAAATGATTGTCCATATGACAAAAAGACAAACACCAGAAATACAGATGTGAGTGACATATTAAAACACTGTGGCAGAAGTTATCAAACAGAGTGTTTGGTAAGATGGCTGCCATTTTGACCATGCATGCTGTATTGACAGGTTCAAAAGAAAAGGTCTGTGAGCAGCTCGGTTGGTGGCTGGGAGGCTGATAAGTGGAGTTGTGATGGGGGTCAGAGAAAATGTAACCCTGTCAAAAGAAGGCAAAGTTACAAAACTAAAAAGACAAGCTTCTCTCAAATCTTGATGAAAAAGACAAAGAAAGAAAAACTTTTGCACTATACTTAAAAAATTATTTCCATTACATTGACATTATAACATTTATATGAGAGTTTGTTGATACATACTTATTTCATGTGTATTCAAATATACATGTTTTATACTCAAACACAGATGTTTTCAGTATTTGCATTATTTGGACTATTGTCTTCATCTTTATTGCCATTTGTACCCCGTTTTGGCCGTTGTATACTCTGGCCTTCTTCAGGTGCTAGGAATTTTGAACTGAACCGTTTATTATAATCATTGGGGTATATCAAGGAATGAGGATGATATACCCCAGTGATTGTAATAAAGTGTTCAGTTTGAAATTCCTAACACCTGAAGAAGGCCGGAACATACAACGGCTGAAACGTTGTACAAATGGCAATAAAGATGAGGACAATAGTCTGAATAACGTAAGTACTGTATTTTTAAATTTGTCTACTGCCATACTGCTGTAATTCAATTCTTCAGACTACCTTGACATTGATTGATGTATTTTCTATGGATTATCAACCCATTGAAGGTTATATAAAGGCAGAAGATATTTTTAGATTGAAAGAATTTGGTGGGAGGAGATAATAATGGTTTAGCGATACAAGTCTTACTAAATTTATTCATAGCTTTAAATAGGTGCAATTGGAACTTGGTGCTCTAATTAATAAATGCCAAGCCATTATCAATTACAGCACCGACACATCAACGCTTACAGCACCCATCCAGGTACTGACCTGGTATTGCTTAACTTTGGTGAGCATATGGAACCAATGTTTTAATGTAATATGGCCATAAACCCCTACCTTACCATTTTTCAGGTCAAATTTATGTATATACTGATTGAGGGGGATATTTGTCTTTACCTAAATATTTGTTCATAATATTTGCATAATGTAACCTATTCGCTGTAAAATAATCTTATATTCCTAAAGATCTTATCGTAAAATTAAAAAAAATCCTCCTCTTGTTCAGGTACTGAGATTATGAATCCATTGCTGTTTTACAATTTACCAACCTTTTGCAAGTTATGTAAAGCCAGAAATATTTTTAGATAGTAATAATTTGTTGGAAACGATGATGATTTACTGATGTCAGTCATACTAATTAATCCACAGCTGGGGAGAAGTGGTGGAGGAATACCTTTTCCTAGAGTATTTGCCTATAATGGGATATAATAAACCCAACTGGCATTGGAACTCTGCTCTTCATTTTTTTATTCTGAATCATTATCCATTACACCACTCACATATCCAATTCCTAATGTTTCTAAATGGTCACCCATCTAGGTAGTGACCAGGCTTAACATTGTCTAACCTTAGTGATCCGATGAAAATCAGTGTTTCAACATGATATGGTGATAAGCCATGTGTGTGCATATTTTTTTTTATAAAATTGCCATAACCAATTCACTGTATATTTTTCGAATACACAATTTCAGGTTCTGTTCTGACAATTGAACTCATCCTTTGTACTGTTTTGTGATAAATGGTATAAAATAGTATTTAAAAAAAAAATCATTGAGACATTGTGCAGATGATAACAATTAAAGATACTCAGTTGGGGAATTGAAATTTCTCTGTTTTTTGCTGAACAGTGAGTATCACAGTTGACAAGAAGTAGATATTATTAGAAGTCATATTTGTTAAATGAGAATAGAGACATTTTATGTGATTTTTATGGATAGTGTCACCCAATGCAAGTGAACAATAGATTCATTAAAGTTGCCACAAAAATAAATAAAAAAGTGTTAGGCACACAAAAATTTATTATTAAAATGTTAAATAATTATGAGCTAAATCAGTCATGTATTTTGTTTTGGACTTCTTTTTTTTTTTAATGTGAACAATTTTTGGGTAAATGAAAAAATAAAATATATGAAGAGAGAGAAATACTTTCCAAAATAAGTGATAAAATCAGTTATATGAAATTACGCAAAAAAGATTTAAAAAATAATGTCAATACTTGTTAATCAGGTCTAATTCTTTGTTAAAGAAAAGTTTAAAAAAATATGCATTTTATAATTCTTTGTTATACACAATCAATTTCTATATACTAAATATACTTGTTTATAACCATCTTCTTTCTGCATAATATGTACCAAATTGACTATTACAAGATGCTTAACTACACTCAGATCCATTAAAGAACTAATCAGAAAAGTGGGAAAATATATTGGCAATAAAATACAATGCAATTCTTGAATTAGTTTTAAAAATAACCAATTTACATATGTGTCAGTGAGTAAGCCTATATATTGAAGAAGTGGGTGTGTATTCCTTAGACGTCGAGGTTCACTAAGCAATTCTTCCATTTTGTGTTCCTTTTCAGCCGTCAGAGTCACCAGTGTTGCAATAGGGTGTGTCAGCCATGACTGGTACAAGGCCACTTCAAAATATAGCCAAAAATCCCCATATTTATTATATCATCAGGTTGGTAAAAAAAAAATGAATTTTGTTTGCTGAACATTAACATAAATGTTTAAGAAGAAGAATGTTCAATAAGAAACAAGCAATGTGTTAAGAGTATCAAGAGTTGAAGAAATGTTTGTAGTAGTAATTTGTTGAAAAGAGTTTATGCGTACATAGGTATGTATGTATGAGCATTTGTTCATTAAGAGTATCTTTAAATGGGGAAGAAGAAGTAAAAAAATCAGCACACGAGAAAGAAGGAGAAAAGAACGACCATCCGGGTGGACTTGAAGTTTCTGCCTTGTTACTTTTTAGCTTGTCATCTCTGCTGCTTCCATGTGACTGAATGACGCTGATCAAAGTCATTTATATATTCTTCAGATGTTTTGCACTAGATCGCAAAATCTTTTTTAATCTTGCAAATCGCACCCATTGGTCAGAAAATCAATTTAACATCTACTCGCAAAATCCAGTTTTGACTTTTTCTCTAAGCACATGGTCAATCATTTTTCTATTTGAGAAAAACCAGGATTTCACACGTTATTGTGAATTTTTGTAAAAGTGAAGAAGAAGGTTGCTTATAATTCTTAATTTCCTATCCCTACAATATAATTGATCGACTTTCCTCTTTGTTAACATTGATTTATACAAATTTAAACTCAGTACTTGATTGGCAGCTAGGTCTGACAATTTTGATAGTTGAAATAGCAAAATGTAACTGTAAGTTCTATGTTAACAGTTTCTTCACTCACACATCTCGCTTGTAGAACTCTCTCCCAGCTTCTTGCTTTCCATCTTTGATCTTCAAAAATTTACATATATTATCAATTATTGTCTTCTTAAACACTATTCTTTAATTTTTCTCACTACTTAATAATGATATTCTTTTTTTCGTATTCTTTCATGCTCAGTAAACACTTTCATCTTAATGGAGTTATTACCTAGCTTGGAGTGAAACAATTAAAAAATAAATGATGACTGGTAAGTCACACACAAGCAGACAGTGATTATATATATATATATATATATATATATATATATATATATATATATAAATGAATAAGAAATGAAGAAAATATTTGCAATGTTCAAAACAAATTTAAAACAGTGCTCAATATAAAAATAAAGCAATGAATATTTATTATAAATTATACTTTAGAACATGTACAAACTACAATCTACTACAAAATTGTACATTTTGTTTCAACATTGAAAGAACATCAGGTAGTTAATAATGATGGTCGTCATTATTATTAATATTAACTACCTGATGAGACAGTGTTCTCCAATGTCAAAACAAAATGTATAATTTCGTAGTAGATTGTAGTTTGTACATGTTCTAAAGTATAATTTATAATAAATATATATGTGTGTGTGTGTTATCACCTAGGTTATAAAGCAAATCATTGTTGTAAACACTTCCTCAGTTGTGTCTTTCCAACACTCTCAAAATCAACCAGTAATTTATACTTCAACAATGTTAACTGGGCCTCAGTTACAGGTTCTGGGTCAAAGTACATGATCTGCAGCCAAACAAATACATAAACTAAAGCTCTTGGACTCTATGACTTGTAACCGAGCCAGTGCACATTTTATCCAACTCCCTTATTTTATTCAAAAACTGTTGATCTATAGACAATAGGCACTTCTTAATTCCCATATCGATATTAAAACATTTTGACAAATTGACCATGGGTCTTATGGTTAAAATGTCTCATAGTCAAAATGGTTGTAACACACCTGTAGACACATATCTATATATATATATATGTATATATTTTTTTTTTACTCATTCCATTCCAAGCAAGGTGGTACCACCACTAATGTGCAGAGGGCTATACAAGATAGTTAAAGTTTTAGGCAGGAGGAGAGTGAAGAGAAAGATGAACCAGCTATGGGGAAGGTGAAAGAGAAAGGGCAAGAGAAGAATGGAACAGAGGAGTGAACAAATTTACGAAGGTAGAGATAAAGAAAAAGAACAAGATACACAAAGTGATATAGAAAGGACTGGAGTCAAGTGGATAAGGGATGGGAATTGACATTGCATTTAAATTTCTGAAGGTTGTAGCCATCAGGAAAGCAAGTATATGGAAAGGAGTTCCAGAGTCAAGAAGCGTAAGAAAAGAAGCTGATGGAGTAGAATTGTCACCTGCATTTGGCTGATCTAATTATATGCAAACAGAAATTTTGATGTTTGTTGTTTTGAGAAATAAGAAATTGTACAATATAAAACATGTCTAGCAGAAGAAATATTTTTTTTAAAAATGAACACTGCATTCTTTGAATACATGAATATTAAGAAAATTAATTTAATCGCATATCTTGTTTAAATTAATGAATAAGATAGGATTTAAAACTATAAATAACTGTTTTTTGCATTGTATATAATGAAAACTGAAATTGCAAAGACACTCTGTGGAAGTGGCAAAATGTCTGCCAATTTGCAAGAAGCAGCAATGTTTATTTCCTGTCTTGGGGAAGGTTAGTTTCCTTGTTCATGATTTCAAATCAGCTGGAACATTAACTAAATTTATTAATGTCAAATGTAATCAATATAATAACTGATTTTTTTTTTTTTACTTGTATTCAAAAAGAAGCTGCTGACTGCAAAAGGTAAATCAGTTGAATCTGTCATGGTCAAAGCATTAACGAATATTATGTTTACTAGGCTCTCATCATTTCATGAAAGTCAACACCTCAGCACTGAGTTAAGTTTTCATTCTGCAATGATAGCACATATATCATTCAACAATTCCATGAAATTGCTTAACCTCTCTAATAGGAAACTGTATAATGCTTTGTTGACTTCACAGCAACATATGACCCCATCAATAGAGACTCCCACTTCGCATCCATTTTTTAAGCTCAGAATTCGCTAAAATATGTCAATCTAATAAAATAGCTATATCAATCTACAGAGTCTTACATATCTGATGAGATCATCAACACAGAATCATTTTAAACCTCGTTGGCAGTACAAGGAGGAAACAAGAGCCCCAATCTATTTAACCCTTTCCTAGACTATGTCCTATTCATATACAAGCACAGGTGGGAAGAGATGGGCACAGATCATTTCAGCATTTCATACCTCATTCCAGAGATGTATCTACCAATAGAAAACAATGCTCATGCCTTCCCTCTTGAAGCCAATGAACTAATGATGGGTAGGATATGCTGATTAGATAATATTCATAGGTGGTGTTGTGGGATCTCCCCTTTTTCTATGATAATGGACTCGACTTGAGTATACATATACTTCTCCCATAGTGAGACAGGTCAGAGCCATTAGAGACATCGAACGAATGCCATAATAGTTCTGTAAGTTACTTAGAGATACCGAAGTTAATAGAAAATAGCGCATCAGTAGCTCTGAGCTCCACTCAGCCAGAATAATATTACACGGATATACTATTTCCGGCATGGCTTCACTTCAAAGACTTGTATATATCTATTCCTTACTAATCATATTCTTGGATTACTAACCTGCATTAAAGTTTGTATATTTATGTTCAATATAACATTTTTCTATCTCAAAATATCTCTTTTGTTGTTCATTATTTTGTGTGGTTCCCTCACCCAGAATCCAACAGTTGGGATCAGAATAATCTTGAACAGAAAACCAACATTTTTTTATTAAGTTTTCCAAAAATAGCACTCAAGATAAACATTTCAAAAATAGAAACTATGATCTGAAATTGGAATAAAAGCAGTAATTGTACATTACCTGAATACATCATAAAAAAACAGGATGTGGAAAATATTAAATGCTAAATACTTTCAATAACTCTGTGCATGACTGTTATGACAAATCATGTGTAAGAGAAAAAGAAATTGAACATAAAATAAGCTATGGTAAGAATAGTTTCATACAATACCACAAGATGCTCCATAACCAAAACATCAACCTGAAAAATCAAGTCATGTTCATAAATAGCCTATCCCATTGAAACTTTCCTAGGGATGTCATACATAGCACCAAACCCATTCATATCTAAATTATCATATCTGGTACATAACAGATTTTTTCTGAGGAAAAAAAGGCTTTGAACAAATGAAACCTAAAGGTCTAGGCTAATATCATCCTTCTTTGAAAATAATGGACTGATGCCACAAATTTACACAGAACAGTACCAAATAACAGAAACCACATCACTTGATGCCTACGAACAGTAGCCACAACTTAAATGGTTAGCTCATGTAACTTGAAGAGATAAAAATAACACAATCAAGATGCTGATGTACCACTACTTCAAATAAAAAGGTTAAGACGGAAACCCTCATTGCCACTAGAAAGAACAATAACAGTGAGTGGGTTTGAAAAAACATTTTTTACTACTTGGTCAATTAATGCCAATGTTTCCTAATATTACCATTTACTTGGTTAAACTTTCTTTCAATATTAAATTATTTCCTAAAAATAATCAATCCTTTCATAACAAAAAAAAACATTATTATTGTCTTCTCTTAAAAGGCTAAATACATGTAGAATTCATACAGTTAAGTAACAATATAACTTGTTACTTAACAAAAAAGTACACCATACAGCACATGTATGAAAACTTTATAGTGGTGCTACCTTGTTGGAAGAGAAATATTATTATTTAAGTTTGTGTATTGTGTGATCATCATATTAACCAAGAAAAGTAAAGTTCCCACATCTTATACTGGAATTTTTTAAAGAAGATTCCATTATTCTATAAATACTTTCATGGCTTCTGCTCGGATGAGCTTAAGTCACTGATGCCTCCTCAACAGGTGTTTACCCGTGCAACCAGACTGGCAACTGGGTCCCACCCATTCACAGTCAGGTTAGCCAAATGCAGACGACAATTCTACTCCTGCAGCTTTCTCTCTCGCACTTCCCGCCTGTGGAACTCACTCCCGTATTCTTGCTTTCCTGATGGCTACAACCTCCAGAAATTTAAATGCAAAGTTAATACTCATCTACTAACCACTGGACTCTAGCTCTCTCCCTTCCCCTGTATAACCTTCACTTTCTCTCCACCTATGTATCTGTCATCGCACCTGCTTTCTCAGCTTTCTATTGTTCCTTTCTAACTAGCTTGTACTCCTCGCTCTTTTCTAATTAATCTTTTTACATTTATGTAACCCCCTGCACATCAGTGGCGTTTCTGCCTTGCTTGGGGTGAAATGATTAAAAAAAAAATTATTGATGCTTATTCAACTCTACTACAGTCCAAATTTGTCATTCTGTAATGATTAACCTTTCCCAAAGTTAAAAATCACTGTTAAAATATTGGACAATATTTAGAAGACTCTAACAATGTAGTTGACAGCAATCCAAAAAGAGAACTGTGCTAAAAATTTGGAAGAGATACTTGTATAAGTAAGTGAGATTTTGGAGGCCATGGTGAGGCAGGTGATCCCTAAAAGAAGACTTTGTAGACTATTTTGAAAAGTGGAAGAATGACTGGGATAAGTGAGTGAGATTAAGGACATCATGATAAAGATACTGATAGTGTTAATTGCTAAAATGACTGCAAAACATTTGTCTCTCCTCTTTTTTGGTAGAAGAAAACAAATTTATGCAGAAATATTTAGTCACTATACAAAGATGGCTTCAAATATACACTTTTTTTTGTGGACAATTATTCTGGTCTAATTATATTTTATCTTTTGAAACAAGGATGTGCATTGTGGTGCATTGGATATCAGCTCAGAATGAGAATTCGGGGAGCCGAGTTCAAATTCCAGCTGAATTCATTGTATTCACTTACGCGCAAATACCCTTGGGAAAGGTATTAATCCATCTATTCCTTCCAGTTATGGGTTAAATAACAGGACAGATTGGGTTCTATAGCCTTGGTCAGCAACCAGTCTACAACAGAAAACAATGGCAACCTACTGCGGGATAATCTTCTGCCCTGTCAGTCATGTCTCTTTCGAGACATGATCGCCCAAGCGTGTATCATGTATGGCACTTAACTGACTGACTTTTGAAACAAAAAAAATATTTGGCTGACATTACTTTAGACAGCTCTATTAAATGCCTAAGAAGTGATAATGGCACACAATTCAATTCTGAAAACTTTGAAATTCTTAATAATCAAATTAAGCATGAGAAATTGGCTCCATACTCTACACATCAAAATGGTACAGCAGAATGATCTTAATTATCTCAAAAAAAATTCAAAATGAGTAAATGTCTATTGATAAAATTGAAGCTACCAATGTTTTTGCGGTCATATACTAGTCTGATCGCCACATATATTAGCAATTGGTGTTATAGTGAAAGAACTGAAAAAACTGCCTTTGAAATGTTCATAAATTGCAAACCTAACTTCCCAAATATTCATCCATAATACATGATTTGTTATACCTACATATGACAGAAAGAAATTGAAGAAAAAGAAAAATCACTTTTCATAGGCTATAACAAATCAAGCCTTGCCTACTTAATGCCAAAAGAGCCATCTGAGAATTCTTTATTTCTAGTTGAAGAAAATGATGAGATACTTACCAACTATTTGCAGAAAAATTCTTACAAGGAGGAAAAACAAGAAAGTCAAAATACACAATCACCAAATTCAATTAAAAATATGGGAGATAATCCTAGGGATTTTTTTCTTAATCAGTAAAATAAGTTGGTTTGCGATTTGATATAACTCAGTCCTGATCTGCCTTGCCTATGTTCACTTGTCTGAACATAGTTCTGTGTGTCAATGCCAATTCTTAGTTTGGAACTTTTTGCCTTATTACTGTTAATTTCCCTTGCATATATTATTAGCTCGATATTATTTTTTGCTGTTACTTTTTCTTTCTATTGCAAATTTCGTTGATTGTATTTGTTGGACAGTTCTGTTATATATTTTGCATTTGACCATGGCTACTCATTCCGCAGGTGTTACTCTTGAAAGAGAACTTTCCAAACTGTTTTCAAAAGATTTTTAAACTGCTTACTTAATGCTTCCCTTGTACATTCAATATGTCTTGTGTGTGTTATATTTTCCAAGCCTGCTTTCAAAAGATTCAAGATATTTAATGTCCATTTATATCCTTGTTATTCTCAGCATGCTTCAATGGAATCACATCTATTACCACAAATCTCTTTTTATCCATATCAGCCAGTTAAGTGCCATACGTGATAAATGCTTTGGGCGATCATGTCTCGAAAGAGACATGACTGACTGGGCAGAAGATTATCCTGCAGTAGGTTGCCATTGCTTTCTGTGAGCAATATGCTTATCCATATATATCCACATACTAAGTTTTTTAATTTTTCCTATACTATCTAAATGTTTTGACTAAAGGTTATGTCATATTTATTTATATATATTTACAAATATTCAGTAAACATTTATCTGTATAGTGTATATTTCAGACCATTATGTCAGCAATCAATTGTCAAATTATGAATTAATGAGTATTTGAATATTTTATATATTCTTTGAGTTTCTAACATTGTCATGAAATTTCGTCACATATGAAATGACAATGTAAAATTATCTTTCACAACACTCTCAAAATGTTTTTAATGGAAGGAGATTTTTTGACAGTCACTTGAAATTTTGTTATTTGACTTTTTTAACTCTTGATAACAAATGAAAATATAAAAGAAGTAAAATCGAAATCATGCATGGACACTTGTCTTTCTTTCGTCTTGATTTCCAATTTTTGTTTCAACGTCTGTTTCGGTTACAGCAGCAGCCATATAATGTCAATCAGAAATTTGGGTTACAAAAGACAGAAATGTCCATCTAGCATATTCCATCATGTTATGTCTGCAATTTTACATTGATTTTATTTATTGTGATTTCCTGATTGTTTGTCTGGTGGGAACTAGAGTGAGTCCATTTTTCTACTTTCTATGGGAAAACAGATTGGGAAGCTTGAATGACAAAAAGCTTCATGTATATCGTTGAAAGCTTTGTGTATCACAATATGTAGATTCATAGCAGCAGAAAAAAGAATCTATTTTAATCTTTTTGTCAAGTTTGGTCATCTGATTCAGAACTGTTCAATTCAAGGTTCTATCATTTCTTTAACCGATTTTTATGAAAAAAGAAAACTTAAGAAAAAAATTAATGTCTTTAAAATATCCAATGCAACAAAGTTTTACTAGCAACATTCCATGCAAAAAAAGAAAAAAAAAACATACTCCCAAGAGATGGTTTTTCACTTTGGAGTAGATAGACTAAACAATTGGAGTAGATAGACTAAACTATCGCCCAGTTCACACTCCACCCACATCTATTGAACACGTGAAGAGGCTCATTCCTTGTTTCCTGTTTAGGATGCGGTTTCCGGTTTTCTCTTTTCCAATCTTTTCACTCTGTTCCTTTTTTATTATTTTTTTTTCAATTGGAGTAGATAGACTAAACTATCGCCCGGTTCACACTCCACCCACATCTATTGAACACGTGAAGAGGCTCATCCCTTGTTTCCTGTTTAGGATGTGGTTTCTGGCTTTCTCTTTTCCATTCTTTTTACCCTTACGTAGCCCCCTGCGCATCAGTGGTGTTACCGCCTTGCTTGGGGTGATATGATTAAAAAAAAAAAAAAAAATCTTAATTTATTCCATTCTAACATCAACTGTTAACTGTCTTACACATTTTCATAATCTGTACTTCACTTACTTGTTCAGTAATTCTTGAACTTTGTACTGGAGGAAGAATGATGAAAGAAGGTTTAAATATGATTTCACCAAATAAACTATTCTTAAAAACAGGGATAAAAACAGAAAAGCAATAATTAAAATGTTTTAATATTGAGATAAGACAAAGTGATGGACTTTATAATTTCTGCTCCATCTTTCAATAGACTGAAACAAATGACAAACCCATTGCTACTCTATTGCTTTTTTCCATGCCAAATCTTCTAATGAGTTACACTAGCGGCCATAATTATTAGGCCACCCCAGTTTTTTTTAAAATTATGTATTTCATATTATTTTTAGAATTTATTGCTAAGTAGATAATTCTAAATGAAAACAGAATGGTTCTTTTGTTATTATTACTTTGCAAAATTTTACAAAGCAGCCAGGAAGCCTTTGCTTCGGTTAGCCAATAAGAAGAAGAGACTAGCATGGGGAAGAGAGCACAAAAACTGGACACCAGAACAGTTCATTTGATACACATTTTATTGTGCATTATTAACAAAAGAATCATTCTATTTTCATTCAGAATTATCCACTTGGCAATAAATACTAAACATAGTATGAAATACATCATTTTTTTAAAACCGGGATTACCTAACAGTTATGGCTGGTAGTGTAAATTTCTTGTTTCCATCAGATCAGATCTTTACATTCAATATAAATAGTATCAAATCATCCTCATTTCCTTCACATTGTATTGATATGAATAAAGTTCACTTCGAACACTTTCTTTCCCAGGAGCCACTCCTGTTGGGTACAAACACCCAAGAGGTTGTGTCTCCAATTTTAAACACTTCAGTTTTATTATTAACTGTTATAAATCTCACTTACTTGCATAATCTGCACTTCTTACCCACTGAGTAACCCTCTATCTAGGTTGACTCTTGAGCCTTGTATTAGAGGAACAATATAATGAACCAAATAAACTATTCTTAAAAATTATTTATGCCAAAACAGTAAAAAGCTGAGTAATCCTGAAAGAATTTTCCAGCGTTTCTCAATATTTTGAAAAACACAAAAATACAAATATAATTGCATCAATTTAGTATGAAAAATAAAATACAATTCTAAGCATGGCTCAATTTTTATCTGTAAATAAATGAACAAAATAAAATTTTAAAAGTAGACAAGTAGTACAATGAAAACATAATAGTGAACCTGTGCCATCAAAAAAGTTTTAATATTAAGACACAGTAAAATAAAGACTTTAAACTATGTACTGAGTTTCAATAAAATGAAAGACAAAATTCACAACTAAAATAGAGGTCAAGGATCCATGTAACTAATCCATTCCCTTACTACTACATTTCTTTAATATATTTTTTGTTATATTACATTGCGTAAATGAATGCAGTGAATTTGAATTCTAGTTGAATTCATTGCATTCATATATGGGCAAAACCCTTGAGAAAGGTATTAATCTGTCACTTATTCCTCCAGCTATGAGTTAAATAACAGAATAGACTGGGTTCTATAGCTTTGGTTTGTGATATATACTGAAAAGGAATACAGTGTAAACAGATCAGTTGAAGAACGGTACTCAACACCAGGAATAAGTTATAACAGATTTATTGTACTAAAGTACAATTAACAATAATACAACAGCTTCTTTTCTCGCGCTTCCTGCCTGTGGAACTCCCTTCCACAAGTCTGCTTTCCCGACAGTTACAATCTCCAGGTGTTTAAATGTAGGGTCAATAGACACCTCCTATCACACTAACTCCCAACTATTCTCAGAACACTCTCATCTACCCAACCCTCATTCTCAGTATCCTTACCCGCCTATCACCCAGCCTCTGACATTTCCTATATTTAATCAGCCTTTCTCCACTCTACGTAGCCCCCTGTGCAGTAATGGCAGTGACATGCCTTGCTCCAGGTGAAACGCTTATAAAAAAAAAAAAAAAAAAAAAAAAAAATATAGGCAAGCAACGGGTTGGTGCAGAATAGACTATCGAATAGTGAATGCCTTCATCTCAGATCTTCCTTCTTTGTACTGCTCGTTACCGTCTTTCATCAGGTAACGCATTCTATTCTCGGGGGATAGCAGGATGTTCCATTATAACAGTTGGCAACCAGCTTACTGCAGAATGTAATGGAAACCCAATGTGTGAAAATCTTCTGCTCAGTCAGTCATGTCTCTTTTGAGACATGATCACCCAAGTGTGTATCACGTGTGACACTTAACTGACTGACTGACATTACATAACAAACATCATAATAACATGTATTTTTTATATTATATAGAACTGTTTCAGAATTCACAACTTAATCAGAGGTTACTGCAATGTTTGTACAACTAGTTCACATATTAATACATTTATTGTAATACCTTGTTTTTAAAATTATTTTTTTCATATTTTTATTTTTTTATATCAAACTGCTAAAATGAAAAAACTCTCAATGTGTTGCAGATCTCAGAAATCATTTCAGAACTCATAACTTAAACAAAAGTTACTGATGAACTGTTTAGTCAATTCCTTTATTATTGAACTAGCAGTATAGCCCGGCATTGCTTGGGTGTAATGAAAGCTTTAAAACTAATCCATGGTCCTGGAGTTCAAACTCTTTTAACGTTGACATGAAAGACTAAAAAGCAATAGTTGTTTCCAGTTAAAGTGAAACTACAGACTGAAAGAAAAATGAATGGATGTAAGTTAAATTTTGATTTCCTGGTATCAATATCAAATAAGTTTTTTTTCATTGTAAACTGAATTTTGAAGGCTAAACAAGTCCTCTGAGTAAATGGTATCATGGTTGAGACTAAGAACTACAATTATACCTACTTAAAGCCAAACTTGAAGCAAAAAAATAAAATAAAAGGGCTGAAAAAAATGCAGACATACAAGCAGATAAATAGACACACACACAAGCATCCTGCCTTATATATATCTATATATATTATCGATTTTCTGCACTATTGTAAGAACTGCAACCTTGAAACTTCTGAATATCATTTCTTATGTCTTTATCTATGAGTGTATCAAATTTGATTAAAATCAGACTACTCCTTCTATAACCCGATTTTTTCGATTATCGATTTTTGGTATTTATCGAGGGTACCTTGACACAAAACCTAGCTAAGAACACTCGCAGATGCTTATAGTACAACTGTGTAAATTTTCAAGAAAATCGGTTTAGCCATTTTGGAATCTATAGGTAACGGATACACACACACACACACAGATATAGTTTCATTTATATATAAGTTTAGATTAGATTTCTTCTGAAGATTTTGCTTTGAAGAAGATGAAACTGGTGTCTTCATTTTTATGCTAGTTTTGAGTTTGTTTTGATATTTTTTATTCTGCTGAGTGCCAAATACAGATTCTCATGAGCAAACAGTGGTGTTGGTAAATAGACACCAACATGGGAAAATGTCTGAACTTACAACTTGTTAACAGAATTGCATAGAGCATGGCACAAAATATATAAATGCACAATGCTAATTGTTATATAGTGCTGATTCTAGATTATCAAAGAATGATTAAATTTTTATCTATCAAACCAACCTGTCATCATCATCAGGGCATGGCCAATCACATGTACCATCATGACTCTTTCTTTCCAGATTTCAACATGACCCTTTGCAATTGATATTCATTTATCTTGGAATATGTCTTTATATATTTATTTTGTCCTGGGCATGACGGTAAACCGCATCCGGCAGCAAGGCCTCTGATTGGAAGGTTGTGAGGAGCATGAAACCACCTCTTAATTGCTGTTGTTTCCAGGTCCACTCTGACCCAGAGTGGTAGCACCTGCTAGGGTCCCAGCTATGGGCAGCCTTTGAGATTTGAAAAAGAAATCACTCGACTGGCGGTCTAGAGTGAGGGAAAATTTACTTGTCCCAAAATCATTTTACTCAACCAACTCCATTTTCTTAATAGTCATCTTATGTAAACATGGCGTGCATTGCTCACAAAAAAACAAAAAATAAAATTTTAATTAAAATTTTGAATGTGTTAGAAAGCATTTAAAAAATCTTTTAAAATAATAATTAAATATGATCTTTCCTCTTCATAATAGCATAGACATTTTGATGATAAAACTTTGTTTTTATTAAGTTTGAGCCATTTTAACATTTTGATATACTTTTTATTTTGGCAATTGAGTGGTGGTACCTAAATTTGTGGTTTCTTTCTTCTGTTTGACTACAACTTATATCTTATAGATGATAAAAAAATAACAAATCTGATTTTCTCAAAGATTTTCTATAAAAAACTACGAACTTGTATAATTTGTTTTTTGGTGCATGGTTGAAAGAATTATACATATTTTTTCTTTCTTTCAAATGTTCCTTTTTACTTTTTGTAAGCGGGGAGGAAATATAGATGTTGTGTCAAGGATAATACTTTTTCCAAATGAATTTCTAAAACTCTAAGAGTGTCTTTAATCTGGGCGACAGAGACATTTTGGCTCCACTCTGGAAGCATTAATTAAACAAATATTTACACTGACTGGAACAATAAAAATGAGACAGGAGCTTGTCAATCTAAATTCCATTTGTCAGATTTTGCTTTGATGATTGCAGGATGTCACTGTCTTTTGTTTAACCACACATTTCAATGTAAATCAGGCACCATACATAAGACCAAAGAGTTCAATAATGTCATTGTAGATCATTCTAAGTAACTAGTGAATTTTCAATAGCATACTTATGGGTTGTAAAAAGAATCAGATTTCCTTTTTCTGTATTTCAAGGGACACGTTTCAATGTGAGATTTTTATTGATTGCCGGCGAGTAAAGCAATAAACTTTAATTGCCTAATTAAGTTTTTAATTGACTGAGTCAATCGAACAAGTGGAATCTCAAAGGCTGGCTATAGGTAAATAGTTAACCCCCAAACTGGGGTCTAAACACTACGAAAGTATAAAAATATACTTTTATAGAAATATATACATAAAAATAGACTTTTATAGAAATATATACATTTTTGAAAGAAAATTATTACTAATAATATATTTTTGAAGAAAAAAAATTATAACCATAACACATTTTTGAAAAAGAAAAAATTCTCAACAAAACATTTTTAATACAAAACTAAAATAAACATTTTCAGTTTTCTAAAATAAAATAGAATAAAAACAAAAAAATTTCATGAAAATCTTACTGAATCAACCTTTTCACTATAACCGAACATAATAAAAAAATTCCTTAAAACCCCACCTTTTTGGTATTAAATAACCCAGAGAGGTTGATATGCCATTAAACAAAACTCAAAATCAAACTCATATATTTGTTAAATTTACATATTGAATGGAGGACTACTGTCCATGTTTTGATGCTCACAGCAGAACTTCATTGATAAACACATCTTAAATCTTGTACTTCTCTTCCATTTGACTCATGAGAACAGAAGCAGATGTCCATAGAGCTGCATTTTTTGTAGGGTGCAGTTTCAATGTAACACATAGCATTCTTGTTAAGTAGGCTTTCTCGTTTTTTTTCTAGCCATTTTGTCAGTGCTCGTATGATGCTATGTGCCATAGATGCTTCACTCAAAAACACAGCTACACAGGCAAATCACACTCAAATACATTAACAATTTTAGCAAAAGAATTACAAATATAAGTTATGTAAGTTAGAAGTAAAAAAAAATGACATGACCTTTTAAAACATGGAAGGAACTGGGGGAAGAAGTGATCATCAGTGAAAGTAATCTGGAACTTTGTAAATTACTGTTTTAAATGTAATATGTCCATATTGATGACTATTTGTCAAGGCTTTGAAAATATTCAATACTAATAGTTGTTAACACGGCCTAGTAAGAATGTTCACATTTGCATATCAGTAAGTAAAATATGCAGAATATCTCTGTATTTATAAACTTTCCCAAAGTCAGTACACAAAAAACAATATGAAAATGATATTTTGATGTTAAATTTCTGTATTTAAAAAAAGGCAGTGTTCTTTGTCCATTCCAATAAATAACAGAAAAACAAATAAAAGCAAAAAGAATCTATTCTTTGTTTCTCTTTTTTTTTAATGGGAAAGAAATTTTGTCTTTCATTAAAAGGATTGGTTTAGATGACAGATATGATGATTGAGATGTTGCTGAAGTTGTGATTGAATAAAATGCTATTCTGAGAAAGAAGAAAAAATGCTTTCTCAGCTAAAGTTTAATAAAATAAGGACAAAAAAGTTTGATCATGGAAGGAAAAACCAAGAAAAAGCAAAAAAAAATTATCTTAAATAAAAAAAAAAGAAAAGAAAAATAAATTGTCATTGTGTTGGCATTTGATGGGATGGTTTCCTTCAAAGTAAAATAATTGGTAAAATTGATTGTGCTCAATCAAAAAATCCATCTTGACTTTAACTCCAAGAGGATATTATAAATGAAAATTTAAAACCAAAAGCAAAAGATGTCCCAGAACAGAAAATGGGCTTCTTGGAAAGGAAACGAGAGAGAAAATGGTGAAAGAGGTGGATGGGTGGTAGCATGAGAATAATTGATGCTTCATCTTCTTGGAGAACTTGGCTCTTTCCTTATTAACTGTTACAAGACGACATGATTCTTGAAGAAGAGAGGCAAGAGAAAATGAAGTAGAAAACTTAAGAGAAGTCATTTTGTACAGTTATATTATTAAACATATGAGAATCTTTTCAAAATTACGCTTAATTCCTTCTTTGCCTTCTTCATCTTGTTTTTATTTTAGAGAAAGATATAATGATGCAGGAAGAATTTTGGTTTGGTTTCCAAAGGTAAAAAATATTTAAAAACTCAGTAGAAAATGGCTGCTGCTTCTGAAGGAAAAGTAAACAAATACAGAAGCTGGTTTGGCTGTTTTCTTTTTTTTAAACTGGTGTCATTACGTTTCAAATATGAAACTGCAATGCCTAGAAATAAAGTTTTAAAATACAATTTTCAAACAATGTCCTGTCATTCAAGTAAATTACATCTACAAACACTCACCCAGTTAATTAATGCAGTTTCATAGTCTTGTTAGAATGAGACTTTTATATAGATGCCAGAAAGGGCACCAAACTCATTCAGAAACATTAAAACATTAACTGAATACAACCAATTTCTCATATTAATAGCATATAATGGATTCAAGTAAATTACAAGTGTAGGCTTTAGCAAAGACCATCCCTTTTAACCTCATGGACTAGGACTTTAGAATCTGAAACAAAGAACTGTACCAAATAACAGAAACCTAAAATGGATAATGCATGTAACATTGACACAATCAAGCTGCTGAGGTTCCCCATTACTTCAAAGAAACAGCAAGAAAGTAAGTCCCCATAAACACTGGAAAGAGTTACTGGAAAGAGTTACTGGAAACAGTTACTGGACTTGAGAAAACTATTTTATTTAAAAATAGTTTCAAAAGAAAACTATTATAAATTTTAGCCAAAAGTAGCATAGGCTGCTTGGTCAATGAATTCCTTATAAGACCACCATGACCACCATGTATATGACCACCATGTATATGTCTTCAGATCTCAATGTTGCACTTCCCATCCTCAGTTAGAATGCTTTCCAGGTATTTAAATTTCTTTACTTGCTTTATTTTAAGTTCTCTGAACTGTAGTTGAAATTTTGTAGTTTTGTTTCTTTTTTGTTTTTTTTTTAATGATCATACATTCAGTTTTCATGAAGTTTATATGTATTGAAAAATTGCATTAAAAAATATTGGGATTATCAATAATCAGAAATGAATCCATGTGATACTGACAGGATAGAGCTATTATATACTACTGCAGTAGAATTCTATGATCAAGAATTATATAATTGTCTTTTCACACAAACATCATCTAATAGATCTTGCTGATGATCAAGTGACAAGAAGTGTCTTAAATACTCCAACATTCTCTTCCTTTTCTTTGTTTTAATAATGCTGTCAAATTCTTCAGTTTCAATTCTTTCTCAAATTTCCAATAATCTCAGCTTTGCAAAGTTCTTTGGAACTATTCCAAATATGCCAATAATGATGGAGGCAAACATCACTTTTTTTTTCAGTTCAACATCTCATAATAGGTTCCATATATTTTTCCAGAGTTTGTTTTTTTCCATTTTCACTCTGTAGTTCTAAGACATTTACACATCCACTATTTGATAAATGTTATGTTTTACACTAATTAAATCTCATCTTCTGGCTTGATTGGGGTGATGCATATGAATTTCAAAATGACTAACAATTTTACTTTTTCTATTCTCTCAAACCATTTTTAGTATATCCTTAAATAGTCAGCATGATTGAAACCAGTTCACTAACCAGATGATCACCATTAATACCCACTCATTTCTATTTTTGTCATCCTGTGCTAATTTGATGCAAGTCCCTTAATTTCCTCCCTACACAGGTAACAAGCTGTTGTTAATATTTAATCATAACGGTACTAGTTGCTTTGATGTCACGGATGATAATTTATGCCTAAAACAAAAGTTATACAAGAAATTGGAAAATTGAAGTTGAGGTTTCATTGTGTTAATTGGTTATATTCAGCACCAGATTTACCATTAAATGGTAAAGAATAAAATATGGAATTGGGAGAGTGGGAGAGACAGTGTAACAGAAAATTGCAATGTAAACCAAAAAGGGAGAAAAAAATATGGTCATATACTACAGTTTTAATGCTTGATGAATATATATATATATACACACACCAGTCTTGTGCTTGTAATAATTCTTTCTCTATCTCTTATTCTAACCCCATTGCTTATTTATTTTATGGAATCTTCCTAGAAAAAGTTGAAACTCTAGAAAACTCTTGTGCTTGTAATAATTCTTTCTCTATCTCTTATTCTAACCCCATTGCTTATTTATTTTATGGAATCTTCCTAGAAAAAGTTGAAACTCTAGAAAACTCTTGTGCTTGTAATAATTCTTTCTCTATCTCTTATTCTAACCCCATTGCTTATTTATTTTATGGAATCTTCCTAGAAAAAGTTGAAACTCTAGAAAACTCTTGTGCTTGTAATAATTCTTTCTCTATCTCTTATTCTAACCCCATTGCTTATTTATTTTATGGAATCTTCCTAGAAAAAGTTGAAACTCTAGAAAACTCTTGTGCTTGTAATAATTCTTTCTCTATCTCTTATTCTAACCCCATTGCTTATTTATTTTATGGAATCTTCCTAGAAAAAGTTGAAACTCTAGAAATGCCAACTGAAAACTGCAAATCTGATTTGATAAAGATTCTAAACTTCATGCATATTCTAATTCATTTGCTACTGTAAATTCATTGGAATCATTGCAAATTAAAATTATATTTCAGTTGTGTAATGTGCCATTTTTCCTCATTATTTTAAAAATAATTTAAAAGATATCGTTGAAGAAAGAAAATATGGAGGTTGTTCTGATGTGTAATAATTCTGTTGAAGAAAACCAAGCCATTGCAGCTTTTGTGCAGAAACGTAAAATTGAATATAAACTGGAATAAGAGTAATTAAAAGAACATTAGGAACACATTTTTTGTCAGGCTTATTTATTTGTAATAAAAATATTGTTATAGACAGAAATTGTTTTAACTCCTTAAATAATTTGCTCTCAATTTAAATACCATTCCTTCATTGTAATAAACTAAATTTTTGAATAATCTTACCCTCCTTTAGATTTTTTCATATCCCAATTTATTCTGTTCCCTTAACCTATTAGATTTTGAAAAAAAATTATAATCTATCTCACATATTTGTAAGGCTACCATTCATCCATTCATTGAATATTGCTGCCACATCTGGTTAAGTGCTCCAGCACTATATTTAGTGATTCTTAATAAAATCTGAAGAAAAATTGGCAGTGTTATTGATCCTGACCAGGTATCTTGACTTCAGTCACTTTCCAGGACCCTGTCTCTTTTCTGTAAATACTTTCATGGTAATTGTTCTGGCCAACTTTCCTCCATGTTACTCAGACTTTATGAATTTAAGTACTATACTAGCTTGACAGTAAGGTCTCATCCTTTTACAGTTGAAATGGCTAGATGTAACCTTAATATCTATGCTAACAGTTTCTTTTGTTCTACATCTCATTCATGGAATTCTCTTCCAGCTTGTTACTTCCTAGCCAACTTTGATCTCCAAAAATTTAAAGACAATGTCAATGGCTATCTTCTGTCTTCTTAATTCTTGTTCTTTTATTGCTCTCCTGAATAGTTTATTTTTCTCATATTCTCTAACACATCTTGCATCTTTATTGCCTTGCTAGGGGTGAAATGATTAAAAGTAAAAATCTCACCATTTATTTCAAAACCTTCTCTTATTCAAGACACATCAAAATAATTGTACTTTTTTTTTTTTAATCATCTCACCCAAGCAAGGCATTCCACTGCCACTATTGCGCATGGGGCTACATAGGGGAAGGTAAAGAGAAGGAGTTGTTAGACATAGGGAATGTCAGGAGGAAGGTGACAGATGAGTAAGGATACTGAGGATGAGGGTTGGGCAGATGGGAAGAGTGTTTGATAGAATGGGAGCAGGTTAGTGTGTTAGGAGGTGTCTATTGACCTTACATTTAAACTACTGGAGATTGTAGCCATCAGGGAAGCAATCGTGTGGAAGGAAATTCCACAGTCGGGAAGTGCAAGGAAAGAAACTGTTGGAGTAGAAGTTGCAGTTGCATTTTATCAGTTTCACTGTAAAAGGGTGGGATCTAGTTGCTAATATAGTATCTCATGCAAATTCGTATTTAGGGGGCACCAGTGATCTAAGTTCATTGGAGCAGAAGCCGTGAAAGTATTTATAGAAGAGACACAGGGAAGCCACGTCGTGCCAGTGGGAGAGAGACTGCAGGCGGTCTGCCAAGTCGGTATCTATCACATTACAGACCCTCCTCTGAACCTTATCGAGAAGCCCGAGGAGAATAGCAGGGGCACCCGACCAGATATGGCAGCAGTATTCAATGCACGGGCGGATGGTAGATTTATATATGCGCAGGATAGATTTAGACGGAAAAATCTTCCGGGCCCTACACAGAGAACCGACTTTCATAGCAGCAGATTTAACAATGGATTCGATATAGTCATTCCATTTGAGGTCCGCTGAAAGTGTGAGACCAAGGGGGTCTCTTAAACTTGATTTAATTGATTCAAAACAAACAGAACCTTAAATATAAGATTAAAAATTAATTACTTAAGTTGAAATAGGAAATAACCTGTAAATATCAGATGTTAGAATGTAAGAATAAACAAAAGGCTCACTTGGGATATATAAAGTTAAATTTTATACATAGCGTAGTTTCTGATTATAAATAATAGCATAATTCTAAGTATGAAGTAAATACAATAATATTTCTTTTGTGTTCTGCATCCTTTCAGGATGCAGGCAATGATGACTTTCTACAACTTCCTGTTCTTTCAGGATCAAGTGATTATAGCTTTGCACAACTTCCTGCCCTACAGGATATGGATTATCATGACTTTCAATAACTTCCTGTCCCTTGGAGCTCAAAGCTTATTTTACACTTTACAATCCAATCACAGAAACTCATTAGGTAGGTTACTCACATTTTCCCTTAGTTTCTTCTGCTTTCAATATATATATATATATATATATATATATATATATATATTTAATCACCCTGAGCAAGGCAGAAATGCCACTGATGAGCGGGGAGGGGCTACATAACTGTAAAAAGATTACTTAGAAAAGAGTGAGGAGTACAAACTAGTTAGAAAGGAGCAATAGAAGGTTGAGACTGCAGGTGCGATGACAGATACATAGGTGGAGAGAAAGGGAAGGATATACGGGGATGGGAAGAGAGCTAGAGTGCAGTGGTTAATAGATGAGTATTGACATTGCATTTAAATTTCTGGAGGTTGTAGCCATCAGGAAAGCAAGAATATGGGAGAGAGTTCCACAGGCGGGAAGTGTGAGAGAAGAAGCTGCAGGAGTAGAATTTTCATTTGCATATGGCTAACCTGACTGTGAATGGGTGGGACCCAGTTGTCAGTTTAGTTGCACGAGTAAACACCTGTTGAGGAGGCATGAGTGACTTAAGCTCGTCCAAGTCCCAAGAGTATTAAATTCACCAAGTTATCTTTCCACATTCTGTATCAAAGAAATTTCAATCCTTTGATTTTAAGTGATTTTTTTTTCTTCCATTTGTCTTAATTGCAGGCAGCTGGCACATAAAGAAAATGCAGTAGGAAAGAGCTTAGTTGGAGACAAGTTCAGAAAATATTACAGGAAATGATAACAAGAGTGAGTGATCAGGTTCAAGATCTGAAAATAAATAAAGAATTTCATTTTTGATTGACCTTAATGCAAAATATGAATGATATACAAGCCAGCAAACAGAAAAGATTATTTGAAATATGACTTGGAATTTAATGCAATTATCATATATTGACATCTAAATTCAGAAGGACAATAAAGTAATGTGTGTTTTATTAGAGCAACAAAAACAGAATTTAAGAATAAAAATAGTCATTAATTAAAATAAAAATGTATGAGGTAATATAATGATAGTTTATATCACAACCATCACAAATAATACGTTTTTTATATATATATCTATACAAGTGACAGCAGACCTTAATCATTTTTTATTAATTTATTGTCAGATTTTAGTTCAATTTTAATTATGATGTACATTTTCCCTTTTTTTTTACCTATGTTTAAAAAGTGTGATATTTTTAAAACAAAACTGTGAAAACAGAAAAAAAATTCAACAAAAATTTTCTTTAGATCAACTATTAAATGTTAAATTGAATTCTTCATTGCAAATGTTTTAGCTAAGAAAGGGCAACAATACTTGTTTCTTTCCCTGTAGATTTTGTCAGGCTAAGGCAAGTCTCTTCTAATTTACATAGTTTTTCTTCTCAAGAATCACTGTTTCGTGGAACAAACTTCTGAGCAAATGCTTCCTGATTATTACAACTTAACTTCTTTAAGTCTAGGATTAACCATAATCTTTTCTACATCTCTTAAACTGCACTCCTTACTCTTCCTCTTATATGCAACAACCTCAATCAGTAATCCACTTTCTTGAGTAACTCATGGGCCTTGTATTGGGTGGGTGAACAATGAGTAAAAATTTTAAAAAATGCAATTTAAAAAACATTTTAGCCTAACAGACAGAATAAATATTTTTGCTTCAAAATAGTCAATATGTTTTCTAAAATGGCCATCTTAGATCCTTAATTAGCCACTCTTACTTCTAACATTCAAGCTAAATATATATTAGTAATATTCTCTCTTTCTCTCTCTAGTAGACAGGCTCTTTCTTTCTCTAAGATATAAACTCTTTCTCCTTGTATATATATATATATATATATATATATATATATATATACACATTTTTTAGCTATTTTTTATGCTAAGCTAATATTACTTTAGCTATTATTCTGACATAATGCACACTACATTATTTAAAAAATAAATCTCCATAAAAAGCAGATGCTCAGATTTTAGTAGTTTCTCTGTCTTAAAGTAATCACACCATTTATCATTCAATATCAGAAATGAAAAAAAAAGAACATATTCAATATCTATTTTTCTCGAGGCAAATTATTATAGGATGGAAAATTATTTATATCCATAATGTATTTTTCTTGAATTACTTTAAAGAACTAAGTTAACACTGTTGCAGATAAACACTTATGATGAGATTTTATAAGCTCCTGATACATTTGACAGGCCAACAATTTTTGGTGGACTCACGTAAGTCTAAAGAAAAAATAAGATATATAATTTCAATAAAAAAATTGTAAAAAAAAAAAAAGGGAATTATATATATATATATATAATGATGATGATGATGGGGGTCAAAAAGTGCAGTGCTATGCTGTTTTTCTTTCTTTCTTTCTTTCTTTGGAGCCAAAATGAAATGGATTTCAGATTTCCCTTTCTTGGTCCATGACACAGGGCAGTTGTGAAACGGACACTAACTAAGCCTCTTCTACTCCTTCTATCAGTCTGACTGTCAATCTGTAACTTTGATGCAGACAATCCTCCAAAAATTAATCAAACTCCCACAGTAGCACTGGTGCCTGCTTTTTTATGCCATTCCAAGATGGCCAAAATTTGCATGTGTGCAAATATCATCTCATTTTGGATGAGATAGGCATGCATAAATGCTGTCTTCAATAGCAGCCATCTTTCTGTTTTATTATCTTGCAGGCAAGGCACATTCGCACTCATTTTGAATTCTAAGGTAAGTCATGTCTTTCAGAAATATTAACAAATATATTGACAGGACATTTTACAAAACAAAAGATGAGAAATAAAATGAAATGTGAAAAGTTCAAAGCAACCTTCAGTTGATTACTCCCTTTTTGCAGGAGCAAAAAGAATATCTTTTGTAATTATCATCAGTGGTTAGTCATTTTCAAATCTTACTGCTTGTGGTTATCATCAGGGTGGGGGGGGTGATAATCAAACAACACTTTATAGTGTATAATAATAGTCAAGCAACTATAAACATAGCAGACACCAACTGAATAACAATTCTTGTCAAGGAATAGTCTGTACTGTTCCAAGTTTAGTTGATGAATAACAATTTTTGTCAAAGGCTATTTTGAACAATTCCAACCATAGAAAATAACAAATGGTAGTCAATATTTGTCAAAAGCCTGCGTGAACAAATACAGGAAAAGAACAGAAGGTGATGTTCAGGTTGCGTTGTTTGCACTGAAAAATGAATATAATCTTTGTTTACTAGATATAGTCAGAATGTTTGAGATCAAATATAAATTGATTTTATTCTGTCTGTTTTAAGTCTTTTTCCCACGTCCAGAGCCATTTAAGCAAAAAATCAAAACAAAGTCAATAAAACCTGATGGAGGCCAAACAATTTATCAAGTAAAACAATGGAATACATTAAATATCATGTTCTATCGTGCCACCTGTCTTATGCAGTCAATATAATGTTTACTCTTTTCTTTCAAAGATCAACAGCAACCAAAAGCTTTCATTAGTATTTGAACCTTAAGTTCTTGAATAGCAATTTTGCAAACTGCTCCAACTACTTTATTGTAATTTTATTGGGAGCTTTTTCAAGTTTCTGGTTGAATTTATCATAACTCCAGGTTACTCACTTCAAAAATACTGGTTTTACATCAAGTGACAATGACTCAGCAAAATGAAAATGAGACTCACAACAATTGTGACATACACAGGGGTGTATAATAGGGTCAGACTAAAGCAAACAAATCAGTAGCCAGCCAATGGTGATGAAGGAAGACATCATGCCATCCCTAATGCCTTAGACTTCTACCATGTTGCCTGATGTCTTTGACCTGCAACAAAACTGCCTGACGGCCACTACCACTGCTATCAAGCCTTCAGATGCATCTGACCACTACCACTAAAACCATGTTTGTTAACACCTCCTACAACTTCAAACACAACAGTCATTTTCAGGACAAACAACTAGTGACTGCAACTGCCCTTTTTAGGGCAGGAACGTCTTTCTTCATGAGATATGCACCAACCCAATGCAGTAATCAGTCCAGATTGACATAAAAGCGATCTCCAGAGTAGCAACCTTACTGGATCAACTACACACCAGTCAAACAAAGCAAATTGCTCTTCGGCAGTTAGCACAGTCTATGTCACTCAACTATACAGCAAAAATGTGACAGAACAATCTTATCTACCCGGTGGAGCAATGACTAACAACATGTCCGATTTTTTGACCTACATATTGTTAACTGCATGCATCAATAACTCAAGCAAATGACTAGAAGACACTGCTCAATCAACAACAGTCCTGCAGCAACCTTAGGGATCATTTTGAACTGTAAAATAACATATAAATAACAGTTGTCAGACTAACTTTGCAACCTTACATCTTTTTGTCATCCTTGAACTTCTAGTGTCACTTCACAATTTCTTAAAATTCGATGGAGTCAGTTACTATAAAACATATTACACACACCCTTACAATTTTTTTTCTTTGTTTTACCCCAAGTAAATGAACAATGCTACTCAGACACAGAGGGTTACAAGGAGTGAAAAACGAATGAGAAGACTTTAGTAATGTGAAGGGAGGAAAGGACAATAAAGGAACAGTGTTCAGGAAGACAGAAAATGGTGATTGACATTGCATTTAAATTTCTGAGATATTGTAGGTGGTTGGGAAGCAACAAATCAGAAAAGAGTTTCACATGTGAGAAAAGAAACTATCAGACTAGAGCTGGCAGTGGCAGCTAGCTAGTTTTAACAACAAAATGGTGAAACCTAGTTGCCAATCTAGTAGCACACTTCATTTCATTCATTTGAGGTACTAAAATCAACAGTTCACCAGAAAAATTGTCTTGTATATATTTGTAGAAAAGATAGAGATAAGGCATATTACATTGGTAAGAAAATCACTGAAGTCAGGATCAATTATATTACAGATCTTTTTTTAATTACAAATATTGATAATTTGGCAAAGAAAATTTAAACTAAAACTAATAATATTCAGTTGAAGATTTATCCATTTTTATAAAAAAAATTAATCATTTATCATCAAATATAGTTAATTTTTGTGTCATCAGATGACAAGTGTGTCAAGCTGAAATGTTTTGGGGCCTAGTAAACTATTGGTAATCCACCTATTTAGAACTGTATACTGAGTGATAGTTGAATAGTTTTTTTGAAAGTAATTACACCTTATACAACTTAAAATATAAGACACTTGAAACTAATTTATATTTACTGAAGGTTAAAGGTTAAAACATCAGAAATCTATGTTTTGAAAGTTTTTTTGTTTTCTGTCTAAACTATCAGTAATCAGAAATAGCCTCAAGTGAATAAACTTGCTAGGTTGTAAAGAAGACTATTCATTAGTATTTGTCTATATTTCTGAGATGAGGTAGTATTTACAGTATTTACATTATTCGGACTATTTTCCTCATCTTTGTCGCCATTTGGATATAGATGTTGGTTAGTTTCTGACTTGACTCTTAGAGTTGTGAGTTCAATATCAGGTTACAGCAGTGGTGAACAAGTAACTTGAAGGGTAAGAAGGAGATAACTCATGACTTCCAATCAAGGATTTACACAAGGAATGGAGTTCATATACCCCAGTGATTGTAATAAAGGGTTCAATCTGAAATTCCTAGCACCTGAAGAAGGCCGGAGAATACAATGACTGAAACATTCTACAAATGGCAACAAAGATGAGGCCAATAGTCCAAATAAGGTAAATACTGTAAAGACTATCTATAAACAGAACACATAGACCAGGAATGACCAAATTTGCCTAATGTAAGAACTTCATACAATTTGTAAGTATTAAGAAATGCATAATATTTATTCAGGGATACAGTTTTTTTTTTTTAAATCATTTAACCCCAAGCAAGGCAGAACTGCCATTAGTGCACAGGGGTTACAGAAGAAGTAAGATGAGAAAAAGGATCAAGTTACAAAAGGATCCTAAAATAAGAACAGGATGAGAATACAGGTATGAAGAGGGCTGCATGAAAGTGGAGTGTAAAGGAAGAACATGATACAAGGTTTGTCATGGAAAGGATGTGAGTCAAGAAGATGAGAGAAAGCAATTGACTTTGCATTTAAATTCTTGGAGATTGTAGTTTTCATGGAAGCAAATATATGGAAGGGAATTTCACAAGCAGAAAGTGTGAGCAAAGAAGCTGATAGAGTAGAAATTGAGGTTACATTTGATTGGTTTCACTGTAAAAGTGTGGGACATAGTTACTAGTCTAATAGCATGAGTAAATTCATATATGTTAGTTTGCATTGGTTTCATTATTCACAAAGTACATAATACGTATATATGCCAAATGTTTTCAAGATCTTTACTGCTGATTGTTTTGACTATATTGAACTGATTTAATACAATAATGACTTATGGGGACTTCTAAGAAAAAAATGCAAACTTGCATTTCCGTAATATAAAATTATATGATGTAGAACTCCTTTCCAATATCTAGCTTCCCTGTCAACTACAATGTACAAAAATTTAAATATGTCAATCACTATCATCTTTTTTTCCTGAAGCCTGTCCATTTATTGTTCTTTTTCGCAATCTTCCTCACTAAAGTCTTTTTTTTTTTTTTACCCACTGCAAAACCTTACATTCTAGTGGCAGTGTTGCTTTGCTTGGGGTGAAATTGTTAAAAAATATTTAAAGTAAATTTTACTAAAAATCTTTTATGTCCTATAAATGGTGTATGATGTGTTAAAAGTATCAAATGTTGAGGGCAAATTTTTGTATGTTTATCATTATAACATTTTACACTTAATCACAAACTATAGCATGGATTATCTGTTCTAGTGTTTACTCAAAAGAAGATAATATTATATTTTGAGAAATAGTGTAAAGTTAATATACAAAATATAATTTTTTGGTAACTAAGTATTTTTTACATTTGAAGTAAAAGATTTTTATAATCTATAAATATGGATGTTGGTTTGTAGCATTACAAGATATTACTTAATCTATCTTACACTGTTCATAAACCTACCATGTACCATGCTTAAAATATTGGTGCCATATATGGTCTAGTGCTGCTGCTGTATACATAGAGATTCTTGACAAAATCAAAACAAAAATCTGCAATAACATTAGACTTGACCTGTCATCCTGGCTTCAGTCATTTTCCCACTACTGTAATGTAACTTTATGTTATTTTTTTATAAATACTTTCATGATAATTGTTCTGATAAATTTTTCTCTATACTTCCTACATTCTATGAAGTTAAGTGCAGTACTAGACTGGCAGCTACATCCCCTCATTTCATAGTTGACTTTCATAGATATATCTGTAAGTTCTTCACTAACAGTTTCTATGTCACATGTCTTGGATGTGGAATTCTCTTCTAGTCAACTTCGATCATCAAAAATGTATATGCAATGTCAATCATTATCCGCTATCTTTTTTAATTCTTCTTCTTTTATTTTTCTCACACCTTAATGTTTTTTTTATCTTTTAACACTCAGTAACCCCCTGTGTCTTAGTGAATGTATTGCCTTGATCAGGGTGAAATTATTAAAAATAAAATTTATCCTAAAAAAATCATACTGGTGCAGATTTAGGAAATGTATGTAAATTTTCAAATTACAATAATTAAAATCTTTTTGAACATGTAATTACCAACAAAGAAACTATAACATAGTCTAAAGTAGCATACTAATATAATTTACACCTATTCTTTTTGAAGTTTTTTACATTCATTTTCCCTGATGAAGATCAATACCTTTAATCTGCCTTTCCAAATGGCAGACCAAAATGGAATTCAGAAGCATGAGAGATAACTTTTCTTACCCGGTATTAATAGCGTAATATTTTTTCTTTCCATTCTTATCTACATGCAAAGAAATCAATGAAAAAAAAAAAAACAACAAAAAAGTGGTAAAAATATTGTGCACAAACTCACAATGGAACAAATTTCATTGACTCATTTCCAGCTTGTGAGTTGATATGCACCAAACTGATTAGAAGACATTTTGGAAACAGTTCTAACTCATTGGCAAGGATCTAAAGCTGCTTTTTGTGAATATTTGGATCTCACAACAGTGATGGCTTGCTCTGCAAAGGCATTAAATCATCACAAAGAATGATAACTCCTGTCTTCACAAAGAAACCACCCAGCAAGTGGAAAAGCGTAAGAAGATGAAAAATAAATGAGTCCAAATGAATTTCTTTTTTTTTTAGTATTCATGAGTTTGAGGGTCCAGAGGTTGATGAGGTAGCATCAAAGGTAAAGCAAAAGAACAAGAAAAAGAGACAAAGAGAGATATTGCTGATAGGGAAAAAAAACAACAATAGACACAGACACACAAAGCCAACTGCTCTTCCAAGATTGACCTTTATTTAGGTAGGCGGAATTGGAAAGTTAGGTAGATTACTGCCTGGCACTGGGAGGGTATGGACAAGTTCTAATAATACCGAAACAAATAAGCTTAATCTGGACAGTGTCTTGATAGGAAAAAAAAAACAACGAAACAAACAAAACAAAGCCAAAAAAGAATACAGACAAAAAAAAAGAAGCCAAGAAAAGCAAAACAAAAAAATTTAAAAAAAAAACAGAAAATCCCCACCAAAAAACAAAGCAAAACATAAAAAGCAAAAAATAGAAAAGAAACAAAACAGAAACAAAACAAAAAACACATACTTAAAATATGTGAACAAAGCATTCAATCATATGTCTTTCTTTAATGCTATATTCCCCACCCCTAGATGCTATTTCTTTAGCATCTGTGAATTTTCATGATTTCCTGGGAAAGATAAAGTAGCTTCCTTATCCCTGTTGCCTTATGAATGTTGAATTTAGAATTGTACTACTCCTAAACTGGCTACAAGCAAAGCTAGAAAGCCCAGTATACCCAACTATTTACAATTAATGACTATCCATTGAGAAAGACATGAATACCTTTCTTCTCCGCCAGAGAGGTAGGATCACCTCATATATCCCTAAAAGATATGGAATTAAAAATGGTTCTACTAGACACTGATTTTGTTTTATTTAATTGAAGATAATGAGACAGAGTGAAAAATAATTTGCAGACAATGAATTCTGCTTCTGTCTAGCATGTAAGTATGAAAGACAAACACTTCCTGTAAGGGAAATGCATTCAAATTTTTAAAATAGAGATAATAAATGATCTTAGCAGATGCTTCTTCTTCTTCTTCCATGTGCCTTGTCCTTTCAGGACGTAAGCGATCATGGCCTTCCACGTCTCCCTATTTCTGGTGGCTCTGAGTACACTTTCTCCTGTAACACAATGCAACCTCTGTTCTGTCATCCACCTGCTCAGGTCCTTCAAATATGTTATCCACTGCTTTCCTCTGTCTCTTTTTCCCTCTATCTGGCCTGTCAGTATCAGGTTCTCCAAACTCTTTTTCCTTATTGCCTGTCCCAGGAACTTTAGTTGTCTCTTCCTGATGTTCAATATTAATTTCTTTTTTGTTTCCATCCTTTCAAAAACCTCATTATTGCTCACATGCTTGGTCCACGATATCCGCAGCATCCTCCTGTAGAACCACATTTCAGCCGCTTCCAGTTTTACCTTCATCTTTGAGCATATTGTTTAGCATTCACTGCCATATTGAAGAACTGATATCACATAGCAATCTAGTATTCTCTTCTTTGTTTCTAGTGAAAGTTTCCTGTCTCTTAATACTTTACTCAGCTTCTGGAACTCGTCCTTTGCCATGCCAATTTGCCTTCAGATCTCTATGTTGCACTTTCCATCTTCTGTTAAAACACTTCCCAGGTATTTAAATTTTTGTACCTGCTTGATTTTAGTATCTCCCAACTGTATTTGGCATTTTAGGTTGTTCTTTTTGCTGATGACCATGCATTTGGTTTTCTTGCAGTTTATTTGTAGTCCTTTTTTGTCACTCTCTTCATTAACATATATAGATATGAAGTTCCCACTCCATATAGAACTGCATTTTTGTTTTGGTCTCTACTAGCTGGTATACTGCATTGTGTTACAATTAATTTTTGAATGATCAGTGATATTATATATGAGCACTCTCTGAGGTTGACCATGCAGAATTACAAGGTCAGTGTGCACACAATGCCTTTTTTTCTTAGTAAATTCTATTCTCTTCTAATCCCACTGACAGTTATTATGTTGAAATCATGGCCACAGTGCATTTAAAGAGTTGTCATGCTATACATCCTTATAGAGATCATATATTTTTACAAAATTTCTAGTTGTTTGTCCAATTTAAGCAACCAAAGAGTCACAAAGATTTAGTCATGTATAGAAGACAATTATTAATATTATATGATTTGGATATCAAGACTGACAATTGATAAAGCAGACCTTTTCTGTCAGTATTATCAGAATATAGTATGTCCTTCAATATGGCAGTCAAAGATGAAAAAAAGACTTGAAACAACTGAGATGTGGTGCCACAGAAGGATGCTGAGGATACCATGGACAAAGCACATGAGCAATGACAAGGTTTTGGAGAGAATGGACATTAAAAGAAAACTGATACTTAATATCAGGAAAAACAGCTGAAGCTTTTGGGAAATGTAATAAGGAAGGTTGGCTTGGAGAACCTGATGCTCGCAGGACAGATGAGAGCAGGATGGACAAAAGAAAGCAGTGCATGACATACTTGATGGACTTGAACAGATGAATAGTGGAGCGGGGATTGAGTAGAAGGGATATTAAGAGCAACAAGGGACAGGGGGAAGAGAAGGGTCATGATCGCCTATATCCTAAAAGGACATGGCACATAGAAGAAGATAGTGGTTTTCTCAAGTAATCCCTCACCTTCTGTCTTCTCTGACAATTATTGTTGCAAGTCAACAGTAAGACATTTTAGAGAAGTAGCTATCAAAGAAGAATAGAGTTCATGATTTTACCAAGGATTTTGTGGTATCTGTTAGACTGTCAAGATGATTAAAAATAATGATGGTTCTCTGCCTCTCTCTAAAGATACAAGGACTAATTACAGCAAAACAACAATGAAAGCCACTGGACTTTAGCCTAAATTATTTGCAACACAGCACAAGACAATTACCAACTGGCAATGTTCTCTCACCACTGAAACCAAAACTTTGAAACCATCAGAAGAGCAAAGGAAGAAGTCAGACTACAAGATAGAAAGGCTCAATAAAATTGACCTCATTCACCACCAACATTACTATGCAGCAATATAAGATAAAAAAAACAGTCATTAAATAATAATGGATAGCAAAAAATTGATATCACATGTCATCTATGTATGATAAAGAATGCAGATCATAAATTAGAGGGAGTAGTTATTAAATAATAATAGGAAAACAAATGTCAATATCACATGGCATTGAGCTATGCATGATAAAGAATCAAAGATATAAATTAGAGGGAGCAGTTATTAAACAATAGTGGTAAAGCAAAAAAAATAAATGATATCACATGCCAAATTCAAATCAAGAATGTAAGACATAAATTAGAGGAAGCAGTCATTAAATAAAGATGGAAATAGAAAAAAATTTGTTTCATATGTCATCTATGTACAATAAAGACTTCATGACATAAATTAGAGGGAGCAGTCATTAAACAATCATTGTAAAGCAAAAAAAGTTGATATCATCTGGTAGGCATGATAAAGAATCTAGAAAATAAATTAGAGGGAGCAGTCATTAAACAATAGTGGTAAAGCAAAAAAATGTTGATACCATTTATACCACATGGCAAGAAGGAGAAAAATTAGAGGGAATAGTCATTAAATGATAATAGGAATGCAAAAATATGTCAATATAACATAGCATAGAGCTATATATGACTAGCAGTATAGCCCGGCATTGCTCGGGTGTAATGAAAGCTTTAAAACTAATCCATGGTCCTGGAGCTCAGACTCAGCATAAAGAATATTTTAAATAATAAAATAACTGCGACAATTTACCAATCGCACCCTATATATATATATATATATATATATATATATATACTAGCAGTATAGCCCAGTGTTGCTTGGGTGTAATGAAAGCTTTAAAAATAATCCATGGTCCTGGAGCTCAGACTCTTTGGACGTTGGCATGAAAGACTAGAAAGCAATAGTTGTTTCCAGTTAAAGCAAAACTGTAGACTGAAAGAAAAATGAATGGATGTAATTTTAAATTTTGAAGTTTGTTGAGAATCGGATAAAAATTGTGGATTTGTATAAAGGACATACAGACAGATAAATCGACACACACAAACATCTTGCCTTTTATGTGTATATATTATTGATTTTCTGCACTACTGTAAGAACTGCAACCTTGAAACTTCTGAATATCGTTTCTTATGTATTTGTCTATGAGTGTATCAAATTTGATTATAATAGGATCGCTCCTTCTATAACCAGATTTTTTCGATTATCGATTTTTGATATTTATCGAGGGTACCTCAACAGAAAATCTAGCTAAGAACATTTGCAGATGCTTATATTACAACTGTGTAAATTTTCAAGAAAATCGGTTCAGCCATTTCGGAGTCTATAGGTAACGGACAAACACACACACACACACACACACACAGATAAAGATCCATTTATGAAATAAGTTTAGAAGTTTAGATAAAGAATTCAGGAAGTAAAATAGACAAAACAGTCATTAGATAATGATGCAATGGAGAAAAGCACTGAAATAAGAACCTCAAAAATTAATAGCAACATTAAGTTGTACTCATATTAAATAATGAAAACAAAAACATAAGTCATTGTAATGATTTACTGTGAGTTATTAAACTGATAATAAGTAAGAGCAGAAATAGAAGAGAGAAATGAAAAATTGGGAGTCATACTCAAAATGTGACAGTTAAAAATAAAATGAAGAAGTAGAAGTTAATATATTTGTCTATATTTCTGAGATGAGGTAGTATTTACAGTATTTACATTATTTGGACTATTGTTCTCATCTTTGTTGCCATTTGTACGAAGTTTAATAATAGATCATTCTATTTGTCTATATTTCTGAGATGAGGTAGTATTTACAGTATTTACATTATTTGGACTATTGTTCTCATCTTTGTTGCCATTTTTACGACGTTTAATAATAGATCATTCTATTTGTCTATATTTCTGAGATGAGGTAGTATTTACAGTATTTACATTATTTGGACTATTGTTCTCATCTTTGTTGCCATTTGTACGACGTTTAATAATAGATCATTCTATTTGTCTGTATTTCTGAGATGAGGTAGTATTTACAGTATTTACATTATTTGGACTATTGTTCTCATCTTTGTTGCCATTTGTACGACGTTTAATAATAGATCATTCTATTTGTCTATATTTCTGAGATGAGGTAGTATTTACAGTATTTACATTATTTGGACTATTGTTCTCATCTTTGTTGCCATTTTTACGACGTTTAATAATAGATCATTCTATTTGTCTATATTTCTGAGATGAGGTAGTATTTACAGTATTTACATTATTTGGACTATTGTTCTCATCTTTGTTGCCATTTGTACGACGTTTAATAATAGATCATTCTATTTGTCTGTATTTCTGAGATGAGGTAGTATTTACAGTATTTACATTATTTGGACTATTGTTCTCATCTTTGTTGCCATTTGTACGACGTTTAATAATAGATCATTCTATTTGTCTATATTTCTGAGATGAGGTAGTATTTACAGTATTTACATTATTTGGACTATTGTTCTCATCTTTGTTGCCATTTTTACGACGTTTAATAATAGATCATTCTATTTGTCTATATTTCTGAGATGAGGTAGTATTTACAGTATTTACATTATTTGGACTATTGTTCTCATCTTTGTTGCCATTTGTATGACATTTAATTATAGATCATTCTATTTGTCTATATTTCTGAGATGAGGTAGTATTTACAGTATTTACATTATTTGGACTATTGTTCTCATCTTTGTTGCCATTTTTACGACATTTTGGCTGTTGTACGCTCTGGTCTTTTTCAGGTGCAAGGAACTTTGAACCGAACCCTTCATTACAATAAACCCTAGCACCTGAAGAAGGCTGGAGCCTATAACAGCCAAAACAATGTACAAATGGCAACAAAAGTTAATATATATCCAAAGTAGAATGAGATTTCACAAGAAATTTCCTAAGAATGGATTTTTATTTGAAACTTCTGCTACTTTGCCAAAATTCCATTTTTTGAACCTGCAAACTTAACAATGAAGTCGAAGTGGATGAGATCCAATCTAAACTGTGTTTTCATTCAATTATTTCATGTCACCTGAAGCAGCAAAGAAAAAACGTATCAAAGGAAAGTAAAACAAAACAATGATTTCTTTGATACGAGTCAGGGAAAATGCCAAGAGCCAAATAACCAGGGATTATTACAAGTTCTCTTTTTTTTTATTTCTCTTGTAACTTTTTATTTTTAAAAAGATTTTTCCAATCATTTAATCTGCCATTTTCTTGCCATTTTATACTGAGACTTTGTGACTTACTAACACCAACATAGATAGTAATTTTTGCTTGTTTCACAATTCTTATTAAAATATTTCTGTGTTCTTTTGCTGTAAATTAAGAAGCTGTTGTTGACAAGAAAGAAAAACAAAAGGATGAAGATATCAGCAATAAAATTCATGATACTGGGATCAATAATAATTTATTTAATCAATAATAATTTAACAAATAATAACTAAAAGAAAAAAGTGTGTGTGTGTGTATATGTATGTATATATGTTACAGTACTAATATGTATGTATGTAGATAGTGAGATAAAAGAATATATATATATATATATATATATATATATATATATATATATATTGATTGTTTCTTTACAAAGTTTTTACTCATAATAAAACTAAATCAGTACACAGT
Source organism: Ascarosepion bandense (assembly GCA_037127315.1). Lineage (NCBI taxonomy): Eukaryota > Metazoa > Mollusca > Cephalopoda > Sepiida > Sepiidae > Ascarosepion > Ascarosepion bandense. The sequence goes on along the minus strand of JBBBDQ010002012.1, from coordinate 382,025 downwards.
TGTATTAAAAAGTGTTCGGTAAAATTATATTGTAGTACTTTTGAATATTCTCCATTTGTAAATGAGTTATTACCCGACCTAGGTTTCTACCATGTGGTGTCTTCAAGCGATTAACTCTTACTGCAAATTGCCTGAAGACACCACATGGTATAAACCTAAGTTGCGTAATAACTTGTTTACAAATGAAGAAAATATATATATATATATATAGATGTGCATTATGGTGCTGTAGATATCAGCTTGGAATGAGAAATCGGAGAACAGAGTTTGAATTCCTTGCATTCATCTATGTGCAAATACTCTTGGGAAAGGTATTAATCTGTCTCTTCTCTCCAGCTATGGATCAAATAACAGAACAGATTGGGTTGGCAACCAGCCTACTGCTGAAATAGCAAATTACTGCAGAAAAATCTTCTGCTCAGTCAGTCATGTCTCTTTTGAGACATGATCACCCAAGCGTGTATCCTGGATGGCACTTAACTGACTGGGATGTGCATTGTGGTCCAGTGGATATCAGGTTGAAACAAGAAATAGACAAGCATTCATCCGACCCTTCTCCCTCCAGCTATGAGTTAAATAGCAGGACAGATTGAGTCCTACAGCCTTGATTGGTAACCAATCTACTGCAGAAATTAATGGCAACCTACTGTGGCAAAATCCTCTGCCTCATCAGTCATGTCTTGAAAGAGACATAATAGCTCAAGCATATATCATGTATGGCACTTAAATAACTGATATATATATATATATATATATATATATATATATATATCGCCCGGTTCACACTCCATCCACATCTATTGAACAGGGTAAGAGGCTCATCCCTTGTTCCCTGCTTAGGATGTGGTTTCTGGCTTTCTCTTTACCAATCTTCTCACTTTGTTTTTGTTTTTTTTTTCAATTGGAGTAGATAGATCTATCTATCGCCCGGTTCACACTCCACCTACGTCTATTGAACAGGTTAAGAGGCTCATCCCTTATTCCCTGTTTAGGATGTGGTTTCCAGCTTTCTCTTTTCCAATCTTTTCACTATTACATAGCCCCCTGCACATCAGTGGCGTTACCACCTTGCTCGGGGTGATATGATTAAAAAAAAAAAATCATGTACACATACAAGGACGTACTGCAAAGTTGTCTGTCTAAAACCAGTATACTTATGTTTGGACATAGAAATACTGATTCTGTGAAATGTGTTAGTGTGAAGACTTTTCAGCACCTACCTCTGTGTATCAGTATATCTATCTGAATTTATCTGATAAAGAATTATCAAAATTTAGATCATTTATATGCTGCCTATAATACTTATCTTTGTTGTTGTTATCACAATGTTTCAACTGTTGTATCCTCTAAACTTCATCAGATATTTTTCAATCGTCAAGAGATTTCAAACTGAACCCTTTATTCAATCTATACAAGTAGATTGGTCTTGTACTGCTGTTCACATATCACCAGTTATTGTTCACCCTGTTTCCAATGAGACTAAGTACACACTGCACACCCCAAAAATTGAACTTACAATGAATATAATGTAAATAGCATTTATATTCATTTGTGTTTGTATGTAGAATCTTCTAATTAAAGTTTGTTGCTAAAATCTGGATAATCTAGTTTTCTAAGATTTTCTCTCTTGTTTAACATAAGAAACGGATTTATTCATTTTATCTAGTCTCTCCCCTTTAAGAAAGATGAATCTGGTAGAACTGGAGATGCTACAATTCAAAGGATGGTGAGAATGTCAGCAAGCTTATAACCAGAATTCCAAATGTCTGTGAGTTAAATACTCTCGTACCTCAGGAGTGTCAGATTAATGGACATGGAGCAAGGATTTGACAGAGCCTCCCACATATCTTAACCTCTACATTCTTCTGCAAAGAACACCACCTCTGTATGTAAATAAACCACTGACATGAAAAAAATAGATAATATTATCAAGTAGCAATGTGAAATTTGCAGTTAACACTAAGCAGTGTTTATAGTCATTATTGCTGTCTTTGATTTTAGTGTTATAAGGTTTTCCAGTAACAGTTAATGAAAATGTCATATGAGAAGAAACTTAAACAAGAAAGCAGGGCATAAAGCCTAAAAGAAAACAAATAAACAACACAGTTTTCAAGGCTATTATGTAGGCATATAAGTTGTGATCCTCAACTCTCAACACATGAGGATTTTTTTCTTTGTGCCATGTCCCTTCAAGACGTTGGTGATAACGGTCCTCCACCTCTTCCTGTTTCTTGTTGCTCTTAATATATGCTGTTCTGTTATTCTCCCAAACCCTGCTCTGCCATCTATCAAGTACATCACTCACTGTTATCCCTGTCTCTCTTTCCTTCTATCTGTCCTATTAGTATCAGATTCTCCAATCCCTCCTTCCTCATTATATGTGCCAGAAACTTCACCTGTCTCTTCCTGATTTTAAGTATAAGTTTCCTTTTCATTTTCATTCTCTCCAAAATCTTGTCGTTGCTCACATGCTCAGTCAATAGTATTCTCAACATACTTCTGTAGAACCACATATCTGTTGCCTTGAGTCTTTTCTTCATGCTGTTCTGATTTCTATAGTAGATTTTTACAGGATAAAATTGCTTGCCAAATGTCCAATCAGTTTTGAATTCAGAGTTTTCGTTCCTTTTGACTGATTACCAATCAAAATTAAAGAGCCTAGCTTGTCCAATTATTTGATTCCTAGCTAGAAAAAAAAGATGGATTCATGCCTTTCTAAAAGATATATGTGTGTAAATCAATGTAATAAACCTGACTGCATTTCAAACTAGCTCTCCAATTTATCATTTCAAACTGGTATCCATTATGCCACACGCACATCCATACGCATATGTATATATATATATATATATATATAAAATTCTTAAAATCAAAAAATATTTTCAAAAAAGTTTGCCTATCACCTTGATTTAGAAATCTCTGTATATTGAACAAGAATAGCCCTTTATGTCTTGTTTCTTGTTTAGGATTAGGTTTCCACTTCCTTCTAAAATCATATAATTATTTTACACTACCAGTAACACTTTGCATGTTAGTAGCATTATCATCTTGCTTAGATTAAAATGATAAAATAAATTAAAAAGAATAAAATAACCATAAAAATCTGTCTATATTTCTGAGATGAAGTATTTACATTTGCATTGTTTGAACTGTTGTCCTCAGCTTTATTGTCATATTCACAATGTTTTTGCCATTGTATGCTCTGATATTCAGATGACTAGAATTTTGAACTGAACCCTTTATTTTGATCACTGTGGTAGATTGTTCTCATGTCATGATTCATGCCACTTCTGGATATTTTAGTTATCTCCATTTAACTGAACTCCCTAAGTTGTTTTGCTCACCACTACTGTCACCACATACTGAACTCACAACACTTTGAGTCAAGTTGGGCACCTCAACATGGCATATTGGTTAGCAAGTTTGTCTTGCTAAAATAAATACAATTGAGTAGGGAGGTCGATCCTCACTGGGTGCCCCATACTATCAGTCTTGTGCTACATCTAAGCTGCACTTAAAAAATCTCTTCTTTGGGTCAAGTCACTGGATCTGACCAATGCTTTTATCCACTGAGCCCTGTGTACAATAAAGATTAAGACAACAGTCCAAATAATATAAATAACCATTAAAAAGGTTGATAAACCATAAAAAATTAATCAATCAGTCAAGAATGATGAATATTAGACTAAACTAATTGGAGTAGATAGACTAAACTATTGCCCAGTTCACACTCCACCCACATCTTTTGAACAGGTGAAGAGGCTCATCCCTTGTTCCCTGTTTAGGATGTGGTTTCCGGCTTTCTTTTTTCCAATCTTCATACTCTTTTCTTTTTTTTTTCCTCAATTGGAGTAGATAGACTAAACTATCGCCCGGTTCACACTCCACCCACATCTATTGAACAGGTGAAGAGGCTCATCCCTTGTTCCCTGTTTAGGATGTGGTTTCTGGCTTTCTCTTTTCCAATCTTTTTACTCTTAAGTAGCCCCCTGCGCATCAGTGGTGTTACCACCTTGCTTGGGGTGATATGATTAAAAAAAATATATATATATCTTTTTAGTATAATATATGAATCACTTTACAAAGCATCAAATCTATAAAGGTATAAAGATATTTCTTTTTAGTTTGATTTTGCATTTTCTTATTTTATAAGAAAACTCTGGATATGAGACCAACAAAAAAAGTAAATTAATACTGCAAGTTATTCAAGACCAGTAAAGCAATCATAGACACAGGCATATTGCTTAAAAGAAAAGAACCATTTCTGAATAATACCACCATAAACAGTAGTTACTTTGTTGATACAAATTAACCAAATCTTCTAAGGATTCTTGTTTTATGTTCAGTATCCTTTCAGTATCCAAATTTCCTGTCCTTTGTAACTTCGTAAATTTTATTTTTTGTAATCTTGCCTAAACCCTGTTCTACCATCCATTTACACAAACTTGATATGCAGGATTTTCCTCTATCCCTCTTGCCTTCAATACACCCTGTGAGTATCAAATTTTTCAAGCCCTCTTTCCTCATTATGTGCGCTAGAGAGTTCAACTATTTCTATCTATGATGTTAAGTATATGTGACCTTTTTGTTTCCATTTTGTAAAACTGTGGCTGCTTACATGTTCAGTTCCTTATTTTATCAGCATCCTTCTGAAGTACCACATTGCTGTTGCTTCAAATCTCTTCTTAATATGTGAGATGAATGTTTAGCATTAACTGTCATATGGGAGCACCTGGTATTACGCAGTTCATTAACTTAGGTAAAATGCATTACTTCCAAATTTGGTTTTCACCCGGTTTTTGTATAACATATCTTGTATTATGACTGAACAAATGTATTTAGGCACCAGTCTTTAATTAATACATGCTAATATGTTAGATATTTACCAGTAATCTCCCCAACTGAAGCTGGATATGGTGCAAAAATGAATTTTAATGTAGGAAATCCAAGCCAAAATTTCCTGTAGACCCTGCATAAGCAAGGGTTGGGTTTCTGTCTGTTTTCATATTCAATACACTTCCAATGACAAGAAGTTATTTCTTAAATTTTATTTTATGCATTTTTAATTTCTGTAAGATTAAAAATATGTCTGTGGTGAGCAAATATAAGAATTGTATTAAAGAGTTTCATTGAGCTACAATGGATAGGAAGTTATGGGGAGCCATAATCACCTATTTTTGTAAGTGACACCACTTATAGTTGGTTGGTTGTTTTGTTTTATGGCATATCAACCTAGGCGGGTCATTTATTTCCAACTAAATTTTTTTATTTATTTATTGCTGGTAATACCTTTTTCTTTCAACAATTTATTGTTGTTTTTTTTTTTATATAAGTTTTGTGTCTAGTAATACTTTTTTCTTTTTGAGTATCAAGATTCATTGGGATTTGTTTTTTTTTTCAGGGCTGGGTCCCCAAGGCCTAACCTGTTATTTAATCCATAACTGGAGGGAAGGGACAAATTAATAAGGGTACCAGTGCTTAAGTGAATGCAGGGTATTCAACTGGAATTTGAACTCAGCTCACCGATTTCTCTTTCCAAGACGATATCCACTACACCACAACACACATCTGTCATGAAATGCTTACAGCACCTGGTATTCCCAAGCGGTCACCTATCTAAGTACTGACCAGGCTCAACATTGATTAACTTCGGTGATCGAGCGAGAACCGCTGTATTAAACGTGATATGGTCGTAAGCCACACCACTTATAGAAGAAGTCTTTTGGTTCTTTTTTAGCCATTATCAAGAATCAGGATTAACTTTTGGCAGGCAAAATAATTGTTTTATATCAATTTCTAAATGTCAGAATGCAAAAATTTTAAAACTAATGTTTAATAAATTAAGCTACTGGATTTTTATAATGGCTGAAATCAGTTAATTAAACGCTTCCAGGCATTGTACACTAACCTCTATTCACATGAACAGAAAGTGAAAAGTTAAATTAGACATTTTAGAAATTGTTTTGAAAATTTCCTGCTATCTAGACATATGTATATATATTCAGAGATTTACAGATTCAAATGCTTTAAAATTAAATACTTACATCAAAAAGTTTCTTCAGATGTTTGTAATAACCAGACACACTGGTTTACTTTCTTTAAGTTTCTAAAAACTAACCAAAAAAAGCACTGATTCTTTGCATTATCAGTACATTGTTTTAATTATTAGTTTAGTCTGCAACTGATTACAGCTAGAAAATCATGATTTGTAACTAACGGTCTTCATGCAGTAACAAATGTAACGTGACTGTTGGAAGAAAAGTTCAAATTAATTTCTTCCAAGAGACTTTAAAGGAATCTGATAATAATTAGCAGAAGAGAGAGAGAGAGATAGCAAGAGAGAGAGAAAAAGAAAACAATTTTTTAAAATACAGAAAAACAAATCCCAAATGAGAAAGTTTTGCCCTTGATGAAAACTGAGGTGTTTACCTCAGTGAAAAAATATTTGGAAAAGCAATGAAGAAGATGAAATTTTCCCCACTTTTTTACAACACATTTGTATCTCATTATCCGAGTAATTTCCATGAGGTACAATGGAATTTTGTTATACTGTCAGAATATAGGTATTTTTAATCCTCAACAAGAACTAGAGCAGAAACCCTATTGAAAAAGGTTGATTATAATACAAGGCAGACAACAGACTTCCTGAAAAAATTACCTATCTACATATATTTCTATAGATACCCATATACATATCAAGGCAAAGAAATGAAATTCATTTTATTTAAAAAAAATTATCTATAAATAAAAAGTTGCTGGTTTTGTTTATATATAGTTTATTTAAAATAAAATTTATTTCATTTCTTTGGCATGATAAAGTTTGTCAGTAGACAAAATGTGTAGGCGAAAATATAGTTTTTATCTCGTCTTCTTTTTTGTCTTACTGTTCCATTCTTCAAATTATAACAGAAATTTTGCACACACACACACACACACACACACACACACATATATGTATATATACATAAATAATGTTCTATTTTTCTTTATTAATCTAACAGATATCATCAATTTAAACATTATTCTGAGTGGATATTAAACCCATACCTAAAGAGAGTTTCTCTTGCAAAGGTTTTGCTAAAGGGTACAGAAGGGGAAAATTTTATATATATATATATATATAGAGAGAGAGAGAGAGAAAAAGTAAGAGCTACAAGGGATAAGGAGATGTAGAAGGCCATCATTGCTTATGTCTGGAGGAAGGCACATCACATAGAAGAAGATAGACGTACTTATAAGCAGATATCTCAACAGAAATAAATAATGGGATCAAGATAAATGAAGAAAATTACTCTAGGTTTTTTAAAAAATACTATTTCTGAATTGTACAAATCATACCCACGAAACTAAAGATGATATTTCTGCAAGTAATACTCTTGTACAATCAGTAAGACTGATTCATAAACCTCACTTGCAAAAAGTTTCAGGCACAAATTAATGGAATGTGGCCCCTAACCACTTCAGATATTACCCAAACCCGAAGTGTAATGATTACAATCTACAATCAAATTCATAGCTGCATCTACTGCTAGGAAGGTTGGGTCACTGTCTTGGGCAAGAAAGTTTTTCTAATTAGAATCCATCTTGCACATTTATAAATCTACCATTTCTCCATTCATTAAATACTGTTGTCATATCTGGTTTGGTGCTCCTGTTATTCACCTCGAGGTTCTTGACAATATCCAAAAAAAAGATTTGCAATGTAACTTATCCTGACTTGGCATCCTGACATCAGTCACTGATGGGATGTGATTTCCCTCTGTCTTTTATACAAATATTTTCAAGAGAAGATTCTTTTCCTGGCGTCCCAATCATATGATTTATGCGTGCTACTAAATTGACATCTAAGTTTCACACCTTTTACCATTGAAATAGTAAAATGTAACCACCTCTTCTACTCTAACAATATCTTTTCTTGCTCAGTAGTGTTCCCTCTGTTTACTTGCTTACCTTATAGCTACAATCTCCAAGAGTTTAAATGCAATGTCAAATGTCATCTATCTCCTTGAAACCCATCTATTTCTTATGCTTTCTTTGACAGTAACTGTACCCTGTTTTTTCTCTCACTGTATATATGTGGCAGTCTTGTTTTGCTTCGTTCAAATGATTAAAACTAAAAAAGTCTAAAACTAAAAGAGATGATGATGGAATTATTATTCAATCAAAGATCTATTAAAAGCAATTTTACTTGCTTTCAGGTAATATAAAATATTGAGACAAAAAAATTTAACAAAATTATACATGTAAATAAAAATGTGTATTTCATTCAAGTGCTGGTTGACCATTTTGAAGAATTTTTTTCAATATCTTCAACTTGTTGGAATAACTGAACAGAGAGTGTCATTTGTAGGAAGCAAAGTAAAAGATGACATTATGAGAATATGCCATGTGTAGAACTTCCCAGTCCAACTTCATTATCATTTGTCATCTCATCATATTTGATTGCTTTTGTGGCATGAGGATGGGTGTTGTCAAATTATCATCTAAATTGTGTATTACTTGTTGGAACTGCTGAGCAGAAAATGTGAGCTGCCGGAAGCAAAAAAGAGATAAAAAATGACAACAGGTCTGGCGAATATGTCATGTGCAGAAGAATTTCCTCTTCCAGCTTCATCATCATTGTTTGTCATTTTACCATATTTGATTGTTACCAAATCATCATAGACAATTCCGGTAATGCCTTAAAATAATATATTGATCTTAATCTTGTGTAAATAGACGCTTTTGTCTCAGACTGGTGAAGAAATACTTTAAGCTCTCCAAGATAATGTTCAGAACTAACCAATTCTAGTATCAGACTGTTATTCTTAAGACTTTCTGAACTATATACATTCAATTATTTATATTGTTTTGACTGTTGTCTTCAGCTTTATTGCCATATTCATGGCGTTTTGGCATTTGTATACTACAACCTTTTTTATATTATTGAAACTTTGAACAGAACTTTTTCTTCAGATCACTGGGGTACATTGTTCTCGTTTCTTCCAGATTATTTAGTTATCTTTGTCTTTAATTAACTTGACTATTATTTTTTTGAACTCACAATTCTTTAGGTTGAGTTACTGGATTCAACCAACACTTTTATTCACTGAGCCATGTGTTCTTGATGGCATCAGTGTCTTCATTTTTTTTGGACTTATACTGTAAAAACAATGTAAATATAGGAAATATAGAAATATAGACAAATATGTACATTCAAATTCAACATTTACACAAGCTCATAGCTTCACAGCTAGGACCTGCCCTGCCATGTTTATTGTGGTAAACTATTGTCATTTTCTTCTTTTCCTTTTGATAAAAAGCATGTTCTACTCATACAGCTGATTCCCCAGAACTGTAACTTTGAGAAAAAAAAACTCCCAAGAGAATGCTTTCCTGACAACTACAATCCAATATCAAGCAATAGCTATCCTACTTGTCCTCATAATTCTCTCTTTTTAATCTCTTTCTAACAATCTCAGTAAACTTCTACCTTGACTGGGTCTTGTATTGGGTGAAAAAAATTTAACCGATGCTATTTTAGGTTACTTTTTCTTTTTCATAATGAGAATGCTAATGTTCTAAAATAAAAGTATTCAGAAAAATATTTCATGAAAAATTATTTTTCTTGGTTAATGTTGGGTACACTTGCTTCTCTAACAAATGAGGAATTGTTTATAGATTTAAATAAAAACAACAATAATAGAAAAATAAAAACATCTAAAAAAGTTTCAGCATGTTCTCACTAACTTTATTCCTAATCTTTGTTAATCTTTAATGCATAATAACTGCAATAAATCCCCAACAGAAAAGACTTAAACCATTTCAGATTATCATATTCTTCAACATGGAATCAATAATTCTTCCAGCAAAAATTGGTACTTGAACTTAATTCCTCAAGAAATTTACTTTTGCATTTATTTACTTTTCCACTGTTTATTCTTTGCATAGCAAATATGATATAGAAACTTTATTTTTTAAAAATATATGCTAATTGAACATTTTCTGGTTGAAGGCAGTTATTTTTAGGCCAACTTAGAAATTTTCTGTTCCAATACTTCAAAATAACAAGTTAAAAAAGAAAACCACATCAATATTGAAAAGAGCAATAACATCTACTAAAGTTGAGAAAATTATTTTCCTCAAAAATTATTGAAAGAGAAAGACTTGGCTACTCAGTCAACAAATGTGAAAATTACTAGTATTACTATATGAGTTAACAAATCAAAGGCAGATCACATATGGATTGAAGTCTGACAGGATGATAAAAAAAAAGAAAATAGGAACTGTAAATCAATCTAACACATTTTACTTTTATTAAAGATTGAGATTAAATTAATTAAGATTAAATTAATTAAGATTAAATTAATTAATTATTTTAAATTAATTATTAAATTAATTAATTAAATTAATTAAGATTAAATTAATTATTTTAAATTAATTATTAAATTAATTAATTAAATTAAGATTTAATTAATTAATTAATTTAATTAATTATTAAATTAATTAATTAATTAATTAAATTAAGATTAATTAATTAATTAATTAATTAAGATTAAAGATTAGAGATTGAGAGAAATCAGACAAAAAGATAAAAACTCTTGAAGATGCTCTATCTCTGATATTTGCACTTTTCTCCCAAAATATAGCATACATTAAAACTATATTTTGTATTGTACACACACACATATATATATATATATATATATATATATATATATATATACACACACTTCTGTGCAAAAGTATTAGGACAAGAGCTATTTTATCTTTCATGAGGCATATAGACAAAAAATAAATAATTTAGTTAAAGTAATTTTATTCGATTTACTCAACAATTGCTTTAACAAGAAAAAATACTTGTTACAAAATAAATTTGATATTTAGTATAACAGCCTTTTGCTTTGATCACAGCCTTCATTCTGTCAGGCATTGACATCACATGCTTCTGCAATGTATCTAATGGTATCTCCTGCCAAGCAGCTTGTATTTGTTACCAAAGTGTGTCTTGCAAAGTAACATTATATTTATCAATTTTCTCATCCAAAATATTCCGTAGGTGTTTAATAGGATTGAGATCAGGGCTTTGTGGTGGGGCCAATTAAAATTCTAAAGCCTTCCTTTCTCTTCCTTTTTAGTTAAATAATTTTAACAAAGGTTTGGCTTTTCACCCTGTATTTGAATTTCAGTGAGATTTTTAGGAAAATCACCCATCTTAATACTTTTGCACACTACCAGTAGTGTGCAAAAGTGTTAGGAGAGGAGTGATTTTTAACTTTATTTTGATGCCTCATAAAAGATAAAATAGTTTTTGTCCTAATACAGTACTGTGTATATATACATATATATATATATAATGGCAACGAGCCAATCTTGACAAATCCCATATATGTCATAACCCCAATGGTTACTGTTGTGACCTAAAAGGTTACTGAAGTATTGTGTTATCACACAGTTATATTGTCTTGAGTCTTGGTATATTACTTCAGTTACCTGTGGATTTGTAGTAATAGTTATTACTATAAGGTGATATTTTGGTATTTGCAAGATAGTTATTCATATACTTTGCAAATAGTACTGTATTAAAAGGTTCCTACTGATAACATGTAGTATCCTCTCTTGAGAGTCCTCCTGAGTAATCTACTCAAGAACTAAATAGTAATAACATGCTATGAACACTGAATTCTACTACTAGTATGACTGCTGTTGCTACTTGTAATCGAGTTGATACACTTGGTTGATCTACTCAGACTTCTGTCTGGTGCTTGATATAGGTTATTATCATGGTCATGAGAACCCCAGTGGAATAATCCATTCTTATAGTTTTATTTGTTATCTTGCGATCAGTGTTCAATCACATGTGTTGGTGCTAACATTTATTTCTACATGACAAGTTGCATGAAATGAGAGTAAATTAAGACATAATTATAACAACATACTTTACAGCTAAAAGACTGTCACATGGTATGATTATTAGTTGATAAGGTATATATGGTAAAAAGATTTTTTATATAAACTCTCTAATATTAACAAAAAAAGAGGAGTAATAATGAAACAAAAGGAGTAAACATCCATTGTAAAAAGACAAAATGAATGTTTGTCAGTAGGAGGCACAGTCCAAAAATGTAAACTAGAAAATACCAAAATCAATGGAGTAAAAAATAGTTTTATATCTGGGAAGTGTTTTGACACCAAAATTTGCAGACACATTTAAAAAGCAAAACTACTTTCCAAAAGACAAGCAAAAAATTAAGAGAAAGAAAAACTTCATTAGAAACCCCCCAAAAAAGTGCAGAACTTTTATTTAATATTGGTTTTTGTTTATGGCTGAGAATGTTAAACAATCACAATACAAATGCAGAGACTTGCATCAACAGAAACGTTTTAAGAAAAATGAAAGCAAAAATGTTTTAAACAGAATCAGAAAATATTGGGCTTTTCAGGATGCATTATGAGGAAAGAGGAATTAGAGAATTTGAAACTCATAGGACATACTGAAGGCAAGAGAAATTAGAGAATTGGAAACTCATAAGACATATGAAGGCAAGAGGAATTGAAGAATTTGAAACTCATAGGATATATTGAAGGCAAGATGGACAGATGAAAAAACAGTTTTTTCTATCATTAAGCAAGGTAAGAAAAGCCACTAAGATACAAAGCCATACTAAGAGTGAAAGAACCAAAGAAAACAATAAAAAACAGGATTTGGACATCTCCTATTACACTAACTCGCATCTATTCTCTCAAGCTCTTTTTCCATCTACTCCACCCCGATCGTCGGTATATTCATCCATCTATTACTCTCCTCCTGACATTTCCTATAACTAACCCTTCTTTCTCATCACTTTCCCCTTGGTAACCCCCTGAGCAACAGTGGCAGTAGAATGCCTTGCTTGGGGTGAGATGATTAAAAAAAAAAAAGAATGTTATTCTTAAAAAAGATATTTTCACCCCAAATCATCCTGAACTTAAAAAAGGGATCACTCATATTTTCAAAGAAATTACAAATATTTTGTTGGAATAATTGCTATATTTTGCTTCAAACTAGATCTCTTTTCTGATTCACTCTGCATCAAAACCATTTGGTCAGATGTGAACACTAATAAAACAAAAGTAAAAATAAAAATGTCACTCTTCGCACAGGGGCTCTAAGCATCACATTTAACTCAAGAAACAAATCACCCTAAAAAAAATAAAACAGAATATAAAAGAAGCCAATCAAGAACATTACAGCTAAGACAATAGCATGACAAAAAATGCTGTGTTATTGACCAAAATGTTTCTAATGACACTCAGTGGTATTTCAGGCATACAGGCAGGCTATCAACATTATCACTAGTAACCTCAGTCAGCCACCTGATATTTGTATCAACACCAGGCCCTACTGATTATTACCTGCCTCTAAAGTCACTTCTCTTGCCCACAAAGTGACATTTTGTCCTAATCATCTGTCAGCAAAACAAAGGATTTTATCTTAACAATTTTTATCTTTTTGCCTCACCAGTGTTATTTTGTTTGCTCGCATGTATTACACTCTTGTGCAAATTAATTGAAACAATTGCTTTAATTTTCCTTTTTTCACCATACTGTCAGTTTTAGACCCACTGGAGTGACAGGGTGTAATTAATTTCTGTTTCTTCCTTAGATTAGTTAATTTACAGTAGTGTGCAGTAATATGAATCTATTTTGGGGATGTATGATGAAATTTGTTTGGCCTTGAAAAATATTGCATCATCCATGATTGATTCAGATTTTTATCACATCCAGGCATTATTTTCTCAAATGTTGATTAGTTATTCTATGGCCATTGTCTGTGATGGACATTACTGAAAACTGTAATGCTGCACAAACACACTGGCAAGCCTTACAGAGAGATCATGGATCTTATTAGCGTCAGTCTTTCAACTGTCAGCAGTGTCATCTAGGCCAAGAAACAAACTGGATCTATCAGTCCAAAATGTTAAGGAAAATATGGTCAGGAGAGGAAAACAACACAAAGAGATGATGTATACATGATCAGTGAAAGTGTGAATGATTCTAAAAAGGCATTATTTCTTTTGTTTCAATTAATTTGCATAAGGGTGTATAACAAAATGAAGCTTGATTTTTGGATTATATTTATGCTAATAGATATTTTACTGTTTGAAAAACTCAATCCGTAACCATACAAAATTTCTTCAGTTTTTTGCTTCATAGAATTCATCAAAACTGTTAATTGTGCAAGGATTCTATTTAATTAATATATTCAGTTTGTGGGTGTGGGAATACAGCTATAGTAATTTTTCAGGGAATGACTGAAAATATATACTGTGATTGTCTTCCTTGAAACAATGTTTATTTAAGATTATCAATAGTTTTCAGTAGATTTCAAGATAGTAATTCCACAGATATACAATCATTTTAGTACATTTTATAATTAGTTAATTTTTGCTGAAAAAATAAAAATATTTAGGCGTGTCACATCTGTTTCATATCTTAATGAATTTCTTTCTTTCTTTTTAATTTTTTTAAACACACAAATTTTTACATAAAATTACACATACAAATTTACCCATACATATATATACATACATATATATCTAATGATACTAAAAAATGTAAAATCTCCCACAGACACAAAATTAACTCATATGAACATATAGAATGACCAACCTCAGAAAATTAAAAGTATATATATATATATATATATATATATATATATATATATATATATATATGCTTAACATTTGCAAGTAAATTTTTCAGGTGTGTTTATGTGTAATAATATACATCCTGTCTATTTGAAAAAGTGTGAAAATTTAAATACTTGAAAAAATATCAAGAAGTATTTATCAATATACAAATGCTTTTAAAAATGTATTTCTGATAATCTAAGCTAGGTACTTTTTTAGAAAAAGAAAAACATTTGAGAATTTAATAACTTATTGTACTGGAAAGTTTGACATCACCTCAATGATAATCATTTTTGTTTCTGTCAGAACAAATTGTCACATTTTGAATCAATTATTAAAAATTAGTGGTTATTATTAATGAGATTTTCAATAGGTTAACTCAATGCTATACCTATTCATATCAGATATATGTGTTATGATATATACAAACATATCAGATATATAAGGTAGGACACAAATGGGATATACAGCCTTTATTACATATGAATGATAATTATAATCTTATGTTATATGTTTGCAGTACATGAGAGCTTGCAAAATACTCTCTACATCTTGACCTTTCAATGCTAAGAGGCAAGTTGATTTTTGAAGCCAGGAAAGAATGCATCTTAGCATATAGGGAAATACTGTAATGATTAAGTTATTTCAAAATATAAAAATAACAAAATAATTTTTTTTACTATGAATTGCAATTGATGCAGTTGAAAGATTAAAAATTCATCTTAAATTTTTGGTGATACTTTGATTTGATGTATTTCATTTAGTTGGCTTTTTCTATGTGTGGTATCCCTTTAGAATGCAAGCAGTCATATCAATGCCCTATACTTTGTAGCTCTTATCAGTGGCCTATACTTTGTAGTTATGATCAATGTCCTATACTTTGTAGCTCTTATCAATGCCCTACACTTTGTAACTCTTATCAGTGGCCTATACTTTGTAGTTATGATCAATGTCCTATACTTTGTAGTTATGATCAATGCCCTACACTTTGTAGCTCTTATCAATGCCCTACACTTTGTAGCTCTTATCAATGTCCTACGATGTTTTAGCTCTTATCAATGTCCTACACTTTGTAGGACTTATCAGTGTCCTATAATTTGTAGCTCTGATCAATGTCCTATACTTTACAGCTCATATCAAGTCCTATACTTTGTAGATCTTATCAATGTTTATTGCCTTACTGTCCCACTTAGTTCCTGTTCTGCCATCCATTTACACAAGCTTAAAAGGTAGTTCACTCACTGTGAGCATCAAATTTTTCAATCCTTCATTCCTCTGATTCTAAATATATATGTAATTTCCCACATCAATTTACTTCTGTTATAACAAGAATATAGATATGTAGTGCACACTTATCAAATTTTTGGTGTCACATAAAATGAATGAATACATTGAGCAAGATACTGCAGCAAGTTTTACTCAAACCATTCAGAAGATTCAGGAGTTCTTTTGTGATGATGCCATTGGCAAAAGTCAAATCTAGGAGTGGCACAGCTGCTTCAAACCTGGCTTCCCCTCAGTGGTGAGCAAGGCATAATCAGACAGGCCAACTACAAGCTGAAAGAAAGCTGTTTGAGAAGGCTCGGTGAATATTCATGAAAGACTGTCATCTAATAATCCAAGAAAAGACTGAAGTGGATCTAAGTGCAGGATCAGTGCATTTCATTTTAATAAAGGATTTGTGCATCTAGAGAGTGTTGATCAAATTCACCCACTCATTCTGCTCTTATAGTCCAAGCTTTCTGGATGAAGAACAACACAGCACTCTCTACTCTCCTGACTTGGCATCATGTGATTTTTGGCTCTTTCCCAATCTGAAAATCAAACTGAAAGGGGGAGCAATTTAAGACATGAGAGGAAATTATGAGAAAAGTGATGACAGAGATCAATAACATTCCAGAGGTGTTCCAGAGGTGATACCAGTAGTGGTAGAACTACCTTGAGGATGTGTGAATTACCAACAAAACAAAATTAATTAAATGTACAAAACTGATTTTTTTTATGCCCAAAGCTGAGATACTTTTGTAAGGCATTCTGTAAATTATGTTGTTCTCAATGCTCCTGAAAAGAGAAATATATTTTTAATTCCTAATTTCACTTTTATACCACTCGTATCTAGCTGAGAGGTCTGAATGTGGAGGGAATTGTTAATAAGGAATTTGTTCAAAAGTCAAAATGATTTTATAAATACAACTATGCAGTGTGTTTTTCCCCATTACATATTTAAAGTTTACAATCATGTTTTGCATTTGTCTGGTTTTCTTTTGTAATAGGGAATATAATTAAGAAAAAAAATAAGAAGATTTTCGAGAAGCTCAAAGTTGGAAACATTCACAAGGAATATATAAAGCAAAATTCTTCCACATAAAATATCAATTGTAAACAAATTACTAAAAATCACTGGGATGTAACTTGTTATATATAATCATGCTATGTACCACTTTTGGTGGAAGCATTATAGATTTTGAATTGATTAAGACCTGCTAAATGCATTAAGAGAGAAATCAACCAATACATTTTTTAAGCTTTACAATAGATTTTATACTGATTAAATGTAACTGAATGATATTTAAACCAATATTTTTTCACTTAGAGTGATAATATTTATTAACTGGTGAGAATTGAGAAAAAAGTAACTATTAATTCAATTTGTGCTTCATAACAACTTTTACTGACACCAAATAACTATTTAGCCTACTAATTTGGAAGATCTTAAAATTGATATGTCCGTATTTGCATCAATAAAAATTATAAATGTGTTTGTATTTGCTTATGGAAATGCACGAAATGATTTTGTAGCGTAAGTATATTATACATATTTTTAAGTGCATGCTTACTGATATGAAAAATATGTGTCTATATATAATACACCTGTTTTTGTCAAAGATGTGTATAAGTATGATGGGTTGCATGTAAAATGAAAATAAAATAAATTATTCTTAAAAGGAGTGATGCATGCACAGATGCATGCTTATACACACACACAGAATTAATGTGAAGAAACTTATCACTTAGCTGAGTGGTATTAATTTAAGTCTTGCCAACTTCAAAGTTTTATGAGGGCATTATTGCACTATTTTCACGTATCAGGGTCATTTCGGTTTTCTTTATCCTTGAAGAAGTTAGTTCTATAACTTTTTGATCTGAATTTTGTCTGTGGCATCAACACTAAAAGTTTGCTGAATCTTTTCAATTGTTTGAGTTTGAGTATCACCAAGCTTCCAGCAAATCTTGATGCAATATTTTTGTTCAATGCATTCAATTATTTTTTGCAAAAACAAAAATCTGATGAGTGTCTACTACATGTCTTTACTCTTGGTATAACAGCCAGCAATTGACATGGCAAATGATACTTATACTTAGAATCTGAGTAATAAAATAAGCCTTGACAAGTAAGGACATCATAATGGTGCCTTCACAGAACTTTAAAGACAGCATGATTCTGCTCAGTTAAATAACAAACCTTATTAATGCTATATCTCTTTCTTGATATCAACCACTTCAAAACCCTGCTTTCCAAAATATATTTTTCTCAGTAAAACCATTGAAAAAACAATCTCGGCACTAAGCATCATCACAATTCAATACTGTATCTATACGTTTAATTAAATTCAAGGTCTGGGTGCTTGAATTTTTGTTGAAATTTTCCAATAATTTCTTAGGTATTCAGAATAAATTTAGGGTAAACTGTCCAGGTTATGTTTTTCTGGTTTTATTTGAGTATTTTTTACCAATATTTCAGTCATGCCTACTTCAAAGAATATTTACTTTCCAGCCATGAGACTTGGGTTCAAAACTCATCATGATTGATTTGTCAAGAAAGTGACTTATTGATGTCATTGGCCTTTTGACAGGTGATCCCAGCAAGCATCACTTATAAGAAGTGTCTGAAAATGGTAACAAAGGTTTACCAAAGCCTTGTAACTGAAAATTTTGCCAGCAGAGTTTGTGGTCAATGCTTGAGCAAACATGAAGGAAATCTCAAATCATGACTGAGAATTTGAGTGAACTGACATTGTTCAAACTGTTGATCTTACCAGATGAAGCATTCTATTCCAGAAACTTCACATAGTTGCAGTATAAAGAACAGGTGGGATTTGTAGGTTTTGAGCAAATGTGCCTGAGCAGGCTTTGGCATCAGAAATTGAATAGCTTCTCAAAAAGACAGGCATACTCGGAAAATGAGTGCCCAACCCAATTACCAATTATCTTCTTAGTTATTATCAACAGCTGGATGTTGTCAGTATATTTGCTAAAAGTTTCCAAAACCTTACATTTCAAATTCAAATATATGGGTACCATGTAAGTGATGTCATAGCTAGAATGGTTTTAATGAGACTGACAACATCATAAAATAATATATATAGAACATAATATTAAAATATCATTACTTAAAGTATATATGACTACTTTGTACTTATTGACATTGAGCACTTTTGAGCATTTATTTTTTGCAGATTCTGAACCTATACCGAGGATTACTATAATCATGTCTCCGATGACTTTTGGCATCATGGAGAAAATGTTTTGTAATAACTGCAATTTGGATATATGAATATTGTGTGTAGCACAGGGTAACTGCATAGCCCTGCCACGTAGAGTTCACTTGCCTCATAGAATAAACTGACATGGTTTCATTATTCCATAACCTTTGTTTTTTTCCTTCTAAGATTAAAAAAAAATGTAATGAGACTGAAACATTGCTATTTTAACAAGCATGAATCTGACACACCAATTCATTTAGAGTGGGTGAATATTTGGTCATATAAAAAGTCCATAAAAGTAAATATTTGTTCATTTTTCCATAAAAATTCCCCAAAAAATAACAGCAATAATAGTTTGCTGTTCATAGTTTAATTTATAATGTATATAAATGTAGGTAAAAAATAGCTAGCATGGATAAGATAGCAAGGGTCACAAGCACTACCTGTGGCCTCTAATCAGGCTTGAGAATCTATGTGCTGTTTTGGGCCAAATCTTGCAACAAAAAAGAAACTGCTTATTCACAACCAGATGTTCTTGGCAAGGCATCTAAGGAGAATGGAAGATGAAAGTTTTCTTAAACACTTGTTTTATGGATAGTTTATTCTTCGGGTGTGTGTTGTGGTGTAGTGGATATTGACTTGGAATGACAAATCAGGGAGCCGAGTTCGAATTCAGGTTGAATTCCGTGCATTCAATTATACACAAACTTTGGAAAGTTATTAATAATAATAAAATGGATTGGGTTTATAGCTTTGGCTGGCAATCAGTCTACCACAGAAAGCAATGGCAACCTACTGCGGGATAATATAATGTCCAGTCAGTCATGTCTCTTTCAAGACATGACCGTCCAAAGCATGTATCATGTATGGCGCATAACTGACTGTTCTTGTTAAGTGCCCAAGTGACAAACCCAAGAAAGATCTCAAGGATATTGTTAAAGACAATCTGAAATGTATTGTTGACGTAATTGTTTTTTATGGCTTATTAAGCCCAATAATTTATTCAGTTATTTTTCAGGAAGGTTGTTCTATTGTGTGATGAATTGGCAAATTATAACATAAAAATCAGAAGTTTAATATTAAAAAATGTGGATGCTCTTCCCGAAAGATCTGTAGAATATTTATGTTGGTGTTTTGTGATAAAATTTACAAGTCTCCCACTAGGGTGAAGTGACACATGAGAGTGTACAAAAAGAAAGTCACTTTCAAGACTTTTGAAAAGCCTTGTGGGTGTCACGTATGTAAAAAGATGTATGCAAAAGCAAGGCTGGTTTTCAGAATCATCTGCAGGCCCATGGGCAATCAACACACCATTGAAGAGATGTCCTTCTTCTGTAAAGAAGTGATAGTTATATATGATATAGAATATATTAGATATATTAATATATATTATATAGAATATATGCACACTAACACATTTGCTTTCTTGCCTTTGAAGAGATGTCCTTCTTCTGTAAAGAAGTGGTAGTTATTTATTATATAGAATATATGCACACTAACACATTTGCTTTCTTGCCTTTGAAGAGATGTCCTTCTATAAAGAAGTGGTAGTTATTTATGATATAGAATATATTAGATATATTAATATATATTATATAGAATATATGCACACTAACACATTTGCTTTCTTGCCTTTGAAGAGATGTCCTTCTTCTGTAAAGAAGTGGTAGTTATTTATGATATAGAATATATTAGATATATTAATATATATTATATAGAATATATGCACACTAACACATTTGCTTTCTTGCCTTTGAAGAGATGTCCTTCTTCTGTAAAGAAGTGGTAGTTATTTATGATATAGAATATATTAGATATATTAATATATATTATATAGAATATATGCACACTAATATATTTACTTTCTTGCCTTTGAAGAGATGTCCTTCTCCTGTAAAAAAGTGCCAGTTATATGTTATATAAAATATATTAGATATATTAATATATATTATATAGAATATGTGAACACTAATACATCTGCTTTCTTGTCATCCTTATTCATTTAAACAAGAATTGAAAACTATGAGCAGCAATAAAGAAAACCACAGCTATTATCAAAAAATTAATAAGTTATAAAACTTATTGATTTTCTTTTCACTTTAAATCTAATGTGACTTCAAATAAGAGTCATTATTGAAGGTGTGACATGCAATTATATCTTGAATTATGTACGGAATATGGCTGTGTGCAAAAACTGAATTAAAATGAGTTGTAGGCCATTACTTTTATCCTAACCTACCTTAATGGCTTGTATTTAGAAAACATTAACATATCTATAATAAATATAATAGATGTAAATGTCTTCTGAAAAGGACAACTACAAAAATTATGAACATATAATGAGCAACATTTTAATGCATGTGTATGTATTCATCTACAATCAAACAAATAAATGTGTTGAATTATAAAAGTGTTTATGTGCATCAGTGTATAAAAATTGAGATAAACACCTGTCACATTATTTATATATATATATATATATATATATATATATATATATATATATATATAGTTACATGAATTAATAAGTATAAATATGAAGGTACAGACATGGATGATATTATTCAAGTGTTAATAAAACAGTACTCAGTGTAGTATGAACAGAGTTATTTTAAACATAATAATAAATATACATATTGTCCTGCATCGATAGGCAATATATAAATTTATTAAAATTTGTCTCATGATCGCAAGAGCATAAAACCCTGGGTTGCAAACTCACATCTATCTATATAAATATGTCAGCTCTAACACTGATATTAAGCACTTTTAAATAATAAAAAACACATATATAATATATGAATAATATATATAACAAATTGCATATATATATATATATATATATATACATACACATTTCACACATATATATATATATATATATATATATATATATGCAAGTTTCATAAAAATTATAGAAAAATTCTGTGGTTAATGAAACTAGCTAAAGACTAAACAGGTTTCATTAAAACTGACAGACATGATATTATCACCAAATTTTTTATATAATTTTTCATGTGTTTGTATCATTTTTTCTTTTTGGAACTCAAATTATATATGATCACATGAAAAACTATATAAAAACACAATGATCATACCTTGTCTGTCATTTTTAATGAAACCTGTATAAAAGAGAGATTGTTGCCCAAATATGCAATATGCATAAATGTATATATATATAAAGGAAAGAGAGAAAGATAAAGAGTGACACTGGATAGATAGGAATTTTATATATATTAAGAAATATACATACTGCCCTATGTCAATGGCCAATATATATATATATATATATATATATGTGTGTGTGTGTAAGTTTCATGTAAATTTATAGACAAGATTCTGTGGTTAATGAAACTACCTATATATATATATATATATATATATATATATGTAGACTTTACAATGGTAGACTTTGAAAAAACAGTAGCTACTCTAGTATCTATGCATTGCTCATTCAGTAATGAATTAGAGCACTCTGGCTATTGGTGCATGATACATCATACGCTAAAAGTATGCCTCCTTCTACCGACCACTCATAACTCAGAGGTAGAATTGCCAAATGACACCAATTCAATCGGGTTTCAATCCTGGGTAAAAGCAATCGGATGTCTAACCGTACTGATGAGCTGTGATACAGTGAAACAGATCTGTCTACGGATGACTATATATATAAAGGCGATAGGGAAAGATAGAGAGAGACACTGTAGATAAATAGGATTAAACATTGCATGATGACTCAGTTTCATACTTCAAAGTAATCATCAAACTAAGATTCCAATGAGACCTGACGGTCACTGTGAAGTGTTTATTCCTACATCCACACAGTCCATATTTATGAATGCTATCTCTGATAATCAGGGCACTTCCTCTATAAATATACCAAACTTTACACAAACACATACATACATACATACATACATTCATACATACATACATACATACATTCATACATACATGCATACATACATTCATACATACATGCATACATATTATGCAAAATATTAATAGTGAAAAAAAAAAAAACTTGAGGTCTGAATTTAGTTTAATTTCCAATAAGTACTCAAGGTATGTGGCTTTCCTGATAGAACACCTTTAAGATATTTACAGGCTGAAGGATCTTTAGCACACCAATAAAAATGTCAAAATCATTACACACACATGCACAATATATATATATATATTTATGTGTTTATATATAACTTACATATATATATGTGTGTGTGTGTGTATATGTATGTATTGCCAAATTTGTTTTTTTTTTATTTAAAATTAATTGACATTGCAGCATGTAAATTTCTATGTTTTGAGATTTAAAGCTTTTATCTCCTCATCAGGCAACGTTCATTAATGTTGGTGAAAATTAAAAAAAACAAATGTCATTATGTTATGCTCTACAACCTACATTGTATTGACCATATTTTTAAATGCTGGAGAACTCTGGATTCTAAATCTGTTAGTTCTTTTCATCTAGGTTTATATAATTATAATATTAAAAACAAAACAAGAAATTCAAGATAGCTATAGGCTAAAGATTTATTTTGCTCACCAATAAAAAAGTTAAAATAATTACAGAAAAAAAAATCATCTTTTTTTATTTGAATTATAAAACTCCTTGAAAACATTTTATTGTTCCTGTTAAGTTTATCAAATTATTAATATATTTATAGTATATTTTTTTTCTCAATATTCTGAACTAAGAAACTTTAATATATGTAAAAAGAAATAATACAGATATTTACTAAGATTAACATTAAAGACAGGAGGATAGTCGTTTGCAATAAGTTAAAAAAAAAAGTCAAAACTTCTTTTCTGCCAGATTGAATTATATTTCTTTACATATTTAGATCACAGACTAATCTGCATTTCTCTTTTATTTTTATATTTACATCAGACTGAAGTTTATTTATCAAAATTATACCCATATTTACATTAGACTGAATTGTATGGATCAAGATTATATTTATATTTACATCATACTCAATGTATTTATCAAGATTATATTCATATTTACATAAGACTAAATTGTATGTATCTCTTATGAGGAAACACACCTATTCCTCAGATAATGGGCTCTCTCTCCCATACTGATAAGAGTTAACAGGAAGTTCATAGGAGTTCTTTAGACTTCTATTGGAGTTCAGTAGAACTACTAGGCAGTTGATATTAGTTGGCAGTTAGCCGAATACTAAGGAGTCAGCTTTTAGTGGAAGATTACCAAGTTCCTAAAATTTTGGGTACATTAAGTTGATTAGCAACCAACATAGCACGATTATAACCTACAGTGCAAAAACTACTCCACGAAAGTATCAAAATTGTATTTATATTTCCACAAGACTAAATTTTATGTATCAAGCTTATATATATATTTATATCATACTAAATTGTATTTCTTTGCTTTTTTCTTCATACTGAATTGCATTTACATTATCTTTTGCATTATATTATTTTTACTGAATTGTATGTCTGTACATTTTCTATATTTATATCAAACTGAAATATATTTCTGCTCATTATTTTTCATGCTTAACAACCATTTAACAGACATTTGTTTTTTTGCTATGTAACACATAAAATTGATACATTTATTGGCTGGCCCAATGCAATGTATCAGACACTTATAAAAACATCTGAATGTATTGTTATCTCCAAGTTTGGATTTGCTTTTCCCTCATCAGTTATTTTTAGAAATGTCATTTATTTCTTCCTTTTTAGAATAATAACATAGATTGGGATCTCATTATAAATATTATGTTCTTATTTCTATTCTCAGAAGAATAAAGACATTAAACTATAGCATTGAAGTGTGAGGGGTACAAAAATTAAATGCAGAAACAAGAACAGTAATTATGTGGCTGAACTGAATGAACAATCTCAGAGAATTTTGACTCCATTAGAAAAGGTATTCTTAAGTCAAAAATACTTACAGAAAAAATGAAAAAGCAATTTTGAGAAATATCTTCTTAAGTGAAAAAAAAAAAAAAAACAATAAAAACAACAAAAACCAAAAAAATACCAGAATTTGGTCTGAAACTGCCAACCAAAACTAAGAATCATTAACGAACTTAACTTAGCTTAATAAAATGCAAATTGCTAAAAGATTTTGAAACTTCCAACAAGAGAACTGAATATTATATATCATTATGGTTGTTGTTCACGTCTGAAGAAGACCCTCAGTGGATTTAGACAAATTTTTGAAACTGACCTGTGTGGGGTGAATTCATAGTGGTAAAATCAGTCTGGGAAATCTTCCAGGATGCAATAGATGACCAGAACTTCTAACTGTCACACCCATGCTCTAATGCACTCCACAGTACTGACACTGTTTTCATTGAGGTTGAATCTGTAAATCTCATACCCCTAACTCAACAGGAATCAGACTTTAACTGCAGGAGGACTGACAAACCAAATATTATCATATATATAAGGTGCAATGGGTAAATTGTTGCCATTGTATATTTTTTTTATTTTGTGCAGGTACATTATTTGTTTTTGATTTTCTTGACTGCACTGTAGACTAGGGTCAGTTAGGCATTGTCTTGGAAAGAAAGAGCACAATGATGAAATTCATTTTGCCAGAAATTTGAACAAAAGAATAGTGTACTGGTATTCATGGTGGAAGCTCTAATTCAAATATTTCAAAATGTTTGGCCATCAATCTGAGCACAGTCCGGAGGATAAAGAAAAATTTATGTTATATTCAATCAACATCATGGTGTTTGGAATGATCACCAGTAATGGCAATGTTATACCTCCATTCATCTTCTTACAGGACCTCCGACATAACACAGAGGCCTATATCAAGTGCCTTGAAGAGGCAGTGCTGTCCTGGGTCAAAAGGATGGCTGTTGTAAGACCCCACATCTGACAAGAGAACTGCACACTATGCCACACAAGCAGAAGAACACAGTCATGGATGTCAGACAAAATCAAAGATAAATTGAAGGCAAGGATTTTGAAAGTATTCACCAATTTAAAAAAGCAGATGGTCCAGAAAAGATACAGTAGATTCCAAAGTTATGATGGAACTTCAAAGATGGAAGTTGAAACTAATAGAGATTTTATCAAATAAATTTACTCTTTAGTATTTCAAAATATTTTTCTGTAATTTTGGTAAATATATCTGTTAAAATAAGATGTCATTGCTATTTTCATTTTTGCATAATTTAGAAGACAATTTATTCATTCATCCTATATATACTAGGGCTGTTTTTTTGTTTTTTTTCATTTATGGAACTATCAAAGGATCACTGTATTGCATGAAACTTGAAGTTTTGTGCCTCAGTAATGTTTGAGTAGATGACATATATATATATATATATATATATATATATATATATATTGTAATTTTGTTATTACAATATTAAGCTCTATTCTGTATCGAGCCCTCTTTATAAAAGTAAATACTTGAACAGTGGGTTTTTAATCTACATCTTCTTTCACTTTTTATAATATATATATATATATATATATATATATATATATAAATATACATACTAACTTTATGTCTATAAGACAACTCAGAGTGCCATGCACTATGCAATCCTCAGATATATACTATAAAAATAAGATAGTACGTATATCTACTAATATATATATATACATTTTTTTTATAGCTCTGTTAATTTACATTGTGCATTGTTTTATTAACACCAGAAAAATATTTACACATGTGTATATCCAAATATATATATATATATATATATATATATATATATAACTTACTTTTTAAACATTAATGAACCCATTAAAATATATATATATATATATAAATATAACTTACTTTTTTAAACATTGATTAAACCCATTAAAATTATTATATATATATATATATATATATATATATATATATATATATATATAAAACTTACTTTTTTAAATATTAATTAAACCCATTAAAAAATATATATGTATATATATATATATATATATATATAACTTACTTTTTTAAACATTAATCATACCCATTAATATATATATATATATATGTATATATGAAAAGTGTATGTATATAATTAAAAATATCACTATATATATATATATATATATATATATATATATGCAATTTGTTATATATATTATATTATTTATATATATTATATATGCATGGTACTTATTTGAAAGTGCTCAATATCAGTGATAGAGCTGACATATTCATATAGATAGGTGTGAATCACACCTATCTATATGATTAATATATATATGTATATATATATATATATATATATATAACTTACTTTTTTAAACATTAATTAATTATGTATATACATATATATGAGGGCAAGAGAGAGAAGAGGGTGCATATTTCACTACCCATCAAACATTGATACAAAACATTTTAAAAATTTTATCTAGGTTTTCTTATTTATATATAAAAAAAAAATGCCAAATTACATTAGATGAAGCTGCTGGCTGGATAAAACATTTGGTCCATGGTAATCAGCCAATGTAATTCAGAAGACATTCCTTTCACTCAGATTACTTTTCTTGATAGCCCATATCCGAAACATAAAAACAAAGTAATTGCTAAATAATTAATGTATTTATTTTAAATCTAACATTATATGTTGGGTATGCATTTCTTAAATAAGCTGAACAGAGACTCACTGTGGTGTTCTTCATGACTAGACAGCAACGAATGCCAGAGCAAATGGTAATAAAGAAAATATGCTACCTGGTATGGTTCAAACATGCATCCTCCTTTCTAGGAGAAACTATCATCTGATTGAGAAAACTTCAGGTATACTTCATTAAGTCTCTCCAATGCACAGGTAGATATAAGTCACACTGTTTAAAAATAACCTAAAACAACACATCTACTCTAACATGCGTATTCCCAAAATAATATTTGTAGTAGTAGGAAATAATCTGAAATAAACCTATCGTCTGATTAACACTCCTACCCAGTCTTTTGAAGGAGTAAAGAGGTGTATCAC
This sequence comes from Ascarosepion bandense, assembly GCA_037127315.1. Classification (NCBI taxonomy): domain Eukaryota; kingdom Metazoa; phylum Mollusca; class Cephalopoda; order Sepiida; family Sepiidae; genus Ascarosepion; species Ascarosepion bandense. The sequence goes on along the minus strand of JBBBDQ010002012.1, from coordinate 353,957 downwards.
TTGTTTCTTGTTTAAGATTATAGGGCTGTATTTTTGGTCCCTTTTAAAGTCTTCTCCTTTTCTTTTACTTTCAGTAGGCCCTTGTGTCTTAGTGACATTACAGACTTGCTTGAGGTGAATTCATTAAAAAAATTCATTCATTTTTTAGAAATATATATCTTGTTCTTTTTATCTTTTTCTTGTTTTAATCTGTTGCAAGAGTAATATTACCTGTTGAATGCCATCAATGACCACCAGTAATAGGAATGATGTATAACACTTACCTGGAAAAGAAAAAAAGAAGTATTAACAAAACATAATAAACTTGACCTGTTGAAATGAAAGTAATATTTTTTTTTTTACATTTAAGATGACAAGCTGCTGTTTGCAAAAAAGATAAAGAAAGCCATATTCACAATTATTTAAAATTTTTAGACGTTGACCAATTGGAGAGAAACCAAGAAATTTTGGAAAATTTGAGAGTATTGTGATGTGCAAGTAGCAAAACTGTTGTATGCACAGTATGTGTTATCAGCAATTTGAGTTCAAATTTAGCTCTAATATGTAAATTCACATTAGCACTAATACTCTTGAAAAAGTATGAATTAATTTTTCTCTCACTTCAACTGTGGGATAAATAGCATGATAGATTGGGATATCTTATTTTGGTTTGCTGCTAGTTGAGAAGGAGGTTCATAACTAGGTTCCACTCTTTTACTGTGAAACCACTAAGATGTAAATGCAAATTCTACAGCAGCTTCTTATCTCACACCTCCTGCCTGTGGAATTCCCTTCCATTTTTTGCTTCCCCAACAGCTACAATCTCCAAGAATTTAAATGTAAAGTCAATTGTCATCTCCTATCTCACTAACTAGCATCCTCTCTCTCATGCTCTCATCTCATTTCTGCAGTATTCTTATTCCTCTCCTACCCGCTTACTGACACCCCCTGTATTCTGTCACTCCTTCTCATAAGTTTCCTTCTATGTAACCCCCCACACAACAGTGGCAGTATAATGCTTTGCTTTGGGCGATATGATTATAAATAAAAAAAATAATAATTCAAATAAAAAAGATCTGTCTTTACTTATTTTTATTTTAACTTTTTTATTAGTGAGCAAAATATTACTTCATCTTTTAACTATTCTGAACTCTTGTTTCAAATGTTAATATATATATATATATATCTAAAAGTTTTGTATATGCTTGTGTAACGATTATTACATTTTTATTGGTGTGCAGAAGATCCTTCAGCCTGTAACTATCTTAAAGGTGTGTTCTCTGGGAAGCCCCATACCTTAAGCACTTACTGAGGCTTGAACTGAACCCAGACCTCAATTGTTTTCACTATTAATTTATATATATATATATATATATATATATATATATATATATAGCCATTTAGTTTTTTTTTCTTTCCCTCCTCTCTACATCTTCTCCATTTTTTTAAATTGCTAATTTCTCTACTCACCTCAATTTGGCTCTGTTGAGCGAGGTGTGAAATTGGTTGGTCTGCCTGTTTTTCTATTTGGTCTTTTAAAGAAAATACCATCATTATCCGCAGAAGCAAAAAATATTTTTGTCTGTTTATAGCAGAAATTAAGTTTTGTACCACTAAACATATTTTAAAATATATATATATATATATATATATATATATATGTGTGTGTGTGTGTGTGTGTATGTGCGTGTGTGTGCATGCATGCATGCATTAAAGTTTAGTATATTTATAGAGGAAGTGTTCTGATTATCAGATTTTGATTTTCAAAACTGCGAATAAAGCAATGAGAAACCTCTCCACTCTCTTTCCTAGTAAGACAGATCAATTCACACGTAATAAAGAGAAGTCATCTGCAGAGAGCCATGATCACTAATGCCATCAGTCGACATGCCATTAAAAAAAAAGAAAGATAGATGATTGTTAAAAGAGTAAACTAAACTAAAAGATATTTTTTAAAAGTCTTTTTAATAATATTTCCAGTGACCTTTCATCTTAAAAATCAGCTAAGATATAAACAGTAATTAAACTGATTCAGGATTAACAATAATATTAAGAACTTTTTGAATATATTCATTATAAAATTTCTTTATAGTTTCTTCAGAATAATAGAAGAATCAACACTGATATATCACATTATCTAAATCTATCTAAACTTATTTATAAATGGAACTTTGTCTGTGCGTGTGTATGTGTGTCCATTACCTATAGACTCCAAAATGGCTGAACCGATTTTCTTGAAAATTGTACTATAAGCGTCTGCAAGTGTTCTTAGCTAGGTTTTGTGTTGAGGTACACCCGATAAATATCAAAAATCGATAATAAAAAAAAATTGGGTTATAGAAGGAGTGGTCCAAGTTAATGAAATTTGATACACTCATAGACAAAGACATAAGAAACGATATTCAGAAGTTTCAAGGTTGCACTTCTTACAATAGTGCAGAAAACTGATAATATATATATATAAAAGGCAAGATGTTTGTGTGTGTGTGTCTGTTTATCTGCCTGTATGGCCTGTATGTTTGTATTTTTTCAGTCTTTTATTTTAGTTTTTGCTTCGGGTTTGGCTCTAAGTAGGTATAATTGTAGTTCTTAGTCTTAGCCATGATACCATTTACTCAAAGGACTTATTTAGTCTTCAAAATTCAGTTTACGATGAAAAAAATTTATTTGATATCGATACCAGGAAATTGAAATTTGACTTACATCAATTCATTTTTCTTTCAGTCTATGGTTTTGCTTTAAGTGGATATAGCTATTGCTTTTTAGTCTTTCGTGCCAATGCCCAAAGAGTCTGAGCTCTAGGATCATGGATTAGTTTTAAAGCTTTCATTACACCTGAGCAACACTGGGCTATACTGCTAGTATATATATATATGTATATTTCTATTCATTATATCAATAATATTAAGAACTACTTGAATGTCTTTATTACATAATCTTTAGGAAATAATAAAAGAATCAACACAGATACATTCTTTGAATATGATGAATGTGTGTAGATTGTGTCTAAATCACTTGCTCTAAAGCAATGGTTAACATGCAAGTCACAAAAGCAATTCCTTATATTTTCTATTTAAAATTTTATGTACAATGTTGCAACTCAGACATAGTTGATTAATTTATTTTTAAGGCTTATCAACATTTTGCAGGTTATTTAATATGAGAAAATACTTTTTAGATTGTAAAGATTTTGTTAAAAATAATATTGATTTACTGATACAAGTCTTACTAATTAATCCATAGTTGGTGAGTGAAGAGGTGGATTCATACCTTTCCCGAGAGTATTTACACCTAAGTGAATATAATGAACCCAACTGGAATTGGAACTCAGTTCTCCAAATCCAATTTAGAGCCATTTTCCACTACACCACCTACATTTCTAAGTTTATAGCACCTGATATTCCCAAAATGTCACTCATCTAGGTATTAACTTGGTTCAATGTTGCTTAACTTCAGTGATCATAATTCAACTGGTATTTCAATATAATATGGCCACAAACCAAAAACTATGGTTGACAACAGAAGACACTCTAAGACATAGTAAATATTACTACGTTGATAATTTTGGGCCTTATTTAGTAATCATTAGAAATGCCAAAAAGAGATTGAACAATCTAACTATTATTCAAACTCCTGAGCTCATTTCTTTTGTTCTTAGTACAATGTTTTGGCTGAACCCATCTTCAGCCTTCCTTACATGTATTCTTTATTGAAGAAGAAAATCTCTTATTTCCAAGCAAGTGTGTTCCAACCTTTTTAATCATTACAATAGAAGAAAAATGGTGATGAATATACTGACAAAATAAACCTCTTATACTAATCTGAAAATGATGATAAATCATTTGATAACTTTTGGAATGATAACAAATCATTTGATATCCTAATAACTTTTGGAATGATAACAAATCATTTGATATCCTAATAACTCTTTGAATGATAACAAATGATGTGATATCCTAATAATGCTTGGAATGATAATGAATCATTTGATATCCTAATAACGCTTGGAATGATAACAAATTATGTGATATCCTAATAATGCTTGGAATGATAATGAATCATTTGATATCCTAATAATGCTTGGAATGATAACAAATTATGTGATATCCTAATAATGCTTGGAATGATAATGAATCATTTGATATCCTAATAATGCTTGGAATGATAATGAATCATTTGATATCCTAATAACTCTTGGAATGATAATGAATCATTTGATATCGAATCAAAGCATCCCCATTCCAAATTTGTTCCTTGTGCATGGATGCTGAGCATCACATCTGGCCCATAAGACAAATCTACACAAAAAATTAAAATTACAACATAAAAGATGCCAATCAGGAATGTTGCTGCCAAAGAAAAAAAGATGAGCCACCAGATTTGCTTTTAAGAAAGCCGCTCAACAAAGACTGCACAAAAGTGAGGAAAACAGGTCAAGTGTTGACACTTGGTAAACTCTCGATGTCACCACCATGATTTTGTTCAATCGACTGGACATATGTATCCACTTGAGACTCACCCTGCTCAAAACACCTTCACCATGCCAACTTAGACATTTTGCTTGCATCTTCTGCAGTGGCAAATGCAGATTCATGGTAAATGGCAAGCTACACTTATCCATTCCACTACTCTCTCAACATCTCTATCATGACCTCAGTTAACTAACCTGAAAAATGCATCAACTCCAGGACTTAGCTAGTCTTTTCTTTCAAAGCTGCCTCCTTCATCCTCATTTAGAGACATTACACGCATACCCACCATATCAGCATTACCAAGTAATTTTATCATTAGAATTTTTCTTTTCATTCCCATCACTTTTGGCATCGTTGTTACATTTGTTTTTTGGTGCTAACAGATGCATGTTTATAACAATATGTTAAAGAAAATAATTTGAAAATTGAGGATTATATTTATAGTAAACAATAGATTTTTCAAAGAATCCATCTCATGGTTATATTTTATGCACTGCCCTGTCAAGACATGTGTGGAAATAGCTCTCCACAAATTCCTATCCTTTGTAGCCCTCATCAATAATATCACACCTTTTACCTATTCTGCCATCCATATACAAAAACTTGTCAAGTAGATTAATTGAATTTCCCTGAGCAGTAACTCATGTTGTAAATATATCTTGAAAGTGTCAAATTTTCCAAGCACTCTTTCCTCATGATGCATCCTAGAAATTTAAAGTCATCTTTTCATTGTTTCTTACTTGTTTTATCCATGGTATTCTCAGCATTCTTCTGTAGAACTACATATTTATTACCTTATATCTCCTCAATGTCTGTGATAAAACTGTCCAAAATTCATTGCCATATAGGATGACTAATATTACATTAAAGTTCAGCAATGCTTATTAACACTTTGCCTAGATTTTGGAAGGCATGTTTCCCTATTCCAATGCCCCTTTCACATTTCAGTATTCTTCTTCTATGTGCCCTGTCCCTTCAGGACGTAGGCGATCATGGATCTCCACGTCTCCCTATCCCTTATGGCTCTTAGTATGTTTGCTCCTGTTGCTCCTGGCAACCCCCGTTCCGTCATCCACCTGATCAGACTCTGCAGATATGTTATCCACTGCCTTCCTGTGTCTCTCCTTCCTTCTATCTGACCAGTCAGTATCATGTTCTCCAGGCTCTCCTTCCTCATTGCATGTCCCAGGAACTTCAGTTGTCTCTTCCTGATGCTCAGCATCAATTTCCTTTTTGTTGCCATTCTTTCTAACACTTCGTCGTTGCTTGTATGCTCAGTCCACGATATCCGTAGCATCCTTCTGTAGAACCACATTTCGGCCGCTTCCAGTTTTTTCCTCATTTTCGATGATATTGTCCAGCATTCACAGCTGTACTGAAGAACTGACATCACGTAGCAGTCTAGCACTCTTTTCTTCGTTTCTATTGAGATTTTGGCTTCAAACTCAGCCAAAACCTCTTTCAGACTGTTCCATTTTGAACCAAGTTTTATCAGCATCAAATTTCTCAAATCTAAGAGATAAATTTGGTTTTGGTTATTTTATACAAAAGCATCTGGGTGCCATATTTTTTTCACTCTTTATCAAAAGTTATTGGCCAAATCTTTCAGCAGTTAATAGATTTTTATTTTGTAGTCAAGAAATTGAAACCTGTTGGAATAAATCAATTCTTCTCTTGCTTCCTGTCTGCAGGTGTCCTGTTGAGAGTATGAGAGTCAATTTTAAAAATGTCTTAGTTATGTTCGCTACAAGCTTGTAAGATTGAGCTACCATTCTTCATTGCAAGAACTTAAAATCAATTAAAGAATTTTCTTATATAATAACAGAACACATGGTTTCAAAAGTGACAAAATTCCAAGAGTTAGTATAAACAGATAAATAGTTTTTTAAGCTGGTGTTGTGGTAGAACATTGTATTTTGAGTCAGTGAGTTAAGCGTCATACGAGATACACACTTGAGCAATCATGTCTCGAAAGAGACATGACTGGCCGAACAGAATATTTTTCTGCAGTAGGTTACCATTACTTTCAGTGTTAGACTGATTGTCAACCAAGGCTTTAGAACTCAATTTGTTCTACTATTTAACCCATAGCTGGAGGAAGAAGAAAAGGGTATTTGCATGTAAGTGAATGCAACAAATTCAACTGGAATTCAAACTTGGCTCTTTAATTTCTTATTTCGAGGCAATATCCACTGCACCAAAACGCACCTCCATCTATTTTGAGTAAAAATGTTTAAAGTGCAATGTGAATGTCTTTGTAAGTGGTGCTCAGTGAACTGTATCAAATTTAAGAACAATAAAGTTAAAAACCAGTTGCAGTTTTTCCAAATAGTGCTGAATTTTTGTTTTCAAAGGTGTTTTACACATTTTTAAATACTTAAAGATAAGAGAATTCATTCATTTTTCACAAACTCTGTCTTTAAAGCAATAAGAAAAGCCCCTTTTGTAATTCCTGTGACGTGTCATACAGAAACTAGTGTTGACACTGACACATGGTGGAATGTTGATCACCAGATAACAAATAAAACTTTAAGAATGAATTATTTCACAGGGGATAACGTGACCATGATAAAAACCTATATTAAGCACCAGACAGTAGTCTGAATGGATCAACTGAGAATCATCCAAATTATGAGTAGCAGCAGCTATTCTAGTTACTGCCAAAAAGCAGAGTTCAGTGTACACAGTGTAATGTTACTATTTAGTCCTTGAGTAGATTACTCAGAAGGACTTCTAAAACAGAATACTGTCTATTATCAGAAGAAACCTCTTAATACAGTAATATTCGCGAGATATACATTTTGTTTTTTTAATCTTTTCACCCCAAGCAAGGTGGTACCGCCAATGACGTGCAGGAGGTTACATAAGAGAGTTAAAGTTTTAGGCAGGAAGAAAGTGAAGACAAAGAAGAACCAGCTACAGGAAGTGAAAGAGAAAGGGCAAGGGAAAGATGTAAATACAGGAGTGAAGACAGTCGCAAAGATAGAGAGAAAGGAAAAGAACAAGATACACAAGGTGATGTAGAAAAAGCTGGAGTTAAGTGGATAAGAGATGGGAATTGACATTCCATTTACATTCCTGGAGATTGTATCTGTCAGGAATGCAAGTATATGGAAGGAAGTTCCACAGGCTGGAGGTGCACGCAAAGAAGCTGATGGAGTAGAATTGTTGCCGTCATTTGGTTGATCTGACTATAAAAAGGTGAGATCTTGTTGCTAGTCTGGTTGCCCAAGTAAATTCTTGTGGAGGGGGCACCTGTGGCTTAAGTTCATCAGAGCAGAAGCCATGAAAATATTTATAGAAGAGACAGAGGGAAACCACATCCCAGTGATGAGAAAGTGGTTGGAGTTGTGCTGCTGGCCAGGACTAATCACATTAGAGATTCTTCTCTGGAGCCTGTCGAAAACAGTGAGATGAACAGCAGGGGTTCCTAACCAGATATGACAACAGTATTCCATGCATGGCCGGATAGTTGATTTGTAAATGTACAAACTGGATTCAAAATAACTATCTTGCAATAGTAAGATACCAGAATATCATCTTGTAGTAAAAACTATTACTACAATACCATGAGTAACTAAAGTAATATACCAAGACACAAGACAATACAACTGTGTGATACCACAAAATAACAGTAACCTTTTAGGTTACAATGCAAGACATCCCTTAACGCTTAATGCATAGTCATCAAGTATTTACCTATTTCCCCAAAGATACCATACATGTTCAGTTTAATGGGAGGTGCCAATACACATACATATAGGTGGAGGAAATAAGATATTATAGTTTGATCCCAGCCTGAAAGCCAGGTAATGTTGATCCTAGATTAAAATACTAGGGATTGACACTTTGATCATTGGAAGATCATGCATATCCTACACTTTGATCTTTGTCAGAGGTTTTAGTGGCAATAGATTCTAGACTGATCCCTATGGGAATAATTTTGTTATTTTTTACAGTCACTATGCTTATAAAATATCTTTAATTTATAAAAATGTCATAAAAATTAAACAAAGCAAATTTGTATCGAAAATGTTTATTTAAAGAATCAAAAACTGGAATGTAAATTATCTGCCAGGAAGAAATCAGTAAACATGTTTCCATATACAAGAAGCAAGAGGGCTTGGAAAATATGACACTCACAGGACATATTGTCAGTAAGAGGTACAGAGGAAAACAGCTCATAACCTACCTAATGAATTTTTGTAAATGGAAGCAGAATAGATCTGACCTAAAAATTTCAACTATTTCTTTCTGATGTTAAATATCTGTTGTTTCTATTTTTTGTAAAAAATTGTTCACATATTTATGGAATTCTCAGCATGCTTCTGTAGAATAACATCTTTGTTACTTCAATTCTCTTCTTCAACTATTGGGAAATTGTCTAGCATTTAATAATTATTTCATAATATTTCAGTAGACTTTTATTAGTTTCTAAAGATATTTTCTTGTTTCTTAATGTTCTGCCTAGCTTTTGAAAAGTTCTTTCACTAACCTAATATTTCTTCGTCCAGCATATTACCACTGTTGTACATTTCATAAGCAATTGATGAAAATAAATATTTACAAATTCCTTAAGTGCAAATATTGTAAATTTCTCAGAATCTCAACATCTGCACCTATTAGGTTACTTCTTAGATTCACAAGATAGAATTAATTCAATCAGCAACTGTTTCATTGAAACTGAATATTTCAGAATTCAATGTACTTTCAAACAAAAAAAATCACAGTCTAAAATAAACAAAACTATTCATAGACAGAACATGTGAGCAATAAGAAAGTTTTAAACAAAAAGAACACTTATAATTAATATCAGAGAGAGACAGTTGAACTTTCTGGGACACATAATGAGGAAAGAGGGCTTTGAGAATCTGACACTCACAAAACATACTGAAGGCAAGAAAGTCAGAGGTAAATATCGAATAACCTCCATAATTAGCTAGTGTAAATATCTGACAGAAAAAGAAAAGAGATAAACATTAATTTTTATGAATGTTGGAAGTTGTAAAGAGTCATAAGCCTGAACGAATATGCAACATAAAAGAAGAATTACTACTAATATTGAGAACTCTCCCACCTAATTTAAGTAGGAGTAGTAAGAGGAATGAGGGTCAGTCGGTGTTGGACAATAGTAGTCAACAGTTAGTCGAATACAAAAGTAGTCAGCAACCTGGCAAGATTACACTGCGTAATACATATGATATCAAATTCCTAACATTTTGTGCATTGAACCTATTAGGACCGACTTTCTCATAAATGCTAGCCTCCACTACGAAAATAACTTCACAATGTTAATATTGGTCTATTATGATTTCTTGTTTTATTTTATGCTGAAAAAAATACATTTTTTGGATTTTGACAAATTTTGTTTCTTTGAAAAGTATTTTTTCATTTTCCCCCATTCATTGTAATATATTCTAGTTTGTTTGTTTGTTTTTTAATAAAGAAGCTATATTTTTAACCCTTTTTTCTTAGCTAAGATATAAATAAAAAAAGATCTGCTAAAAAATGAACCACTAATAAAATGCCAATGAACAACCACTGCTTCATTAGTGACGCTCTTTTTCACACATGAATACAGCAAATATCTCTTGCCACTCATGATTAATTCATCTTATTCAACCTGTATTTCTTTTTTTACTGTCTTCTTAAACATTGGTAATTTTTATCTGCTGCCAAGATTTATCAACTTGCACTCTTATTCATATCCTTCTTTTGCACCAATATTTCAAAGACACTAAATTGTTTCTCACAGAAACAAGAAGAATATAAACAGGGAGGCTCAATCAGGGAGATAAGTGCTGTTTGGACTTATACTGAGGAAAGATTAACAATAGCTCTTGGGTGGTCTTAAGACCAAGCCAGACAGCCATTAATAATGACTACCTGGAGATTCTAGATTTTATGTTCCAGCTACTAGGAGCATCCACCCACTTGTTTTATCATTTAGATGATAAGTGGTAAGGGTCCTTCTTGACTGCTTTTAAATGTTCATTCAAGGAAAAATAAATTTTACTAGTTGTCCTGAATTAAAAACTTTGGAAAACTGTCAAGAGTTTTACTATTGGAATTTACTTCTTTACTAATACGTTTCATATAATTCTATCAGGTTAAGTATTTCATAGTGCCAGTTTAGTGCTTTGTCAGTGTGACACTGGCTAGGTAGGTAGAGTAGAAAGTGAGAATCAATCAGTATTTGAAATAGTGTGAACAATTTCCAAAGCTGCATTATTATGATTGGCTCAGCATTAAATGATAATCATTTTATCCCAAGGAAAGCAGAAATGCAACTGGTACATGAGGGGTTACAGTAATAGAATAAAAAAAAATATATGTAGAGGATGTCGAAGAAAAGAGATGGATTGGAATCAAATAGATAAAAAATGGCAACTGATGTTGCATTTAAACTTTTGGAGATTGTAGCTATCAGGAAAGCTAGCAAATGGAAGTGAGAAGAAGTTGTTCGAGGCAGCAGCTGCATTTAACTATTTTGACAGTAAAAGGATGGGACTTTGATGTCAATCCAGTAGCATGAGTAAGTACATGTGGTCAGGGTACAAGGGAAAAAGCTCATCAGAGCAGTTGCCATGAAAATACTTGCAGAAATATCAGGAAAGCCACATCATGTTGGGTTGGTTGGTTTGTTGGTTGGTTCATTTAACCAGCATATCAACCTTCATGAGGTCATTTAATGCCGAAAATGGTTTTGATTTGTTTTATTTAGTTTATTGTTTTTGTTTGTTTATATTTGGGGGGGGACTGTTTAAAAATGTTTTGTTGGTTATATATTTTTCATTCAAAAATGTTTTTTGGTAATATATTTCTCATTCAAAAATGTTTTGTTGGTTATATATTTCTCATTCAAAAATGTTTTGTTGGTAATATATTTCTCATTCAAAAATGTTTTTTGGTAATATATTTTTCATTCAAAAATGTTTTGTTGGTTATATATTTTACATTCAAAAATGTTTTTGGGTTATATATTTTTCATTCAAAAATGTTTTGTTGGTAATATAGTTCTCATTCACATAAATTTTGTTGGTAATATATTTTTCATTCAAAAATGTTTTGTTCATAAATACCTTCAATAGCATTTTGACCAGGGTTTGGGTGTTAACTATTTACTCATAGCTGGAACCCTAGCAGGTGCTACCACTCCAGGTCAGGGTGGACCTGGAAACAACAGCAATTAAGAGGTGGTTTCATGCTCTTCACAACCTCCTAATCAGAGACCTTGCTGCTGGATGCAGTTTAGTCATACCCAGAACCATCATGTTGGGGAGAGAGCGATTGAAGGTGGGCTGCCAAATCAGGGCTGATTATATTGCAAATCCTTCTTCAGATTTTGGCAAAAAACCTCAAGATGAATAGCAGGAACATTCAACCAGTTATAGCAACAGCATATTTGCTACCTTGTCCTTATAGCCAGGTTATGTTCTTGTTAAATAATCTCGCAGTCAGTGTGGAATGTTACCAAAAAGTGTATTTTGCACTGGGTGATTCAGTATCAGTACTGGACTGTTATGTGATGACTGTCCTCCTATATGGCAGTGAATACTGAACACTCTCCTCAAGAATGAAGAAAAGACTTAAAGCACAGAAATGTGGTTCTAGAGAGAGATGCTGAGGATACCATAAACAGAACATGAGAGCAACAACAAGGTGTGGGAGAGAATGCAAACAAAAAGTAAACTTATACTTGTCATCAGGAAAGACGACTCAGGTTTTTGAGACACCTAACAAAGGAGTAAGGATGTGCATTGTGGCGCAGTGGATATCAACTCGGAACCAGAAATTGGGGAGCTGAGTTCGAATTCCAGTTGAATTCCTTGCATTCACTTACGTGCAAATATCCTTTGGAAAGGTATTAATCCGTCTCTTCCCTCCAGTTATGGGTTAAATAATAGGACAGATTGGATTCTATAGCCTTGGTTGGCAACCAGTCTACTGCAGAAAGCAATAGCAACCTACTGCAGGATAATCTTCTGCACAGTCAGTCATGTCTCTTTTGAGACATGATCGCCCAAGCGTGTATCACAAATGGCACTTAACTGACTGAACAAAGGAGTGGAGCTTGGAGAACCTGATACTCACTGGATGGATAGAGGGAAAGAGAGATGGGAGAAGCAATTCATGACCTACTTGATGGGCTTGAGTAAATGGATGGCAGAGCAAGGTCTGTGAGTATTACCAAGAGGAAAACTATTAAAAGTGACTAGGGATAAGGGCAAGTGAAAATCCATGATCGCCTGGTGCCTCCTCAACAGGTGTTTACTCGTGCAACCAGATTGGCAACTGGGTCCCACCCATTCACAGTTAGGTTAGCCAAATGCAGACGACAATTCTACTCCTGCGGCTTCTTCTCTCGCACTTCCCGCCTGTGGAACTCTCTCCCATATTCTTGCTTTCCTGATGGCTACAACCTCCAGAAATTTAAATGCAATGTCAATACTCATCTATTAACCACTGCACTCTAGCTCTCTCCCCACCCCTGTATATCCTTCCCTTTCTCTCCACCTATGTATCTGTCATTGCACCTGCATTCTCAGCTCCTTTCTAACTAGTTTGTACTCCTCACTCTTTTCTAATTAATCTTTTTACAGTTATGTAGACCCCCACTCATCAGTGGCATTTCTGCCTTGCTTGGGGTGAAATGATTAAAAAAAAACAAAAAAAAAAAACATCCGGAAAGGACACATAACATAAAGAAGAAAGTGACAATTTGCATTTGCATGTATTTGGCCTTTTACTGTACTAAGCAAATCTTAGCAAAAACAAAATAAAAGAGACTTGAAGATCAGTTTATTCCTATATTTAAAAATATTGCCTACAATACATGGTCTGATCAAAAAGTATCAAAACTGTTGCTAGGGATGGCAATGGAGCTAAAATGTGCAAAGTGAAGCTACTTGGTACAGACTAACCATGAAGTCTGTCAGATTTTTTTAAATTAGTTTAAACTATTTAGGCTGGTAGACGAAAATAAATAAATATGCTATCTAATAAAATGTGTACAGTATCTACTGAAATATGAGCATTTGCTAAAATCAGCAATTAAGTAATACAAATCTGTTGAATTAATAAAATACTATATATATATATATATATATATATATGTATGTATGTAAAATTTCTCAGTTATTATCTGAGGAAAAGAACAGAAAGATTAAAAAGAAGTCAAGAGGAAAACTATATTTTTGACTATGAATTTTGTCTACTAACAAACTTTATCAAGTCAAAGAAATAAAAAATTTGATTTTTGCCCTGATAAAATCCATCACTAGATGAAAGACATAAGAAAAAATATAGTTTTCTTGTCTTCTTTTCAGCGTGCGTGTGTATATATAAACTAATGAAATCTTCCTTGTTTACAGCATTAATGAAAGAAAAGTTGCTACCTATATACATATATATATATATATATATATATATATATATATATATATTAGAAACTTTTCTTTCATTAATGCTGCAGACATGGAAGATTTCATTAGTTTATTTAATTTATATATATATATATATTTAATTAATGTTTATTGAATTTTTCCAGGATCCTTATATTTTTCTGTTTTGTAGCAGTAAGAGAGTTTAAAAATTTTCCATAATTTTTTTTGTCCCAAACTCTTTTGACCACTTCTTTAGGCATTTTCAAAAGGATTTCTTTTTTGGTATTGTTAAGTTTTCTCATGTTTTTGACTGCTTAAGATGTATTTTATTTTTTTGTGTTGTTTTGAATAGGAACGTTTATTCCAAGACTTTCCATTTTCAGTATAGCTGGAATTTACATGAGCATCTTTCTAATTTTAAAACATTTTTAACACTATTTCCACTGTTGAGTGTTGTGATGCAGTGGATATCAATTCAGAATGAGAGATCGGGGTGCCAAGTTTGAATTGCAATTGAATTCCTTGCATTCACTTATGTGCAAATACCCTTGGGAAAAGGTATTAACCCATCTCTTCCCGCCAGTTATGGGTTAAATGATAAGACAGATTGGGTTCTATAGACTTGGCTGACAATCAGTCTACCGCAGAAAGCAATGGCAAACTAGTATGGGATAATCTTCGGCCCAGTCAGTCATGTCTCATTCAAGACATGATTGCCTAAAGCATGTATCATGTATGGCACTTAACTGACTGATTTCCACTGTTGAATAATGTGTGACTGATAGAAAGTTAGAAATGATGGATATATAAGGGCCTTTCTAATAGCAAGATGTTTCTGATAATGGGATTTATATAGACTTTTAATGTTCTGGACCAGAATTTTTCTTCTACTATTCAATATATAATTTTGAAAGACAAACTGAATAAAGAATTATTTTACTGGAAGTTATGAGGCTAATAAATAAATATGCAGTTGAATAAAATAGATTGCACATCTATTCAACTATGAATATCCACTAAAAACAACATTTAAGTTATAAAAATCTAACAAATTACTATATATATAATGACTGTGTACTACCCAATATATAATGGGGAAAAGACAGAAACAGTAACTAAAGATTTATTTTACAAGATGTTATGATATCGATATATTGTCTGTGTCCTTTAACAAAAGATATCTACAAGGGAGATAATTCTATAAAAGTCATCCCCTTGAAGCAATGTGTCCAAATTGGTGTAATGCAAGATCAATGCTGCTTAAAAAAAATGGAAGAAGTATTGTTAGCAGGCAACAAAGTCTGATAAATGGAATGAAGACCTAAATAATTATCATTCTGACAACCCCTATATTCTTTTGTCTTAATCACGTATAATTCTGTTTGGACACTGTTCAAATAATTACCACATTTAAAGCTAAAAGATAAATCATGAATAAAAGTAAGAAAATAAGCAGATCAGAAAAGTTTCCATTCCAACACAATAAACCAGATTCTGCTGAATGTGTTATTGATCTTGACTCAGTGAAAATATTTTCCAATCAATGAACTGTTTATAACAATCTAATAGTATTTGTTCTGATGGATGAAATAGTATGATTGTCGAGTCAGTCTTCAAAATAACAATGAAAAAACAATCAAAGAATTTAATTTCCTTAAATTTATACAGGGTGGGACAAAAGTAGGCTTAGAGTTAGTTTTACAACCAGAGGTAACTTTGCCAAACTGTTCTTTCAGCAAGATGGAGCATTTCCCCATTATGCTTTTTTTTTCTATAATTGTATCAGCCAAAGCAAGGCATTTTACTGCTACTGTTTATGAGAAGGAGTTACAAAATACAGGGGGTGTCAGGAAGTGGGTAGGAGATGGATGAGAATACTGCAGAAATGAGATGAGAGCATGAGAGAGAGGATGCAAGTTAGTGAGATAGGAGATGACTTTACATTTAAATTCTTGAAGATTGTAGGTGTCAAGAAGCAAGTAAATAAAAGGAAATTCCACAGGTGGGAGGTGCAAGAAAAGAAGCTGCTGGAGTAGAATTTGTGTTTACATCTTATTGGTTTTTCACAATAAAAGGGTGAAACCTAGTTGCTAATCTTGTTGCTCAAGCTTTAGCAATAATGGACTATCTTAACCAACCCTTTCCATAGCATTGCTCAGAAGAAGAGACAGCATCAAATGGTTATTACATTCACTGGATCTATCACCAATGGGTTTCTTTTTGGGAGGTGTAATAAAGAACAAGGCATATGAGTGAAATCCCCAGACATATGAAGAGAATACATCTCAGAAGTATTTAATGAAATTGTTGCAGATAGATATTTGTGTCGTACTCTATGGAATAAAGTTCTGGAGAGTTTCAAGGAATGTTGCAATGTAGGAGAAAGACATTTTTAGCCTTTAAAAAATTAAACTGTACTAAATAAGCTGTAAGTAAAGTGTTAAACAAATGGAAGAGTTTTGTAATTTGCATGAAGCATTGTGTATATAAGGTGTATATAATGTGTTTAGTTTAATAAAAGAAAGTAAAGAAGGTGTTATGTATTACCTATTTATTATTCATTAACATCAGAATCTCATCTTCAGACTGATCCCTTCCTTTATTATACGAAATGCATTGTGATAGCCTTCAAATACCTAAATGCATTGTGATAGCCTTCAAATACCTAAATGCATTGTGATAGCCTTCAAATACCTACCTATACATGTTAAACAAATGTACATAAACAGTTTATTATTCATTAATATCAGAATCTCATCTTCAGACTGATCCCTTCCTTTATTATACTAAATGCATTGTGATAGCCTTCAAATACCTAAATGCATTGTGATAGCCTTCAAATACCTAAATGCATTGTGATAGCCTTCAAATACCTAAATGCATTGTGATAGCCTTCAAATACCTAAATGCATTGTGATAGCCTTCAAATACCTACCTATACATGTTAAACAAATGTACATAAACAGTTTTAAACAAATATGATAGCAAAAAATAAATGTGAATGTATAAAAGGTTTGTAAAAAATGTGAAGTTCATACATACAAGGTGTAAGCCTACTTTTGGCACACCCTGACTCTTTAATCCAATAACTATTATATTTACAAGCAAGACAAATATACAGAGGATGAAGGAAATTATGCTGTAACTATTGGGAGCTGGTTAATTCTATTTGATTTGGCCCTGAACTCCCTACAGCTTACAAGTTTTATCCAGAATTATCAGAAGGTTTGTTGTCGGCAGGTTGGTTGCAGGTTGGAGTGTGTGAATTGTGTGGAATAATGTAAGAATAAAATATACATTTTTCATGTTAAAATAGAAATTTATTAAAAGGAAAGAATAACACAAGTTGTAGAAGTTAATGTGCAATTAAAAACATTATTAAGAAGTTTAGGGTAGAGTTTGTGTTCAATGAGAAAGTTAAGGGTATCAAGAGCTCGTACAAATGTTCGTAGTAGTAATTTGTTGAAAGAGTATATATGTATGTATGTATGTATGTATGTATGTATTCAGTAGGAATGTCTTTAGATGGAGAAGAAGTAAAAGAAATCAGCACATGAGAAGGAAAGAGAAAAAGGACGAATGTCTGGGTTAACTTGAAGCTTCTCTCATTACATTTTAGCAGTGTCTCTCACTGCTCCCATCTGAGTCTCTGATTGATGCTGACTGGGGACTTTTATAATATTCAGATTTTTGCACTTGATTGCTAAGTTCCTTTAGTCTTGCAAGTCACTTTCATTGGTCATAAAATCAGTTTAACACTTACTTGCAAAATCCGGTTTCAACTTTTCTTTAAGCACGTGCTCAATCCTTTTTCTATTTGGGAAAAACCAGGATTTCACACGTCATTGTGAATTTTTGTAAAAGTGAAGAAGAAAGTTGATCTTACTTCTTAATTTCCTATCCATTACAATGCCAATTACATAGGTATTTATAGATGGAATAAGAATAATCTTGAACAAAAATTCATAATTCTCTACCTAGTGTTCCAAGTGTGAGGATCCAAGATAAACCTTTCCAAATCATGATCTATGTTCTGTTCTGGAACTGGAATGAAAGCAATGATAGCACATACCCTGAATCTATTGTAAACATTCAGTATGCAGCATTAGTAAATACCAAACAGTTCAAATATTTGGGTGAATTTGTCTATACTTCTGAGATGAGGTAGCATTTACATTATTTACATTCTTTTGACTATCATCCTCATCTTTATTATGAGATGAGGTAGTATTTACATTATTTATATTCTTTGGACTATCATCTTCATCATCCATGTTTATAATGTTTTGGCCATTTTACACTTTGGCCTTCTTCTGGTACTAGGAATTTTTAACCGAACACTTTATTGCAATCACTGGGGTATATCATTCTCATTGCATGTGTGATGCTACTTCTGGTAGCTATATAGTTATCTTCCTTTAATTTAACTCTAATTTAATTTAGTTATTTGTTCACTGCTGCTGTAACCTGGTATTGAACTCACAACGTTTTGCGTCAAGTTACTGGAATTAAACAATGTCACTGGGCCATCTGTCCTTGAAGAGCTTGGGATATGGATCAGTTATAAAAAATTTGGCATAGAAGGTAAGGAAATTGAACATAGAGTAGGTTGTGCTGGTGGCAGAGGAGAACAGTAGGGGCACCCGACCAGATGTGGCAGCAGTATTCAATGCACGGGCAGATGGTAGATTTATATATGTGCAGGATAGAATCAGATGGAAAAAACTTCTGAGCCCTGCACAGAGAACTGATTTTCATAGCAGCAGATTTGTTCAGTAATATCTAAATTGGTGACTATATACAACTGCTTTCTCAGATCTTTGGGCAACACTGGCTTTGAGTGTATGAAGTGTGCAGATGTCAGCAAAGACCATCCTTCTCATGGGTTGGTACTAAAATCATAAAGAACTGCCCCAAATGACACTTTCAACAGAAGCAATAACTAAAATTGACAGCACATATAACTTGAAGAAAGAAGAATTACATAATCGAGATGTTGACATTCTACACAACCCCAAAGAAAAGTCAAGGAAGGAAATCACACTAAAAAGAACATTAACAGTGACTAAACCTGAGAAACCCCTTTCCCTGAAAAGTTATTTTAAGTGAAAGATTTTATAAATTTCAACCAACAGCTATTCTATGAATGGTGGCTGTCTCCTTATAAGGAAACAGATGATATTGCCATTAAGATATTGGAAACAGAGAATAGTCTGAATTATTTTGTCTGTGTGTTTTTGTCTTTGAAATCTTCAGTACTGCATTTGTTTTCTCAATATATATGCAAGAATTTTTTTTCTTTTTAAATTAGTGGAATTTGCTTGAAATTTTAAAAACCTTGGAATAATCTGTCTTACTTTCAATGGTGTAGCCATTTTTGAATTCTATATGCTTCATAATATTTTTAAAAAATTTATGTTCTATACTTTTGTGATTAAATGTAAAGGACAAAATAGTATAAATTCAATTCCCTGGAAGACTGTAAAGTAATTTCATCCCCCAGAAAAATGCCAAGTAGTGTCTTTGAAATTAACCAACTCTTTATATATAATTATTCTTTAAAATTGGCTATATTTATGCAGGAGTAATCTTCAATATCAGGACACAGCATTTGTATTTATTAAAACTGTGGACAAAGAAATCAACACTGTATGGTGACTAGCAGTGATTATCGGATCCTAGATCATGCAAATATCTACTGCTATTTTATTTTAATCACTTTGCTTCAAGCAAGGTGACAATGCTACTAAGACACAATGAATAACTGGGGATGAAAGAGAATGGAAAGACTTTCATAAGAAGAAAGGAAAATATGAAAACAAAGATCATGAAGACAAGATGCTGATTGAATTGTTTCTATTTATAGATATTGCAGAATGCTAAAAAGTATTTGGCACAACTTAACTTCTGAAATCTGAAAAAATGCCCAAATATCAGATTTTGTGGGTGAGGGGTTTCTTGGTTAGATTTGGAACTTATAGCATCCCCAACCTCTACTCATAAATATGTATATTATCATAGGTATATAGTTAAGTAAAGATATAGTATTATTCCAAAACATCTGCAGATGAAATATATCAATAACAACATTAAAAACTACTACTTTGCTATGAAAGGTTACTTTTTGTAAATATAAAAAAGATTTAAGAGAAATGGGTTTCTGAAAAGCTTTTCCACTTTGCTTTCTTCTAGTCATTTTCTTATAAATTTTACATATTGCACATGTAGTTTCCCTTCCTTGAATTCATCTTTTTTCTTTTTTTTTTACCTCTACCTCATCAACACAACATGTTTTCTTTCTTTATGTCCTGTCGAATGCCTCCAGGTCTCAGGGTTGGATCGCAATATCGTTACTCAAGACTTTGCATCTGTATGCAGGGTCAGGTTTTTGGTTAGATCTTTCCCAACTTATGCATATTCAAATATGTCCCAACTTACTTAACAAAAAAAAAAAAAAAGAAAACATTTTGAAAAGAGAACTTATACTTTATTTTCTTTGCTTTCTGTTTAGTTTTCACAGGAATATGCGTCATGATGTCAGCAGATATGATGAATGGATTTTGGTTTATACACTTTGATTCATATAAGTGTCAAAAGATTTTTTTATAATACAAAGAAAAGGAAGAATATATGCTAATGCAACATTAAAAATGCTATATCAGTAAAATTATATACAGTAGGTAAGGAAGGAAAATAATTTTGAGCAAGAATTTTGTTCGGGACAGATGTAAGCATTTCAAAAGTATATTAATTAGACTTTATTAGACATTTATTTTTGAGGAGAATTAAATGAATTTTTTTACAACATCATTAAAAAGTAAAAGTGAAAAAGAAAAGTGGAAAATGAAATTATTAAAATAATTTTCAACTTTTTTTAAAAAAATAAGATGCTTTAATCGCTGTCTGTTGTTTAATTCTGTAGAGTTATTAGCCATGGTCATATGTAATTGGCAGGGGTTTGCCAGGAGTAACAGGAGCAAACATACTAAGAGCCACAAGGGATAGGGAGATGTGGAGAAGCATGATCGCCTACGTCCTGAAGGGACAGGGCACATTGACGAAGTGGCACAAAGAAAGTTGACAAAGTTTACAATAAGCAATAACAAGAGAAATAAAAGAGAAAACCAGGGCAAAAGAAATATTGAGAAAACAATATATGTAAGTCAAAACAACAGTAATAATGCAAAAAGTTCACAAACTGAGAATGATGCTAACATACAAAACAAGATACAGACAAGCAACTGTAGTGTGCTGGCTTCAAGACAAGAAAGGACAAAAATAAATCTGATGAGACTGAGAAGTGGCATATCTTATTGGCTCAGAAGAAATCCCAGCATGCATCTGCGTGTTTTGTTTATAAATTTGGGTTAATGAAGGGCATTTTTGCTGTTATTTCTTTAAGGATTGGAACCAAAAAATTCAAGCTAATTTCCTTACCTTGTATTTTTTATTACAAAAATTTGGCTATATAACTTTGACCTTCTGATTATTCCATCATGTTTTCAATGGAGAAACTTTCAAAAAGATATGTATGGGAAAAGAAGATAGAAATTTGACATTTGAAATTTGGTAATGGTAAAATAAACAATTTTCTTACAAGTTATTTTTGTTGTCAGTTGTGATTTATAAAAACTTTCTCATAAAATTCAGTAAAACAAGATTCTCAAATCCATTGTTATTGATAGAGGCTTTGTTATATTAAGTGTATGGTGGCAAAACAAACAAGAAACAACAGAAGTTTAAGAAATAAACAATTGTATTAACAAAATATATGAGAAATGGTAAATTGGTGTAAATGTCTCCGGTTGAAAGAAAAAGATAAGCAGAATCAAAATAATCATCTACGGATGCATACAGTAAGAAAAGAAAGGTGATTTGGGACATACTGTGAGGAGGGATCTTTGGCAGGTGTCATTTGAAGATGAGTAGTCACATCCCGACAAGCATTGGGAATTGTGGCTGGTATGCTGACTGACTGCTGAAAAAGGTCCTTTGATCAATTTCTATATCCTTTTCTTAGCCTAAAATCAGCTTCAATTATCATTTTTTTTTTCTTTAGGCAGAAATAGGTGCTATTAAATGAAAATTCTGGATTGTATTTTTATTTGTGTGTGTACATGAAACAGATGTTATGCGCAGAGTCTATGCACAGTTGATAAAGTTTTTAGTTCAGTCTTGGGTTTTGAAATGTTCACATTTAGCCAGTGGTAAAAATTTGTGTAACATGAATCAGAAGAAGATTTGGTTTTAGAAAGATAATAACAGCTTCCTTCTTAAAATTTTATTTAAAGTTGTATAGAATATCAACTTCTTGATTATCTTCTTTTCTATTTACATGTGTTCTCAATTTTAGTTGTTGGAAATCTTTGACTTATATGGTTTGTGTTATTTGGTTAAGTTCTTTGTAATTCTGTAGTCGCAGTCTATGAGATCTGAAGAGGGATAGTTTCAAGACATACAGGGTCCATTCACTTTTTAAAGCATGTTTAATCATTGAGCAAACAAAATGCAAACAGATGACAGTTTAAATGTTTATGAATGACTTGAATGTCATGCATTGCATCTACATGAGAGGCTACATGTCTAATGAAGCTATTTAGGAACATGGCTCAAGTTCTGAAGTTAATATTTTAGATTTTCATATCTATCTATCTATCTATAAATATATATATATATGTATATAGATTATATATATATATATAGATTCGTCTATTTATATATTATATATATATATATAAATATATAGATTCATCTATCTATCTATATATATAGATTATATGTGTGTATATATATATATATATAGAGAGAGAGAGAAAGATTCATCTATCTATCTATCTATCTATCTATCTATATAGATTATGTGTGTGTATATATATATATAGATTCATCTATCTATCTATCTATATATATATAGATTCATATATCTATCTATATATATATAGATTATAGCATAGTGATGATCCACGTATACTGTCTTAATATGTATAGGAAAGAATATTAAAAGGTTTTGAGTTTAAAAATGTGTTTTTTTGACAGTACTTGTTTATTTCTACTATTATATTTTATATTTCAGACCGCCCTCGGTCCTTCATCAGAAACAAATGATTTTAAAATTTGTATTAGTAACGTATTTCGCGAGATTTTGCAAGAGCGTCAGTGAAGAGTTTGTTTACATCACGTGACGCGTTTGTGGAGAGATTTTTTGTTTTTACATCAAGTGACGTTGAAAGCGACAGATTTTTTTAAAATTATGCTTGTAAACATAAACCTATCTTTAATAATGCTTGTAAATTTGTTTTAGATAAAAAAAATTTTTAAATGTATCTAAATAAGTTTTAAAAATATTTTTAAATGTATCTAAAAACGTTTAGTTATTGAAGTATTTGTAAAGATTCAAAGCACCTAAGTCCCTATTTAACCCTAGCTTGTGTGTATTTAATTTTAAAATCCAGTATTTTTCTTTCTTTCTGCATACGTATGTAGAACTAAAATTGGAGTCTATTAGTAAACATTTGCAATTTTCTAAGGTGTGACCCGGTTGATTGAAATGTGCTCCTACTGGGGAATATTGATTATTTTGGCATATATTAAGTTTGTGATTATTGAAGTGAAATCTAAAGCTATGACTGGATTCGCCAATATATCCACTATTGGGACATATTGAACAGAAGAGGAAGTATATAATGTTTTCGCTGTCACAAGTGAGGCGTGGTGGCTGCAATTTGATTTTGGTGTTGGGTACAGAGAATATTGTGTCGTTTATCAAATGTTTACAAATTAGGCACCTGGGTTTCTGACATTTTAAATTCCGTGATAGGTTTGTGTTTTTTTAGATATTTTTTAGAAGTGAGGATAGTTGATAGGTTGGGTGTTTGTTTCATTGCATTTATGGGTGGTTTATCAAAAATGTCTTTGATTTTTTTGTTTGATTGGAGGTTCTTGTAATCATTTTTTAAATTTTTGATAAGTGTGTGTGAATGTTGATTGTGGTTAAAAACCATGGGAATTCGATTGTTGTTTTTTCTTTTCTTGTATGTGAGAAGTGTGTTATGATTTATGTGGATGGATTTATTTAGTGCTTCTTTTATTATTTTTATTGGGTTTTACATTTTAGAAATTGCTTTGTTAGGTTGTTAATATTGTTTAGAAAATTTGGATGGTCTGAGCATATGTGTTTGATTCTTAGAAATGAGCTGTATACGATAGATTTTTTTCTCTCCACAAACGTGTCACATGATGTAAACAAACTCTTCACTGACACTCTCGCGAAATACTTTACTAATTCAAATTTTAAAATCATTTGTTTCTGATGAAGGACCAAGGGTGGTCTGAAATATAAAATATAATATATAGATTATATATATATATATATATATATATATATAGATTCATCTATCTATCTAGATTCATGTAAAATCATTTGTACCATAATAACATATGCTGATGATGGTTCGCCTGAAATAGGCATTTACTTTCGATTTACCATGAAATAACGTGTCTGCCTTAATTTTTTCTTATGTTTGCACTATATGTATTTATATACATATATATTTAGAGCTCTCTTAGAGAGTTATTCTACCACTGTATGTACAGGATACTCCTTTGGATATTTCTATATCTACACCATATGCTTATATATATATATATATATGTGTGTGTGTATGTGTGTGTTACACAATGGAAAAAGTTCAAAAGAATAAAATGTGTCACACAAAAACTTTTCCACTTTGTCATACTTCTTTTCCCTAAAATTTTTCTTAATATTAAAAAAATGTATATGTGCTGTGTGTGAACTTCACATTAATATATATTGATGTATGATAAAATGAAACATCAAAGTGTATGAATTATCGTAAGAAAACAACAAAGAGAAAATTATTTTAAATTAACTATTATTTTTATTTGTATAAAATTTCAACATGTTTTATTGTTGCATTCCATTCAAAATATTATTTTTTTAAATTATCTTTAGCAAATTACAATCATACCTTATTTAATGCTAAAACACTGTTCTTGAGAATGTATAATTATAGAAAATGACTTTAAATTAAAAAAGAATTTTTCACCAGTTTTCAATTTATCAGTTCATTATCATGCAACTTTGTGAATTTGTTTAAGATACCAGGTGTTGAAATCTCTTTGTTATGTAATATATTTCTAAATTTAATATGAGGAGATAAAGATGGCAAAAAGAAAATCTTGTATTTCATATAAATTAATTTTATAAAGACAACTTGTTTTTTATTTGATAATATTTTGTCAAATAAAAACTCATCAAATTTAATGAAAATGTATACTGCAATTGAAATTATTCCTTAACAACATAATCACCTTAGGTAATAAGTACATTTATTATTTACAAAATTTATTTACTTATGTATCAAAAATTGAGTGAAAAATATTTAATACTGGGTTAGAAACTTGATCTAAGAAATAACATTACAGAAAAATTAATGTTCTCAGTTCATACTTCCAAAGAGATTGTGTTTGCTTCATATTAGTACTTTAAAAAGACTTGAAATAACATGAAGTTTCAACCAATGAACACTAAACAAAATATCTCTAGATATTGACAGCAAAATGTAATCAGTCTACTATCAAGTGAGTGAAGAAAGGTTTCTGTTAAAAATATATCAAAGGTTACATGGTGTGCACAAGTTTTACTACTTTAAATTTATAAAATTTATAAAATTTTTCTCTTAAAACAATTTTTCTGAAAACTAGGTTTCTCAAGTCCAGTAGCTGTTATTGCGCTTTCCTGTATTGATGGGGGTTTCCTTTCTAACCTTTTGTTGGAAGTATTATTGAATGTCAATATTAACATCTTGATTATGTCATTATTTTCTCTTTGAGTTACATAGAAGAATGAGAACTATTTACTCCTAATAAATGAATTCAGTCTTTCAAAAGTTCCTGGAGCTTACCTGGAATGCACAACAGCTGAAACATTGTGATAGTAGCAACAAAGTGTTCTAGGCTATTATCAATGCTGAAATAGTTCAACATCTTACTGCCCATAAACTATTCTAAGACAGGCAGTATGGCTTCCACTTTGCCAGGTCTAAGACCATCACAGAGTACATATACCAGGCCCTTGATATGTCTGGTGAGGCTTGTGCTGTTACCCTGGATATTTCCAAGGCTTTTGATAGCTGGCCTTTTCCGCAAGCTACTGGGCTATGATATCACAAGACACTTGCTTGATCTGATTCAGTCTTTCCTATCTAACCACATAATGAAAGTCGTCTTGAATGGACATGCCTCCACATCCTACTGCACAAACACTGGTGTCCCTCAGGGCTCTATCTTAGGCTTGATGCTCTTCCTGATCTTCATAAATGATCTCCCAGATGTGATCAAGTCCCAAGTAGGCATCTACACAGATGACACCACAATTTACTCCTGCATCAGTAAGAAATTCGGCAATGCGGACAAACATAACCTTGCTGCTGATCTTGAGAAGGATCTACACTCAGTGGTTGACTGGGGTAAGAAGTGGCTTGTAAATTTCAATGCTTCTAAAATGAAACTGCTATCTGTCAACCATCACAGTCAACCTCCCCTGCTCACCCCATAAGTATGGATCAAGCGAGTCTCCCTGAAAGCAATATACTGCACCACCTCGGTCTCACCCTATCTTCTGACCTCAAGTGGAATCATTACATTGAGTCAATAGCTAAATCCACTGCTAGGAAGATTGGATCACTGTATCAAACCAGGAAGATTTTTCCACCTGAATACATCTTGCATGTATAAAAATCAACCATCCATCCATGCATGGAATACTGTTGTCATATATGGTCAGGCACCCCAGCTCTTCATCTCAGTGTTCCCAACAGGCTCCAAAGGAGAATCTGTAATGTGATAGGTCCCAACTTGGCAGCTCGGCCCCAGCCACTTTCTCACTGGTGGGAAGTCGCTTTGCTCTGTCTATTCTACAAATGTTTTCATGGCTTTGACTTCGACGAACTTAAGTCACTGGTGCCCCCCACCCCCAAGAATTTACTCATGCAACCAGACTGCCACCTGTGGAACTCCCTTCTATATACTTGCTTTCCTGATGGCTACAACCTCCAGAAATTTAAATGCAATGTCAATACCCATCTCTTATCCACTTGACTCCAGTTCTTTCTACATCACCATGTGTATCTTTTTCTTTTCCTTTCTCTCTACCTTCGCAACTGTCTCCACATTTGTGTTCCCTTCCTTCTCTTGCCTTTTCTCTGACACACCCTGTAACTGATTCCTCTTTCTCTACACTCTCCTCCTGTCTACACTTTTAGTCTTATATAGCCCCCTATACATCAGTGGTGGTACCGCCTTGCTTGAAATGTAACAATTTTAAAAAATATGAAAATAAAAAGATGAGAATATTTGTTTGGCTTAATAAGACAGGTATAAATATGTGACAGTAAGTATCATATTTCTGATTCTACAGTTCTGTCCTTAGTTAATGTGACTCACTGTCACAAACATTGGAGGAATAAAGTGGATTTTTAATCTCAGGGTAGAAAAATTCACCTTCTGTGGTCAAAGATCTGAAAATCTTGATTTTTGCTAAAAAACAATATGTGAAGATTTTGCCTAAAAATTGCATTTTGTCATCTTCAAGCTTACAATCCTCATTTGAAAGATAGATACCTTCTGCAGCCAACACTTGTTATTGTGTGTTATATAAAACAGGCAAAAATTAGATTTTATAAAATAGTTAATCACCTAATACATTATATTGAAATGCAGTTGGTTTAATTTTATTGAATTAAAAAGAATCGTCAATATGCTTTAAGTAATGCTGTTTGTTTTGAATTTTCTAGCAAATAGCCTAAAATGGAATAATTTTTTTGGCAGAAATCTTCCAAAATCAAAACTTTCAAAAGAAAAATAATTAAATGGTTTTTAAATTTTCCTTACAAAATGAAAGGATGTATTGGTCATCAGAGTAGAATTTGAAAATGTTCCAGTTCTGAACTATCCTGTTATATTCCCTTTGCACTAATATCACTTGAAAAGGTATGAATGTATTTCTTCTACCTCCCAGCAGTAGGGTAGAGAGACATTCTAAGAGAATGCCATCACTGAATCCAAGGCAATGTAGAAAGCAAATAAAAACCATTCCAGTATTTTCCCCACGTAGTTATAGAAATTCACAGTTAATAAACAAAAGAATTTTGTCAAGAGCCATAATTGCCTAATATCCTGAAGAGACATGACATTTAAACAAAAGTGAAGTCATATAAATTACATACATTGAGGACAAGTTCTGAAGAAGCAGAAATAGCGTACTTTGTTTATCCTCTTCATCATAATCAATTGATTTTTCAAACAATTATTAGTCAACAGGATATCATTGATTTCTGACTGCACTTCAACTTGTTTTCACAATCATCAATGACTAATGAGTGTGTTGAAAAAAACCCTAACTATGGTTATATGTTGTTATGGTGACTTACCCATATGACACACTGAACTCTTCTGAACTACATATAAGTAGCAGTTTTGCTTTGTAGAGCAGAGTGGCAGAGAGAGAGAGATTGGAATCTATTCCAGTAGATAACTCTGACAGTAAGACTAAATAGTCACACTAATAATTGCTTATTGGTATATGTTTGTACTACTTTATTGTTAATATATTCATTTGACTCTATTTCATCTTTGCGTCTTAAATTCTGGCACCAAAAACAACTTGATGATGAGGTTACAACATAAGTTTATAGTGAAAATTTGAGCTTATAAAATCCAACAAAAACGGGAGCATAAATTACAGCTATTTCTTATATTCATATTTATTTTTAAATATTTTAATACTCTTTCTCTCTCTTTAACACATATATATATATATATATATATATATATATATATATATATGTATTGTAATTTTGTTATTACAATGGTATATAAAAGCATATCACTACACAAAAATTTTCATCTTTCAGATCAAATCTGTTCCTCTTCAGGGGATATGTTAAAATTAATTTTGAAAATATAAGATTAATTCAAGGTTACTTAGAAAATTAGGGAGTGGTAGTTGGAGGAAAAGCTTTAGGTGTGTCAATATTGATCAATCAAAATTGAAAATTAGGTAACCATGGAGATTTAAAATTTGGGCTATGAAAGTGGTCAGGATGGCTTGGATCTAGACATGCCTCTTTTTAATTTTGTTTGGCTAAAATACATAGTGGAAACTTAGATTTTTTAAATGACTAGACATGAGGTTGGATTTTAGTTTTTTTTTATTGAACAGTAGATTTTTTTATGACTATCTATGAGGAAAGGAGATAGAATGTTTAGGTCAGAATTAGGATTAAATAATTATGGTATTCTTATTATATTGTATTAAGAACAACAATTGTGCAGGGCATTTATTTTATTAAAATAATGTTCATTTTTTTTATGTTAGAGTATAAGTTATAAATGAAACATTGTAATTAATTAAATTTTAAAGAAAATTATTTTGTCTGGGTAAGTTACATAGTCAGACAACACAATACTTAAATAGTAAATAATTTTTAATGGCAACTTGGAATTTTTTTTTTAAATTACTTCATGAGTATATATATATATATATATATATATATATGATTACTTGGTTGTAAAGGACAATTAACCATCATACAAGATATGTGAAATTATTTATTTTCTAGGGCTTATCAAAATTTTGCAGATTATTTAAAGCCAAAAATACTTCTGAATCATAAGAATTTTTTTCTGGTAATTATAATTTCTACTGATAAAAGCTTTTCTAATTAACACATACACTACCGGCCATAATTATTAGGCCACCCAGTGTTTTAAAAAATGATGTATTTCATACTATTTTTCAGTATTTATTGCCAAGTGAATAATCCTAAATGAAAATAGAATGGTTCTTTTGTAATTATTACTTTACAAAATTTTACAAGGCAAGGAAGCAAAGATGAACTCATCAGAATCCCCCTAAAATTTCTTCGTCCTTTCATTGATGAAACTGTATTATAGGTAATTATTAAATATCTATAAATTCATTTGATGCACATGTTATTGTGCAGTATTAACAAAAGAATCATTCTATTTTCATTTACAATTATTCACTTGGCAATAAATAGTAAAAAGTTGTATGAAATACATCATTTTTTTTAAAACACTGGGGTGGCTTAATAATTATGGACAGTAGTGTAGCTTTGAGTGAGAAGAGGTAGATTGATACTTTTCTCAATGTTATTTGTAAAAAAAAAAACCCAGAAAAAACAAAAATACCTGAAGAGTGATGACATCAAAATAGCACCTGCACAAAACTTTTAAGTTGGCATGACTTAAAGAAAACTGCAGAGCTAAGTGACAAACTTCTCCACATTAATTATATATATATATATATATATATATATATATATATAAAGTAAGTAAAAACTTCCAAAATTTAATTTCGTTGAATGGACATTTCAGCAAGAAAATTCTCACTTCATCAGCAATGGTCGAAAACAAAAATTTATTTATTCAAACATGTTACAAAATTTCTATACTGGAAGAAGCCCAAAAACATATCCGTACACAGGAAGTTAAAAAAACAAAAAAGAGGTGGGATTAAAAAAAAAAAATTGTTTTATTTAAATTTGTCAGCATGACATAAGAAAGGAGAAAAGCAGACACAGATTTATGTCTCGATATTAGAAAATTTTACAATACGTCTGTAAGAATCCAAAGTTAAAAATTAAACCTTATCACATGGATAGAAGTGGTAAGGAAAAGGAAAGAATACACAAAAGGGGTAGACAGGGGAAAGTTAATGAAGAAATAAAATGCAAAAAAATTTTCTTTGTAACCAAGGTAACAACTGATGATAACTTCGATGGTGAAAGGAAAAGAAAAAAAAGAGAGGGCAAGGAAGTGAAAGGAGCCGATATTATTTATTTATTAGACTGTGTTAAAAAATTTACTAAAAATAATTTTTGTTTAACTTAATAATATGTAAATATTGATTAATGTGAGGATTTTGTTGCAAAAGAAAATCCTTACGGTTCCTTTGATAGAGTCTATCTTATTATGAAATGCCTTGATAAAGAAAAGTTTTTTCTTTTGCATTTATACATACTGTCTTTGTGAAAATACACTGCCGGCCATAATTATTAGTCTACCCCACGTTTTTAAATGAAATGATGTATTTAATAATATTTTTAGTATTTATTGCCAAATGAAAATAGAATAGTTCTTTTGTTATTATTAGTTTGCAAAATTTTGCAAAGCAAGGAAGCAAAGATGAACTTGTTCAAATCACCCTAAATTTTCTTCATTCTTTCATTGATGAAACTGAAATATAGGTAATTATTAAATATTTATAAATTTATTTGATGCACATGTTATTGTGCAATATTAACAAAAAAAAAACATTTTCATTTACAATTAATCACATGGCTGTAAATACTAAAAAATTGTATGAAATACATCATTTTTTTAAAACACTGGGTGGCCTAATATGTATATATATATATATATATATCACTCCACCCATGTCTATTGAACAGGTGTAGAGGCTCCTCCATTGTTCTCTGTTTAGGATGTGGTTTCCAGCTTTCTTTTTTCCAATCTTCTCACTGTTTTCTTTTTCTTTTTTTTTTTTCAATTGGAGTAGATAGACTAAACTATTGCCCGATTCACACTCCACCCATGTCTATTGAACAGGTGTAGAGGCTCACCCTTGTTCCCTGTTTAGGATGTGGTTTCCGACTTTCTTTTTTCCAATCTTTTCACTTTTATGTAGCCCCCTGCTTATCAGTGGCACTACCGCCTTGCTCGGGGTGATATGATTATAAAAAAAAAAAAAAAAAGATTATATAGTTATGTGTCAATTTTACATTGCGACATGGAAATTTCTATGTTTCGAGATAGGTTCTCATCATCAGGCAATGTTGATGTAGTTGTGCAGATGATTTACATTTAAATGACAAAATCTTTTGGTTTGCTGTGAATGTATGTGGGTGTTTCTTTTGTGTGGCTAATCAGAATGGAGATCCACTTTGGGGTTTGACCCTGAAGAATACATGCTAACCAACTTTTTTCCTCTGTTTTCTTTTTTCTTTTTCCTTGACCCTATTCTTCCCTTGTCTGTTTCCTTTCCTTATATGCATGCTAACAGATTATTATTAACTACATCTCCACATTTACTGTTGAATTAGCTAAATGCAACCACTATTTCTTGCCTACAGTTTCTTTTCTCACACTTCCCACTCATGGAACTTCTTATTCATTTATATACTTCCCTAATAACTACAATCTCAAAAAAATTTAAATGCAACATTAATCACTATTATTTATCTATTTAGATGACTGGAGTATATTGTTCTCATTCCATGAGTCATGCCTCTTCTGGATGTCTTAGTTATCTCCTTTGAGCTCAACTCTTTAAGTTATTTGTTCATCACTGCTGTAACCAGGTATTGAACTCACAATTCTTTGTGTCAAGTCACTGGAGTTAACCAATGCCAAGGTTTGTTTCAAAATTCCAGTCACCTGAAGAAGGCCAAAGTGTACAATAACCAAAACAATGAAGATCCTTGAAGCTAATTTGTAGGAAAAGGAGCTTACATTATCATTACCAATATAGAGTCATTAATAGCTTTTATACATTTATAGGAAACTAGCAGTATAGCCTGGCATTGCTCGAGTGTAATGAAAGCTTTAAAACTAATCCATGGTCCTGGAGCTCAGACTCTTTGGACGTTGGCACAAAAGACTAAAAAGCAATAGTTGTTTCCATTTAAAGCGAAACCATAGACTGAAAGAAAAATGAATGTCAAATTTTGATTTCCTGGTATCAATATCAAATAAGTTTTTTTCATCGTAAACTGAATTTTGAAGGCTAAATAAGTCCTCTGAGTAAATGGTATCATGGCTGAGACTAAGAACTACAATTATACCTACTTAGAGCCAAATCCAAAGCAAAATCTAAAATAAAAGGGCTGAAAAAAATACAGATATACAGGCAGATAAACAGACACACACACAAACATCTTACCTTTTATATATATATATATATATATATATATATATATTATCGATTTTTTGCACTATTGTAAGAACTGCAACCTCTAAACTTCTGAATATCATTTCCTGTCTTTGTCTATGAGTGTATCAAATTTGATTAAAATCGGACAACTCCTTCTATAACCCGATTTTTTTGATTATCGATTTTCGATATTTATCGGGGGTACCTTGACACAAAACCTAGCTAAGAACACTCGCAGACGCTTATAGTAAAACTGTGTAAATTTTCAAGAAAATTGGTTCAGCAGTTTCGGAATCTATAGGTAACGGATACACACACACAGACACACACACACACAATTATAAATATGTTTAGATAAAATTTGAATGAAAGATATGTAAAAATACTTCTGATACACCCAAATAAATTTTCTTTCCTCACTTTTCTTTTTATTGCTTCATTATCTTTTCCTTTCTTTTTTGCTTTTTTTCACAGACATTATCTCTCTTACTCATTGTTTAATTTGCCTTTTCTTTCTTTCTTTTTCCTCCCTTTGATAATTTACATTCATTGGATGCATTTCCTATTATTTTCTCTCAAAATACGCTGATTGTAAACCTCTTCTCACAAACGTCTTTTTACTAAACAGTAAATATGATTGACTGGTCATTGTAAGTTGTCTGGCATTTCTGTGATCAAAGAAATGCAAGCATTAAAAAAAAGCATCTCCACCAAAAACAGTGAACAAAAGAAGTTAATGAAGACAGAAATTATTCTCAGGCAAAACAAACAATGGGGAAACTTTGCAGTTGGTAGACTGCTGAAGATAACCAAATGAGAAAGCTAGCTCATCTGTTCTGAGTAAAAACACTAAATAACATTCTCGGTGAAGAGAAGAAATGTGTCAAAAAATTCTCATTGCTTGCTTTTCAGGCAGATATATCAAACCAACAGAAATAAATTCATCCATAATCTTGAATAAAAAAATAAATCCATTCTTTTTTAATCTATTCCTTATATATTATTTGTGCATTTACAAGCACAGATGTTAAAAAATTATCAGTCAGTTAAGTGCCATACGTGAAAAACGCTTGGGCGATCATGTCTTGAAAGAGACATAACTTATTGAGCTGAAGATTTTCCTGCAATAGGTTGCTGTTACTTTCTGCAGTAGACTGGTTGCTAAGCAAGGCTATAGAACCCAATTTGCCTTACTATTTAACCGACAGCCTGAAAATAGAAGAGATGGTTAATGCCCTTTGAAAAGTATTTGCAAGTAAGTAAATGTAACGAATTCTACAGAAACTCAGCTCTTTGATTTCTCATTCCAAGTAAATATCCATTGCATCAGAATGCACATGGGAAAGGTATTAATCCATCTCTTTCCTTCCAGCAATGGGTTAAATAACAGGACAGATTGGTTGGCAACTAGTCAACCACAGAAAGTAATGGCAAACTACAATGGGAAAATTTCTACCCAGTTAGTCATGTATCTTTTGAGACAAGTATAAAAAAAAAATCCAATCGATTTTGCTATTTAACTCATAGCTGGAGGGAGAAGAGATGAATTAATACTTTTTCTAAGGGTATTTGCATGTAAATGAATGCAATGAATTCAGCTGAAATTCACACCTGTCCAGTTTCTTATTCTAAGCCAATCTAGTAGCACACTTAAATACATGCAGTCAGGGCATCAGGGATAAAAGTATCCAACATGAAAATTCCAAAAATGAAATTAATACAAAACACTTTAATTATCTTGGTGAATGGATAAATTATAATCTACTAGCAGTATAGCCCGGCATTGCTCGGGTGTAATGAAAACTTTAAAAATAATCCATGGTCCTGGAGCTCAGACTCAGCCTAAAGAATGTTTGTGTGAAGTTTGGTGAGAACCGGATAAAAATTGTGGATTTGTATAAAGGACATACAGCAACACACACAAACATCTTGCCTTTTATATATATATATATATTATTGATTTTCTGCATTATTGTAAGAACTGCAACCTTGAAACTTCTGAATATCATTTCTTATGTTTTTCTCTATGAGTGTATCAAATTTGATTAAAATCAGACCACTCCTTCTATAACCCAATTTTTTCGATTATCAATTTTCGATATTTATCGGGGGTACCTTGACACAAAACCTAGCTATGAACAGTCACAGACGCTTATAGTACAACTGTGTAAATTTTCAAGAAAATCGGTTCAACTGTTTCGGAGTCTATAGGTAACGGACACACACACACACAGAGACAAAGTTCCATTTATAAATAAGTTTAGATTAGATTTAATATGAGATAAAGAAACTGAACACAGAATGGATCATGCAAGAGATAGTTTAATCCAACACTGCAAGATGCTGCAAAACCAAAATATCAAACTAAGAACTCAAGTCATGTTCTTACATATTCTTGTCAGATCTCAATTTGAATTTGAGTTTTGTTTAATGGCATATCAACCTCTGTTGGTTATTTAATGCCAAAAAGGTGCGGTTTTAAGGTATTTTTTTAATGTTTGGTTATAGTGAAAAGGTTGATTAAGTCAGATTTTAATGAAATTTTTTTGTTTTTATTCTTTTTGTTTTAGAAAATTGAAAATGTCTTCTAGTTTTGTATTCAAAAATGTTTTGCTGAGAATTATTTTTTTCCTTCAAAATTGTGTGTTGGTCATATTTTTTCTTCAAATTGTCAACGTGTTGTTGTTTCTGCTTGACTGTGAGCAAATACAGCACCCATTTGAACACAGCTTTCTCACTGACAAATGCTCAAGCAAAATGGTGAATAATTTAGTGTATATTTGATAATTCAATCAGTTATATGCCACATGTTATACTTGCTTGGGATATGATGTCTTTTTTGATCTGTGACTGACTAGTCAGAAGATTTTCCTGCAGTAGGTTATTATTTATAGAACCCAATCTTTCCTGCTATTTAACCCATAGCTAAAGGGAGAAGTTATGGATAGATGACATTCAAAGCTGATATGCATTACACAAAAATGCACATAAGTTTAAAAAGATTTGTCTTCGTTGATGTCCTTTCTGCCATCTACTTATGTATTCAAACTCTGCATCATGTGCAGAAATAATATATGCTGGTTCAAAAAGAGGCAATGAGATATGGTTTCACAGGGACAAAATAACAATAATGAACCGATATTCCATGTCAGTTAAACAATATGCCCCTGATGATGACCAGTGTGTATTGGCTGAAATGTTTTGTTTTAATAACATGTGTAAATATTAAGATGCAAACAAGAAATCTAGTAAAATATTAGGTTGTCCCAAAAGTTTGTAAACCCTTGCAAAATGGGTCTATCTGCTCCAGCACAATTAAGAAAAGTGATGAGTTCAGAAAGGGCAAGATACACCGTCGGTTCCAAAACAAGATCGATTTGGCAAGAAAGTCATATTGTGCATTTGGTGGAACTTTGAAGGAATCGTGCATTTTGAGTTGGTTCCGAATGGTCGTGCCATCAGTGCCAAACTTTACTGTCAGCAACTTGAGCGGGTCTATGAAAAGTTGAAGCAAAAGTACCCGGCTCTGATCAACCAAAAGCGCGCTTTGATGCAGCAGGACAATGCCAAGCCACACACCGCCAGGAAGACCAAAGACAAGTTTAAAGAGCTGGATGGCATTGAGGTTCTGCCAAATCTAGCCTACAGTCCTGACTGTGCTCCATCTGATTACGGCCTTTTCTGCTCAATGCAACACTTTCTAAAGGGTTGCCGATTTGACTCGTTTGATGGAAGTCGAGGAAGCGTGTCAAGAATTTTTTGATTCGAAGACGGCTGAATAGTACTTTGACCAGATCTGAAAGCAGAAAGTCTTGGAAAATGATGGTCTTTATTTTGAGCAATAATTTTTGTTGTTTTTGCGAGTAAAATTTCGGTTTTTTGCAAGTGTTTTCTGGTAACCTTAGATTACTTGGCGAGTAAAATTTCAATTTTTTGCAAGTGTTTACAAACTTTTGGGACAACCTAATATATTTGACAGTTCTTCATCTAAAGAATGAAATATTACTTCTACTAAAAAACATGGTGTAATACCCTTTTTTAATATGATGTTCATTAAGAAGCAAGGTGACTCCGTTTCTCCAAAGATGCTATAAATGTTTGTTTTTTTTTTAATCATATCATCCCAAGCAAGGTGAAAATGCCACTGATGTGCCGGGGGCTACATAAGAGTGAAAAGATTGGAAAAGAGAAGAACCGGAAACCACATCCTAAACAGGAAACAAGGGATGAGCCTCTTCACCTGTTCAATAGATGTGGGTGGAGTGTGAACTGGGCGATAGTTTAGTCTATTTCCATGACTTTTTAGGAAAGATATTAAAGGTAACCCATTTCCTTCTTCAGAGTTTTGTAACCTAAAATTTGTCTTTGTCAATCAGCTATGATCTTGCAAGACATCCTAAATATCTATCTTGAATTTGTTTAATTTTTGCTTAATCAGCTGATCTTTAAGATAGAAGGTCATTAGAAATATCATTAAAAATACTTAAAGGGAAATGATATTGCATTTTAGTTCAGTTTACTCTTTTCACAGTCACCTATCTTTTCTTTTTAAATGGCATGTTGACTGATGGCATTAGTGATCATGGCTCTCCACAGATTACTTCTCTTTATTTTCTGTGAATTGACCTATCTTACTAGGAAAGAGTGTGGAGTAGTTTCTCATTGTTTTCATTGTGGTTGTAAAATTTTTCTTTCTCTATGAGTTGCAAACCAAAATAAGATATCCCGATATACCATTCTATTTATCCCATAGTTGAACGGAGAAGAAATGAATTCATGCTTTTCCCAAGGTTATAAATACAAATTTGAATGTAAAGACTAGAGATGAATTTGATCTCAACTTGCTGATTCCACATTTGATGTTAATAAGAGTTTAGCTATTTTCACATCATTTGCTCTCAAATTTTCTCAGTTTCTATCCATTAGTCAAAAGCTTAAAAGAGAGAAATAATTTCAGCCTTGTTGGGTTTTTTTAACAATTTGATAAAATGTTGCGAAATCATATGAAAAAAATTTCTAAATATAAGTGTGTTTGAAAAACAACACAATGTTTTTGCATTGCAGCAATGAATAGCTGGCTACAAAGAAGATCAATAGTGAAAATTTGCAAGTCAAAATACTCAAATGAAGCATTGATAACAGTTGTTGAAATTTCTTCAAGTTCAAATATTCTAAAAATTAAACAGGTTTGTTTTGATAAAAATACAACAAAAATATGTCTGTTGCTTTTATGTGAATAACAAATGTGCTTTCTTCCAGTTTGATTTTTCTGGCCTAGTGTTTATTTTGAGAATATATTTTTTTTATAAAAATGCAAAGTTTGGATACAGAGTTGTTTTGTTTATATATATATATATATGGAGGAATGGTAGGCTTTGAAAAAACAGTAGCTACTCAAGCATCTACGCATCGTTCATTCATTAACAAATTTGATCACTCTCAGCTACTGTTTACATTGTATATAACACACTAAAGTCCGCCTTCCTCTACCAAGCTCCCATAGCTCAGAGGTAGAATCACTGTCTGATACCAATTTGATCAAGTTTCAATCCTGGCTAAAAGCAATCGGCTGTCTAATCGTACTGATGAGCAGTGAAACGGATCTGTCTGTGGATGACTATTTATTCTCTCACACCCCGATTGAGCACTATGGAGGAATGAGAGATTTAAAAAAAACAGAAGCTGCTTACACATCTATGCACCATTTATTCAGTAATGTATCTGAACACTCTTGGCTACTGGCATATGTTTACATTGTATATAACATGCTAAAGTCTACCTTCCTCTATTGAGTGTCCATAGCTCAATGGTAGAATAGCCTACTGATGTCAGTTTGGTATTAAGCATACTGATGAGATGTGATACAGCAAAACAGATCTGTCTGTGGATAACTATATATATGTTGATGGACAGAAAGAAAAAAAGAAAGATCTGAACAACCAAATAAAAAAATGAAGATATTAAATTCAACTAAAAATGTCTATGTTAAAGACAAACCTGAAATTCCAGATAAGAAGAATTCAACACCATTTTTAAATATTCACCATCTTTTGTTACCTTGACAAAATAAATCATGAAAGGTTTACTTCTTGAAGCCCCATAAACTAACTTAAACTTGCAAGTATTTTTTCTCATTTGGTGTTTTTGAATTTCAGTTCTGAAAATTTTCTTGTTTTTCCCACATGAAATTTTAAGTATAAAAAATCTGTTGAACATACCTAAAAATAAAACTTAAGACATCAAAAAGTAATGATTACAGAAAAATAGTTTTATTTGTTAAGATGGGTTTTAATTTTCATATAACCACTATCAAAATGCAATTCTGTATGATTAACAAATAGATAAGCCAGAATTTGTCTAGCATTTTTTATAATCATGTGATACTTCTGAATTCAGATTCAGAGACAGATAGTAAAAAAAATTCATGTTTTAATTCATGAGATAAAGTTCAAAGAGTAGACAGTTATACAGACATGGAACCAAAAAGTAGAATAAATTTTCCTTATCTGGTCACTTAGAATCTAGGTCTGCATCTCATTGTTTTAATAGAACCGGTAGCAGCATCAGCTGTTGACTCAAAAACTCAAGTAAACCAACAAGAAAGAATTAAAATGATATTAACAAACAGGTTTAATTGAACATGTGGTTACTATTCATTATAATATTTTTATGTCATATCTCTTCAGGGTGTAGGCTGAAGCACTGGTTCCTATATAATCATCAAAGTTAAGCAACGTTGAGTTTGGTTAGTATTTAGATGGGTGACTGCTTGGGAGTACTGGTTGCTGTAAGCTTGGATATACTGTTAGTCTATTGGGTAACTGCTTCAAATTGTTAATCAGAGAACTTAATTCCAGTTCCTGTCAGGTACATTATACTTTGTGGTGCAGTGGATATCGACTCGGAACATGACATCGGGGTGCCGAGTTCAAATTCCAGCTGAATTCCTTGCATTCATTTACGCGCAAATACCCTTGGGAAAGGTATTAATCCATCTCTTCCTTCCTATCATGGGTTAAATAACAGGACAGATTGGGTTCTATAGCCTTGGCTGGCAACCAGTCTACCACAGAAAGCAATGGCAACCTACTGTGGGATAATTTTCTGCTCTGTCAGTCATGTCTCTTTCTAGACATGATCACCCAAAGCGTGTATCACGTATGGCACTTAACTGACTGACATAATATTCTTTTACTTGCAAATACCTTTGTGAAAAGTATGAATCGATATATTTCTCCTAGTTATGGGTTAATTAGTAAGAATTATACTACTAAACAATTATTATAAAAAAAGAATTCTCATAATATAAAAATATTTTCTGGCTTAATCTGCAGATGTTAGTAACTCATATAAAATAAATTAATAAATTTAAAAAAATAATTCAGTATGTAGGCGAACATGGTGCTCCACTGATATCTTTGCTGTAAAATTTAATTTTGAGAAAATAGTAGAGTGATTTCTTGCTGCATTCTAAATCATTTAGAATTTATTTGTCATTCTGCTAGACTGGCTACTGCACAAGACTAGAAAACTCAATCTATTTGCTATTAAGACTTAAATGGAGATAAAAATAATAAAGATTTCCCAAGAGAATTAATGTGAAAATTAAAAGGTTTAAACTTGAACACTGCTAATTACTTTCTTTTTCTGTACTGATAACCATTATGCTATCTGCATATACTGTTTATAATTATATGAAATGCAAAATTTGGTTGTAGACTTGGAAGACAGAGCTTTCATTTTAGTGAAATTAAACTATTACATGACGTGTGTCTATTGATTACTTAATTCAGCTGACAGATGGACTGTTAGATGACATTGAATGACACAATTTTAAAACCAATCAAGAAATAATTAAGTTTTATATGCTAATGAAATTCATTAAGTAGCATAGCTTGCATAAAATGTTTCACTAATA
This sequence comes from Ascarosepion bandense, assembly GCA_037127315.1. Taxonomy (NCBI): domain Eukaryota; kingdom Metazoa; phylum Mollusca; class Cephalopoda; order Sepiida; family Sepiidae; genus Ascarosepion; species Ascarosepion bandense. Next base: position 313,226 of record JBBBDQ010002012.1, on the reverse strand, counting down.
TGATAAAAGGAAGTCAACACTGAACATTTTTCCATGTGAAATTCTGGTCAAAATAAAATATAAATAAGATTTTAAACATAAAATACGAATACAAGAACATGTTGACAATCAATAATTAATTTTTAACAATATTATATTAAATATTTAAATGAAGTTTAGGTTGTTTTAAGTGCATTTGCAAAACTAAAAGCTTGAAAAATAAGTGCTTTTTCAGAGAACTTCAAATTTAGTTGTTCTGATTATCATTAAGAAGGCTTCTTTTCAATGTTTTACTTTGAAAATTTGAAATTGAAGTGAATAACATTTCCGTCATGGAATAGTTAAAAATTGTTTCTGTAAAAAATTCTAGTTTTTGTTCATTTACCAACTACCTACAGAAAAATGGCATATTTGCTACATTAGTGGATGATGCTCCAGTCTTATCAACAGGGCAAAAAGTGGGCTGTTGAATTTAGGAGGGGAGAGGTGACTTTTGAAAAGGGGCCAAGGTATTGACATCCTTCAATTGCCACCACCGATAAAACCTTGACCATGTTCATCACATTGTGAGGAATGACAGGCAATTGACTATAAATCAAATAGCCAATACTATTAGCATATCTAGTGACAGAATTGAAAATATTGTGCTCAATGAACTTGAGTGGGTCCCATGTCTTCTGACACCCATTCAAAAGTATATCAGGCTGAGAACATCACTGGAAAATCTGACATTGTTTGAGGCAAATGCCACTGGTTTCCTTGAATGTTTTCTAGCACAAGATGAGTGTTGGGCTCATCACTTTGAGTCTTAGACAAAGACAGTCCATGGAAATGTCATACCTCACCTGCTCCAAAGAAGGGCAAGGTTGTTTCATCTGCAGGGAAGGTGATGGCATCAATTTCGTTTAGATGAAGAAATATTGTCTTTATTGACTATATTGAAAAGGGCCACACCATCAATTGCGAGGACTATGCAAAATTGCTGAGGCAGTTATAAAAGGTTATCAAGAACAAATTCTCAAGAGAACTGATGAAGGGGGTCTTGCTTCATTATGACAATACTACAGGACACAAGCCTTTGGTTTCAATGGCTGCTGTGTGTGACTGTAGCTTTGAACTGGTCGATCACCTTCTCTATCATCTGTTCCTCAACATATAAAAAACTTAAGTAGGGAATCAGTGATGATGACATCATATCTGCTGTTGATGACTTTTTTTTACCAAAGAGGATTGACAGTCTTCTTTGTACAATCAGATGTCAGTTTACCTGGAAGGAAACAAAATTAATGCTTGCAAGATTTCACGCTTCTAGCATCTCTCCTTTATAGTCAGCTCTTGAACTATTTTTTTAATTCCCCCTATCACCAAAATATCACTACCATCCACAATAGCGTATAAGGAAATAGCAATCATAGACTGTATTTATTTATATAGTTATGTTGGGTTGTATCACTTTAGTCTTATTTTAAACTACAGGCACTACTATAGAAGGTATTAAAGAAAAGCAAGAAAAAAGACTAACTATCAACTGTGACATAATGATTAGTTGTCAGCAAATGGAATAATTCAAGACACTAATCATAAACTGAAAACACCAAAATCCAGCAAATTCAAAAATTTAAATACCTAGTAAGTGTGATTTAAACTATTTTCATTTCTTGGACCACTGACATCATCTTTGTCATCATATTCACAATATTTCAGCCGTTGCATGCGCCAGCTTTTTTTTAGATTATTGACATTGGAATTTAAACACATTGTCCAGTAGATAAAAGCATTAGCTGGAGTAATCCAGTAACTTAACCCAAAGCAGAAGCAAACAACAACTTGGAGAATTGAGTTACAAAAGAGAAATGACTAAAACTTAGATATACAGAAAAGGCATGGCATGAGGAACTAAAACAATCTATCCCTGTGTATAACATAAAAACTTTAATTTAAAATCCCAATGTATACCACTTGAAAAAGGCCCGAGCATACAACAGCTAACATGTTATGAATATGACAATAAAGATGAGGGTAACAGTCCAAACATGTAAATAGCGTATATAGTTACCATATCTTATCTCAGAAATATAGAGAGTCAGTAAGTAGTTTATCAGGTTACAGAAAATACAAAACCAAAATCTAAAGACACACTGGAATAACAAAAAGTGCCTTCCAAAAATTAAACAAAGTATTATGCAATAGGAAAATTTCATTAGAAAAAAAAGAAAAGAGTACTGTTATATGATATTAGTGAATGTTAAAATATCTCCTCTCAGATAAAGAAGAGACCAGAGACAAGAGAAGGCTGAGAATACCATGGACTGAACATGTGAGCAATGATGAAATTTTAGAGAAAATAGAAACAAAAATGACACTCATACTTGAAATCAGAAAGAGGCAACTGAAATTTCTGAGATACAATGAGTGCTTGGAAAATTCAACACTCACAGGATATGTTGAATGAAAGTAGCAAATAACCTACCTAATAAGTTTAGGTAAGTCATTGATGGAACAGTTATTAAAGGAGATAGCAAAAAGGTAAACACAACTAAGAACTACAAAAGACAGGAATTTGTGAAATACCATGACTGACTACGTCCTGAAGGGACACGACATATTCAAGAAATTTTAGCAAATAATTAATGTTCCTATTCTTCATCTTTATTTCTTTCTTTCAGTTCATGCATCTTTTCACTTTCTTAAACTTTCATGACAAAAAATGATTTTCATATTTTTTTCTTCATCTCTTCAATTTGTTCTGCATCTCTTTCGTATCTTTCATAGAAAAACCCTTCATTTATTCTGGGTGCACACACACACATCATCCGGCTTCCTGCTTTCCAGTCAACTTTGATCTTCAAAAATTTATATGCAATGCAAATCATTATCTCCTGCCTTCCTCATTCATGTTCCTTTATTTTTCTCTCTCCTTAATGTTTTCTTTTTCTTATATTCAATTACACTCAGTAACCCCTTAGTGTTTTTTATTCTTTTCTTTGGGGTGAAACAAAAAAAAAAAAACAATTGTAAGAGAGATTGCTGAAAAGTTCTCAGTCTGCTTCACTTCTAAAATTTGGACTAAATTACCAAACACAACTGGTCTGCTGCTTTAACTCCAAAGATTCTTGACAAAATCCAAAGAAAAACATGCAATGTTATCAACACTGGCATCGTCTCTTGGCTTCAGTTTCCTTTCCACCACTATAAGGTAGTTTCTCTGTTTTTTGTTTATCTAAATATTTTCATTGTAATTGTTCTGATGAGTTTTCCAGTTGTTTTAATCTCTCTTCCTCATTTCCAGACAAGAACTGTACTTACAAAAACTAGTTAAGACTTGATAGAGATTTCTGAGGTATTATGGTGGGTGGTAATAATAGTAAATAAGAATATGGTGTTTTGGTGGAAGGAATATTTTGGTATGTTTGGGTCAGTGATTGTGGTTAGCTAAATCTAATTATAAGATAAAAGAAAACCAGCCTTCCTCCATCCCCCATTTTCACCTTGTGCCACATTTTTGTATATTAAACAAAATAAATATTGTTTTCCTAAATGCAACCTAAGTTCAACATCAATAATTTCTTCTCTCAAAAGTAAGATGCACTTTTAGAATTCACTTCTGACTTTCTGCTTTCTTGTCAACTACGATCTTCAAAAGTTTAATTGTCAACCTTTATCATCTTTATTATCTGTTTGAATCATGCTATTTTTTTCTTTTTCCCAGTTACTCATTGCAGTGAAATAGAAAAATCATTTTCTTTTTAAAATATCTCTTAAATAAAAAGTGTATTTCCAAATTCCCCAAAGTTCACTCAGGCTCATAGATATTTGTAGATGGGCACTGGGAACAGTGGCTGAAATGTGATGAGAGTTACAAAAATATAGATAATATTCATAAATCAAATAATTTTTTTTTTTTAATCGTTTTAATCGTTTTTTTTAATCGTATCACCACGAGCAAGGCGGTAACGCCACTAATGTGCAGGGGGCTACGTAATAGTGAAAAGATTGGAAAAGATAAAGCCGGAAACCACATCCTGAACAGGAAACAAGGGATGAGCCTCTTAACCTGTTCAATAGACGTGGGTGGAGTGTGAACTGAGCGATAGATAGATCTATCTACTCCAATGAAGATAGATCTATCTAATTGGAGTAGATAGATCTATCTACTCCAATGAAGATAGATCTATCTACTCCAATTAAGGTGAACTTGAATGTTACATGTGGATGGACATTGTGGTGCAGTGGATATCAGCTTGGAATGAGAAATCGGAGAGTGGCGTTCAAATTCCAGTTGAATTTGTTTCAGTCACTTATGCACAAATAACTTTGGGAAATTTATTAATTCATCTCTTCCTTCAAGCTATGGGTTAAATAGCAAATTGATTAGGTTGTATAGCCTTGGTTGGCAACCAGTCTACCACAGAAATTAATGGCAACCTACTGTGAGAAAACCTTTTGCCCAGTCAGTCATATCTCTTTTGAGACATGATCACCCAAGCATGTATCACATATGGCACTCAACTGACTGACTGAATTTTATATACATTTAACTTTTTCTAATTTGAAGAGAACAGTGTATTTTCAGTCTTTTTCCTCAATTAAAGCTTATTGGCATTGTAATGATAACAAAGATGCGGGTTATTAATATAAATATTTTCTCATTATACTGAAAGATGTACACAGGTTTCCTGTTAAAAATTGATACAACATATCACATATATCATAAGATGCAAAGAGATTGTCTTCAGTGTTTTCAATAGAGAAATATTAGTAATTCAAAGAGTTAAGTAGATAAGTTTTGATATGGGAAGAAAGCCAGATGACACAATAGCCAGAACATTGTGATAATAAAAATGAAGGCAGCAGGCAAATAATCAAATAAGATGTGATTTGCTGTCAACTTGGTACATGAATATTGTTTTCCTTCCAAAATAGCCTTGCAGATTAAAGTATCAAGTTCATGAATTTGGTGACAAAATAATCACCAGTTCAATCTTTTTGCCAGGTAGTAAAAAAAAAAAAAAACCCAAAATGACAACTACCAGTAAGGGATATTAAAATTAAGCAAGTACAGAAATTTAAATACCTGGGAAGTGCTTTGACAAAGTACAAAAAGTGTGAAACAGATTCGAAGAGGTATTGGCATGGCCAAAGACGCATTTCGAAAGCTAAGCAGCGTATTAAATGACAGGATGATTTTGTGAGAAACAAAGAAGAGTACTTGACTGCTATATGATATCTGTCCTCCTACATGGCAGTGAATGCTGGACAATCCCTTCAAAGATGAAGGAGAGGCTGGAATCAACAGAAATGTGGTCCTACAGAAAGATGCTGAAGATACAATGGACTGAACTTGTATGCAACAACAACAAAATTTTGCTTAGGATGGAAACATAAGAAGCATAAGATTAAAATCAAGAAGAGACAGCTGAAGTTTCTGGGATGCATAATGAGAAAAAAATTCTTATGGGATAGATAGATGAAAAGAGAAACAGGGAAAAAGTAATACTTGATGGCTTTGACCATATACATGACAGAACAGGGTTTGGGAGAGATACCAAGAGGAAAAGTTGGATTTTGAGTTTTTTCTAATGGAATATCAACCTCTGTGGGATATTTAATGCCAAAAAATGTGAGATTTTAAGGTATTTTTTAATGTTTGATTATAATGAGAAAGTTAATTTAATCAGATTTTGATGAAAAAATTTTAGAAAACTGAAGATGTCTTCTAGTTTTGTATTCAAAAATGTATTGCTGGTAATAATTTTTTCTTTTAAAAATCTATTATAGCAATAATTTTTTTCCTTTAAAATGTGTTATGGTAATATTTTTTTCCTTCAAGGATGTATTGTTGGCAATATTTTTTCTTCAAAATTTACTGCCATATAGGTAAACTGATATTACATTATAGTGAAGTACATATCTTTCTTTTTTTTAAATTTTGCTTGGTTTTTGGAAGTCATCTTTCACTATCCGAACAAGCCTTCAAAAAAGACCCGACAGAGGTTTAAGCATATAATGGAGAAAATGTTCTAATTATAGCAACAAAGATAAAGATTTTACTTCAGATATCAATAATGTAAATACTGCTACATTATCACAAAAGATGTACACAGATACCCTGTTTAAAATTTATGTAACATGATGCATATATGCATGTCTAGCATAATATGTGAATAAATCATCTATATTCCATGATTGCATAAGGTGTTTTCCGGGGAGAAAAATATAGGTAAGTCAAATAGGAAAGTAGATAATTTTTGGGTTTGTATATTCATGCATGTTTTTCAAATGCATGCAAGTTCATGATCTGAAGAACACTTCAGTTGAGAAAATGCTTTGAACTGAGTGGACAACAATAGATATTTATATTCTCCAAAGTATTATAGATTTTTCAACTGGACAAACAGACTGGTTGTGGTCAATCAAGGGAAAAGACATTAGCGGCAGTATGTTTCACTTTCTATGTTCAAATCTCAAAGATTAAGACTGGTTCACTGACAATGCACTTTGGAAATACTTCTTCTAAAACTTGGTTCATACATGGGGTTAGTGCAGATTTTATATGCAAAAGATTTGCAAAATTCTTAATATCTCTTATCTGAATTTCTACATAAAGGTTAAGAAATTTTGTAGAATATTGTAATTGGATCTGTAACTTTAGAGAGAGACATTTCTAAATATGAACACTTAGAAGCCAAATTATCCATATTCTATAAGAGAGGCTCTCAAAAAAAATTATGGTTTGCAAATTTTCTGAAGATGAATGAAAAATCATTATATAAATAATAGCCCAATTCTGTCAGTAATGCTTGTCTTAAATTTTCTTTTTATTCCTTTGCAATGTACTTTGTAAATATTTACCAAGCTTTTCTATCAAAAGATCAGTACCAATAGTTTGACACCGCAAATATAAAACAAAATGTGTACATGCAAACGCACTATATATATATATATATATATATAATCATCATCCACATACAACCCTGTTTCGCTGTATCACAGCTCATCAGTGTGGTTAGATATTGACTTGCTTCTGGCCACGATCAAATCTTGATCGATTTGGTGCCAGTCGAAGTTAATATATATATATATATATATATATATTGTCATCCGCAGACAGATCTGTTTTGCTGTATCACAGCTCATCAGTATGGTTAGACTCCGATTGCTTTTTTACCCGACCGAAATGGCGTCAGTCGGCAACTCTACCCCTGGGCTATATATATATATATATATATATTTTGTATTGCCAAGAATGGTCACTGTGTGCTATTATTATATATATATTTATATATATTTGGACAGCAACCTTTCTTTCAAACATTTTTCATTAAATACAGCAAATAACGAAAATTTAATTAGTATTTTATCAAGTTTTTCACCATGCTAACATTTTTTCATTTTGCATAAATTAAAGATATAAAAATTGCACATAATTTTCGTTGTCCGAAGCTCTTTAAACCACTTCTACAGTCATTTTCAGGGTGCTTTATCTTTGCTGTTGTTATTTTTCCTTATGTTTTGACTGTTATATAATAATTTATTTTTGTGTTTTTCTTAAAATAGCATTCATTCCAGGCCTTCATATGAATTTCAGTCAAAACATGACAAAAAACGACAATATCAGACATAAAAACACCCATGAGAATGATTATAGACGTGGCCAAAAGCACTTGGGACAAATAAAATTAATGAACAATTTTTATATTCTTTAACTCATACAGAATGGGAAAAACTTAATAAAAATTAATTGAATCTTCCTTGTGGACTATATTAAATGAAATATTTATATATATATATATATATATATATATATCAGCATGCGGTGTGGGTATAGAAGAATCCAAATGAGTATCCTGTACATACAGTGGTAGGGTAACTCTCTAAGAGAACTCTAAATATATATGTATTTAAATACATTTAGAGCAAATATAAGAAAAATTAAGGCAGACGTTATTTTGTGGTAAATCGAAAGTATAGGCCTATTTCAGGCAAACCATCATCAGCTTCCGGCTTTATTGTACAAAGGATTTTACACAAATTGTGTAAAATCCTTTGTACAATAAAGACGAAAGCTGATGATGATTTGCCTGAAATAGGCCTATACTTTCAATTTACCATGAAATAACATGTCTGCCTTAATTTTTCTTAGATATATATATATATATATATATATATATATATATATATATACACCTAAATGTCATCTTAGTATTTAAAAATGTCATAACATGTTAGAATTTTCATACTTTTTAATATCTTAATTTTCTTTCCAGAATTTTAATTAACAAAGAAAAATAATCCATGGAGAAATGCAGAAATGAGCAAAGAACCATCATCAGGGAATTTTGAAAAAAGCTGTGCAATGACAGTCCCTATAGAGGTGGCTATGATCAATACTTAATGATCAATACTTTATTATTGTGACCAGCAGGGTAGAACAAACCTGAAATGTGATTTCAATAAAATGGAGCTATTGCCACACAGCCTGGGCAACAACAAAATTTCCAAAGCTAAATTTGTGGGGAGGAGGGATTCTGCAAATTTCTAAAATTCAATGGTCTTTGTGCTCTTCTGATCTGATAACTACCAATTATTTTTTAGGGGACTAAATCTACAGGTGTGTATACATAATTAAATCACAAACAAATCAATAATCAAAGATAGCATCTGTACAGAAATTTAAAATGTGCCCTATTATGAGAATATTATTGAAGGAGCACATCTTTTGAAAATGGTGGATATTTAAAACATAAATTTTTTAATCTTAAATGGAAATATATTTCCTATATTAGAATTTTCATTTTATATAAAATGTTTTTGAGTATAAAAATTGAAATTACAATAATTTTAAATTCCTGGGTGACGTCAGGAATGAACTATATGTAGGCACACAACCATATCAGGTATGTCTGTGTGTCTACATATCCCTTCAGAGAACAGAAAGATGTGGAGGGTCATGATCGGCTACATCTTGTATGAACACAGCATATAAAAGAATAGTATTTCACTATGTCATGTAGAAAGAAGTGTTGAACACTGATCATCAGATGACAAAATTATAAAAATGGATTATTCCACTGGGGATCACATGACCATGACAATAGCCTATATTAAGCACCAAACAGAAGTCCAGTGAATCAACTGAATGGATTGACTGGGTGGATCACCCAGATTACAAGTAACAGCAGCAGTTGTAATAGTTAAAGCCAAGTAGCAGAGTTCAGTGTTCACAGTGTGATATTACTATTTAGTCTTTGAGTAGATTATTCAAGAGAACTCTCAAGAGAAGATATTACCTTTTTTTATTTTTTTTAATCATCTCACCCTAAGCAAGGCATTCTACTGCCACTGTTGCGCAGGGGGTTACATAGGGGGAAAGTGATGAGAAAAAGGGGTTAGTTGTAGGAAATGTCAGGAGGAGGGTAATAAACGGATGAAAATACTGAAGATGTGGGTGGAGTAGATGGAAAAAGAGCTTGTGAGAATGGATGTAAGTTAGTGTGATAGGAGATGTCTATTGACCTTACATTCAAATTCCTGGAGATAGTAGCTGTCGGGGAAGCAAGTATATGGAAGGAAATTCCACAGGTGGGAAGTGCATGAAAAGAAGCTGTTAAAGTAGAATTTGCGAGGACACTTTATTGGTTTCACTGTAAAAGGGTGGGACCTAGTTGCTGATCTAGTAGCTCATGTAAATTCATACCTAGGGGAAACCAGTGTCAGGAGGAATCTCTTAATATTGTACTATTCATGAGATACGCAAATAATTATCTTGCAAATGTCACCTCATAGTAATAACTATGACTACAAATCCACAAATAACTGAAAGAAATATATTAAGATCCAAGACTATATAACTGTGTGATGTCACAACACATCAGTAATCTTTTAAATCACAACAATAACCAACGTGGTTACAACACACTGAAATTACAGATATATGAAGAGTAAAACAAAATATACATCTTTTTCCTTAAGTAACATTATTTAGAGTATACATAGAATATATATGTTGGAAAAAATACCTCATTTAAGCAAGAAAGATTTTGCAAATAGTATCCTGTGGTCCTAAGGACAAAATATCAGATTCAAATATATAAGACAAAGTGCTAGAATCCATTTTGCATGTTTATAAATCTACCATTTATCACTGCACTGAATATTTCTGACATATCTGATGTCTTGGCTATATATTTCAAGATTTTCAACAAAAGAATGGTCTGTCATGATAATAGTCCTGACCTGGCATCTTATCCTCAGTCACTTTCCTACAGTTTAACATGATTCTCCTGTATTTTCTATAAATATTTTCATGGCAATTGTCCTAATGAGCTTTCCTCCTTGGTACTTTGACCGCAAGAATTCAAGTGTACTACTTGATTGGCAACTAAAGCTCATTGTTGTCTTGTTGAGAAAACAATTTTAGCTTATTAATATAAGATTTGGCATCGTTGATCTGAGCTTGTTTGTGCTCTTCTGTAAACAGCAGCGTTTTTTCTAGGCATTCTGCCATGATTACCGGCATCATGCAAATTTTGTTCCACAGCGGACCTATGCATTTATTCCGACATTGGCTAAGAAGCCTTGGAGAACTTCAGAGTTCACAGCAAGACTCACCTCAACTTTCCAAATTAGATATCTACTTGTTCTGGCAGTTATTTTTTGCAAATAGCCACTTCTAGATCACACTGGTGTCATACCAAAGGCCTTCCATTTATAAATAATTTGTTGCATGGTGGAGATGTGAATTCTAATTTGTTTTGATAGTTTTCTGTAGCTTTCTCCATCATTATAGGCTTCAACTATGCAATTTTTAAAGCTACAAACGTTTTCTTGATCTTGTCATACTATTTTTTTATAAGTTTAATCTCTAACTGAACCCATTTGCATGTACAATAAGTTATATTGGTTGACTGAAATATACATAGCTTATCAAAAAATGAACACACCATTTTCATTCTTTTCATGAGTGTTATGAGGATGCATTTATATATAAAAATAATATTAATAATGTCTAAAACGTTGTAGTAAGGGGCTACTTGTTTTTACAAAAAAGTTTTAAGTCATGAAGTAGTCGTACAAATAGAGAAATTAAAATTAGAATGTTTTGGAAGATGCCAGAATGTTCCAGTAAAGTGAAGAGAATTCTAAAAGATTCTAGAATATGCAAATTAGGTGTTAGCCCCTATAAAAATAGGTTTGGGGAAGAGAGTAGTTAGTTGTTAAAAAGATTTGCTGACACTATCAACTCCGGCTTTGATTCAAGAATTTATATCCAGCCGAAAGAATCTATAAGAAAAGTTGCTGACCTACTAAAACCTGAAAGAGGACCTCATGGAATTAGATGGGTAAATAGATATTTTTGACTTTTTCATTGACCATACAGAAAATTATTCTTTATATACACATTTAAAGATTTCCAAAAAGTTTAGCACATTAACTACTTCGTTAACTAGGTAATGATACCGACCTTTCCTTCCCTTTCGTAACACTTTGCCTACAAGTAGTGAACTCTGTTTTTCTTTTTGAATGCAAAAACTGTATATTTGTAAATATGTTTATTTAATGTTTTTTTGTAAATTAAATATTTGTACATGATTTTTATTTCTGAGTTTTGGACAAACATTTTTTTTCTTTTGTTACACTTAACACGTAACAATGAGCACAAAAATGATTTACCATGTAAAACAATAGTGTAAATGTAAGGGTTCACTTACATTTGAACATTTTAGCTCTTAATTAATATTTTTATTAGATCTTGATAATAAATTTTAAAAAATGATAGTAATTCTTTTAATAGAAGGTTTTTAATGAATCTATAAATATTTGAGATTTGTTGATTATACCTAATTTTTAAAAAGTAAAAAAGTTATATATCTTAGATGTTACTTTGCACAGAATTATATATATATATATATATATATATATATATTAGATGCCTTACAAACTAATGGTTTGGCCATTCACTGTTTGTATTGATTTACTTTATTAAGAGTGCTCAATAGTTAGTAATTAATTTGTTTTGACTTAATGAATAGATCACCCACTAAGTCAACTACATATATTTGACGTGCAGCATATTTTTTTTAAATAATCTTTCCTATCTTTGTCACTTGTTCGCTACTTCAAGTCAAATATAACCTGAAGAAAATCCTTTAACTGTTTCACAATAACAGATGATAACTTTTCAGACTTGCTAAATGCTGCATATGTATCATTCAATTTATTTTATCACTGGCATATGAAACATCTGGGTTTCAAGTCATTTCAAGTCTCTACACCACTTTACCTTTACAATCAAATTTCTCCTATTCATCATGACCTGGCTTTCTATTGGTTCATTGTGACAAACCCTCCAAAAATCCCCACCCACTTAAATGTCTGGATATGGTAAAAATTATGTTCTATATATAATGTTTTCTAACAGAAAAAAAATATTTCACTGACTGACGAGGTGCTAAGAAGGTAGTACTGAAACACAATGGTTCTTCTATTGAAGTAAATTATGTTTATATTTTAAAATTATAAATAAAATATTACCATATATATGTGTGTCTGTGAATGCACTTGGTTGTGTAGAAGTCAAGGTAACTTACTAGGAACATGATGGCTGCCTTGTAAACTATCATAGCCTCATCACAATAGTGGGTGTCAAGGCCTTCTCATGTTGGTAAAAGAGTTAGACCCAGATAACCACTTTTATCAAACATCTAACCAATGGCAGGCCAGCAAATGGATTGCCCCACCCTTGGCAATGGACTGGCCTATTCTGTAATAAATAGTCTCATGTCTCTTTCTGGTGATTTTTGGACATTTGTCGCTGACACTGTCGAATCGCGTATTCGTCAGATTGAATAGAATATTCACTTTAGCTTTCCATAAGAAACCAGGTTTTAGCCAATAAAATATTAATAAATAATGTTCTTTTATTGTCTTTTTATTCTGACTAATATATTCATATTTTCTTTCACTCTCAGTAACGCTATGCATCTTAGTGTGATCATCATCTTGCTTCGGGCAAAATTACTAAAAACAAAATGTCTTGTACATCACCAGCCACACCCACTGCAATCATCTTAAATCAGAGATTTTCATTGCACAGGTGCTTTTGCGTAAGTAAATCTCATCAAGCAGGAATATGGGTCTGAGGCACAGCCATACTGTCGACATTGTCAACATTTTGTTTTTGAGTAATGTTCCCAAGTGTAAACTGGGCAGTGGAATCATCAAAATCGGTAATATGAAACCAATTTGGAGATGAATAACTTGTAGAATGATATTTCTGTTGGGAAAACAAAGACAACAGTTGAAAAGATATCAGTACTTATGTCAACATTTACAGAGGGCATTAATATGGAAACTATACCACACCCATGATAACTGTGTTCTCCAGATCTTAGTAAAATGAGCTTTTTTACTTTATTACTCTACAGCCAATTTTTTGTTTGTAATCATGCCATACCAACACCTTACATTAATTAAGGTGTTACCTTTATATTTTGATATATAAATATATATATATATATATAAATATGTGTGTGATAAAGATAGAAAAACAAATAGGAAACATTTATCAATTTAACATCTTTCAAAATAAGAAAGAAAAAGTGAAAGATGTTAAAGTGATAAATGTCTTTTATTGTTCACAACTTGTCATTCTGTTAGATTCCAATCCATATTTGATCTACAGTAGAGAGCATAAAGATCAGAACGATGATAAGAAAAAGTCTAAATGTGAAATAATTTTTCATTTTAAAGCTTCAAAGAACATTTTATCAAGGGAAAAAAAGGATATAAAAGTAAATTATATAATTCCAAGATATAAAGTTCAATAAACTTATTTTGATAAAGTTAAAGAATAATTATATAACATTCGAAAAAAATAGATGATCAAAAACATGAAAATGATTAAATAAATCCAAAGAATTTAATATTTTTGCATTATTGAAAAGTTTTTTAGGGTAAGAATATAAAATCAAATATTTTACTAAATTACACCAGCTCTTTACTGGCTGTTGCATTTTAAACATGGCGAAAAATTCTGTGATGTCATTGATATTGGACTGGGGTAAGAAATGGTTAGTAAATTTTAATGCTTCTAAAACGAAGCTACTCTCAATTAACCATCATCGACAATCTCACCTACCTCCCATTAGCATGGACCAGGCTTGCCTCCCAGAGAGTAAAACACTGCACCTCCTTGGTCTCACACTTTCAGCGGACCTCAAATGGAATGACTATATCAAATCCATTGCTAAATCCGCTGCTATGAAAGTCGGTTCTCTGTGTAGGGCCCGGAAGTTTTTTCCGTCTGAATCTATCCTGCATATTTATAAATCTACCATCCGCCCGTGCATTGAATACTGCTGCCATATCTGGTCGGATGCCCCTGCTGTTCTCCTCGGGCTTCTCGATAAGGTTCAGAGGAGGGTCTGTAATGTGATAGATACTGACTTGGCAGACCGCCTGCAGTCTCTCTCCCACCGGCGCGACGTGGCTTCCCTGTGTCTCTTCTATAAATACTTTCACGGCTTCTGCTCCGATGAACTTAGATCACTAGTGCCCCCTAAATACGTATTTGAACGAGATACTAGATTAGCAATTAGATCCCACCCTTTTACAGTGAAACCAATAAAATGCAGCCGTAACTTCTACTCCAACAGTTTCTTTCCTCGCACTTTCCGACTGTGGAATTCTCTTCCAAACGATTGCTTCCCCGACGGCTACAATCTCCAGGAGTTTAAATGTAAGGTCAATAGACACCTCCTAACACACTAACCTGCTCCCATTCTATCAAACACTCTTCCCATCTGCCCAACCCTCATCCTCGGTATCCTTACTCATCTGTCACCTTCCTCCTGACATTCCCTATGTCTAACCACTCCTTCTCTTTACCTTCCCCTATGTAGCCCCATGCGCAATAGTGGTAGTGGAATGCCTTGCTTGGGGTGAGATGATTAAAAAAAAAAAAAAAAAAAGATACTGAGAAAACTGATAGTCAAGTTGCATAATGAAGATAAAATCTCGATTGGGGATATTTTTTAAAGAGTGTTGAAAAATCTAAAAGTGTTATTCATAGTATTTTAAGTAGATTTGAGATAACTTGGTCATGTGAAGTCAAGAAACCACCTGGCAGGGTTAGGAAAACTACTGCAAGGGAAGACAGATGGATTGGTAAAGAATGAAAAAACAGCTAATGCTAACCTTGGCATTAAAATATCAAGGCACACTATTTTCTGAATACTTAATGAAATAAATCTGAACAGTCGAGTAGCCTCTACGAAGCCTTATATTTCTATAAAAGAATCAAATGAGCCAACTGAAATATGGACAGAAGAACAGTGACATTGTGTTCATTTCAATGATGAGCCAACGTTTAACCTGTTTGGTTGTAATGTATATATATATATATATATATATATATAAGGTATGATGGGTGTATTGTTGCCATTATATATTTTTACTTTTGTGCTTTGTTTTTAATTTTGTCAATTGCAGAGTATAGTAGGGTCAGTTGTGTATCATCTGTGAGAAATAGAACACCACAATGCAATTCACTCCACCAGAACTTTGGAAATGCCATGCTGTATTGCTTAGGATTCACACCAAAAGCTTTAATACAAATATTTCAAAGTGTTTGGAGTGATCACTAGGGATGCTAACATTATGAGTGATGACTCCATTCATCTTTTCACAAGGCCTCAAACTCAACACGGAGACCAATGTCAAGTGCCTTGAGAGGGTTGGTGCTGCTCTGGATCAAGAGAGTGGCTGCTGAAAGACCCTATGTCTGGTAACAGGACTCTGCACCATGCCACACGAACAAAAGAACCCAGTAATTGGTTTCAGAACATTTCTGCAACCACATCACCTCTTACATTTGACCAACACCACAGACTGTAACCCACTTGATTATTATGTGTGGGGCACAGTTAAGCAATAGACCAATAAAACTTCTTGTAAAAACCAAAGATGAACTGAAGGCAAGGATTATGGCAGCATTTACCAACTTAAACAAGGAGACCATCTAGAAGAGTTATAGAAGATTCCAAAATTGTCTGAAGGCTGTGGCTGAAGACAATGGCAATTACATTGAATAAATTTAATGTTCAGTATTTCAATATGTTTTTGTGTAATTATCTGTTAAAATGAGATGTCAATGTTATTTTCATTTTTGCATAATGTACATGACAATTAATATATCACACCTAGTAGTATATGAGTTGTCCAGAAAGACATTAAAAACATAAAAAAAAATTTGCCATCAAATATTTATTCAACTAAATATGAACCATTGTGTTGCATAACCATTGATCTTTTCACTTTTTTTTCCTTCAACTAAAATTCAACTTGAATTTTGGTGGCTTCTCAACAAAGAACTCATTAAAGTGTTTTTTATATCATTCACAGAATTAAATTTTTTATCATTGAGATTATTTCCCAAGTACCTGAACAAATGAAAGTGTGAAGGAGTAATGTCTGGTAAACATGGCAGGTGGGGTAACATGTTCCAGCCAAGCTGCAACAATTTTTGTCAAGTCAGCAAAGAAATGTGAGGTTTTGTATTATCCTGATGGAAAAGAAAATTTTTCCTGTTTACCAATTCTGAGCATTTTTCTTGAATTGCTGCCTTTAATTTGTCTAGTTGCAAGCAGTACTTTTCAGAATTAGTCTACTGATTATGTGGTAGAATCTTATAGCACAGGATTCCTTTGCAATCACACTAGATACAAGTCATGATTTTCTCAATATAAATAGCTAATTTTGGCAAGACTTAAGTTGGCTCATGTCACTTATCCTAGAGCCTTTTTCATTGAACATGGTTGTAAATGAACCATTTCTCATCACCCACCATAATTTGCTTAAAAAAAAGTGCAGTTTCAATTGCATTTATACAGAAAATCATAGACAGAAATGCAATCCCAAAAAATTATTTTTACTCAGATCATGTAGAACCCAAACATCATAGTGATTTGAGTATCCAAGCTTTATGAAGTACTCCTGAATGGAAAATTCAGATAAATTTAGTCTTTCTGACAATTTTCATATTGTGTAATGTGGATTATTCTCAATCAATGTCTTGATTTGGTCATCATCTGCAGTGTGAAGTCAGCCTGAATGTTCTTCATCAATAAGGCTACAATCACCAACTCTAAATTGAGCCAACCCCTTCTGTACAGTTCTGTCAGCACCTTCACCATACAGAGTACATATCTTTTCTTCTTGTTTACAAGGCATTTTTGGCTTTTTGGTAATAAAAATTATCAAGTGTCTAAAATGAACCTGTTTTCATATGGATGCAAAATTGACACAAAATAAGTAATTTTCAACTTTATATCTCAAGAGATATTTTGAGGTATGCTTTAATCAGAAATGTAAGCAGATTATATTTGTTGATAAATTTGATGTGTTCTAACATTTTGGAATATGAATTACTAAAAATTGGCATAAACTTGCTGGACGACACCCCCCCCCCACACACACACACATATATATATATATATACACACACATAAGAAAAATTAAGGCAGACACGTTATTTTATGGTGAATCGGAAGTGTAGGCCTATTTCAGGTAACTCATCATCAGCTTCCGTCTTTATTTTACAAAGGATTTTACATGAATGAGATTCACAAAGACCTAAAAAATGAACAGAAATAACGGTCGCTCCCTTAAAAGAGAAAATTTAAGAAAAAATACATCAGTTTGGCGAACACATACACATATTCATACATAATCATATATACAGACAACATAAAATCAGATATATAATCAGATGACACGTGTAGCGGCCAATGTCAACAAAAGTTCAAAGATACATTCGTCTAACAGTTAATATATATATATATATATTCAGTTCAAAATAAAAATGGAATCATTCTTTATAATGACAAAAATATAAATGAAAGTACTTGTGTTATATAGCAATATACAACAAACACGCATATATATAAAAATATATCAAGTGATATTTTTATTAATGACGATGAACCGTGTAGCCTAGGGAACAGAGAGTGAGAGAGCGCGCCTCTAAGGGGTTGACGGGTTGACGGGAGTGTCTCTCTTCACCGGCCGATCTCTGTCTGGTCTCGTCTGTCTCTCTCTCGTCTCTCTGTCTGAAATCTGTGCGCTGAGGTCTTTTTATAATCTCCAAACCGGGACTTCTGGATTTTGCCTCGCCCACGTACGCCCACGTAATTCTCAGAGACACCTGTTCTGTCTGCCTCTTGTAGCCATTTCCGCTACTGCCGGAAATAAGGTCAAACAAACATCCGTTCCTTTCAACGACCGGAAAACAACCCCGCTTGTAACAGCCTTCTTCTCGGGTGGGGCCAGATTGTTATATTACACTTGGACACACAGAGCTTTAGAACAATTTCTACATTGTTTATTATAGAAACTATAAAAATTAAAAGAACACTGAAGAAATTAACCCTCTAGGGCCATTTGTATCATATTTGATACAGTATTTCCCTATAAGGAAACATTTGGTATTTCCCTATAAGGAAACATTTGGTATTCATAGACTGAGCAGTCAGTACTGCTTTCATTTGAAATTTATAAAATATTTCTCTTAAAAAATTTTTCAGGAGAATATTTCTTTCAAGGCTTGTTTTCATACTGTATCAAATATAATACGAATGGCCCTAGAGGGTTAAATAAAAGCTTAACCACAGTATATTGTCAATTGTTTTTAACAAAACTTGTATAAAATATATAAATACACTGCCAAAATATGCAATTATATATATATATATATATATATATATAATAATAAAATCGACTCGGTACGTATCCAAATCTTAAAATCTTACACAAGTAATTTTCTAGGACCACGAATAACCAGCAGAATCTAACTCCGTTATTGTCCGCCGCTATAAAGCTTTGGACAATGAGGGGAAAAAAAAAGAAAACTGCGGAGCACCGACAATACATACGGTACTTCACAGCAAAGATGTATGGTATGTGACAAGGAGAAGCTAGCAATAGCTAAATTTGAACCTGCCAACAAACTTATTAACGCTAAAACAGAGATACTAAATAAGTGTAGAATCCACAAAACAAAATTTCTTGCTTAGTGTATCGGACCTTAATGTGACTCCAGAAATTTTTTTTTTTTTTTCTTTGAACACCCCCTTCCCCAGATGGGTTAGTCTTTGATAGGTGTCTATTTATTTGATTAGTCCTTGGTCTGCCTTTGCCCTGACGAGCCGTTGTGCGAAACCGCGGTAGGTCTTGGCGATCTTGCGATTTTTTCTCGTGTATATATATATATATATATATAGGAGAGAAGATGGTAAAAATAATCCAAAAGATTTTATTAAATTAATATAACATATCAATTTGATAAAAATAGAGAACTCAGTGGATATTATCCTGAGCAAATATATTGAGAGGAAAACTCAACACATAAATGTTTATAAAACCAGAATTTCTGGATTTATAACGGGTTAATCATGTTTTGGATTTTCCTCTTAGTAATTTCTAAAAATGTAATAGGGTTTTATTTATTAATCTGACAGAATCACTCAAACATAATTTTTACTGAATACACATATTTGAATAGAAGCTCTGTTCTTTTTTTGAATATATTTATTATCAAATATCAGCCTGAATATTTGAGAAATTTTATATTGACACAGTTACAAAGGACATCAGTGATCACATAAGGTTGCATAGAGCTTTTAAGTAAAATTCATCTCATCAGAGACTCAAAATGTTTGAAAGATTTTTAAAAATTTTAAGTGACAGTAGCAGCAGCTGTTCAGTTATTGAATGCCAAATATTTCTGCATAAGAAAATCATTAATATTACCTTAGTGAGTACTTACCTCCAAATTAAGATACATGTAAATTTCATCTTTACAATAGAAAATGTAAACAAAAATATTAGCAAAATTCTTAAAAATATATAAAATTTTAAATTGATTGATTTGTTTATTCTGGCCTATCAACCTTTTGCAGGTTATTTAAAGACAGAAAATATTAGCTAGTAAGACATATTTTTTTGAGATAATTTACTGATACAAGTTCTACTAAATAAATCATAGCTGGAGAGAAAAGAGGTGGATCTATATTTTTCCCATGGATATTGATGCATAAGTGAATATCGCAAACCTGTTCTGGTATTAGAACTCAGCTCTCCAATTTCTAATTCTGAGTTGTTATCCATTATACCACCTACACATCCAAGCTTACAGCACCTGATATTTGCAAGCAGTCACCCATCCAGGAACTGACCATAATTAACGTTGCTTAATTAAAATTATGAAAGCTATACTATTAAGTTCTATGAAAGTAGGACTGTAGGGATTAAATAAAAATATGAAATAAAATAAAAAACACTAAAAATAAAAATAAAAATACAAAATAAAATAAAAACTGCGAAATAAAATAAAACTACGAAATAAAATAAAACTACGAAATAAAATAAACATAAAAATCTTCCAGGAGTCGTTGGAACCAAAAATAAAATCAGTGTCCAAACTGTCCCTCTAGTGTCTCTGTATCTTTCCTTTCCTCTTTGCCTATTTATTTCAGCGGCGAAAGCCATTCAACAAGTTTGGCTGTTTAGGCAAAACAACAAACCCAGCAGTAATAGCCAGAATATTCCATAGATATTTGAACAATGTTATATTTCATATATAATAGCCCAGACTCAAATAACTTGCCAAACTGTTTGGGAAGGAATTTCCCCAACAAGAGGTCGTTGGAATCAAAAATAAAATCAGTGTCCAAACTGTCCCTCTAGTGTCTCTGTATCTTTCCTTTCCTCTTTGCCTATTTATTTCAGCGGCGAAAGCCATTCAACAAGTTTGGCTGTTTAGGCAAAACAACAAACCCAGCAGTAATAGCCAGAATATTCCATAGATATTTGAACAATGTTATATTTCATATATAATAGCCCAGACTCAAATAACTTGCCAAACTGTTTGGGAAGGAATTTCCCCAACAAGAGGTCGTTGGAATCAAAAATAAAATCAGTGTCCAAACTGTCCCTCTAGTGTCTCTGTATCTTTCCTTTTCTCTTTGCCTATTTATTTCAGCGGCGAAAGCCATTCAACAAGTTTGGCTGTTTAGGCAAAACAACAAACCCAGCAGTAATAGCCAGAATATTCCATAGATATTTGAACAATGTTATATTTCATATATAATAGCCCAGACTCAAATAACTTGCCAAACTGTTTGGGAAGGAATTTCCCCAACAAGAGGTCGTTGGAATCAAAAATAAAATCAGTGTCCAAACTGTCCCTCTAGTGTCTCTGTATCTTTCCTTTTCTCTTTGCCTATTTATTTCAGCGGCGAAAGCCATTCAACAAGTTTGGCTGTTTAGGCAAAACAACAAACCCAGCAGTAATAGCCAGAATATTCCATAAATATTTGAACAATGTTATATTTCATATATAATAGCCCAGACTCAAATAACTTGCCAAACTGTTTGGGAAGGAATTTCCCCAACAAGAGGTCGTTGGAATCAAAAATAAAATCAGTGTCCAAACTGTCCCTCTAGTGTCTCTGTATCTTTCCTTTTCTCTTTGCCTATTTATTTCAGCGGCGAAAGCCATTCAACAAGTTTTGGCTGTTTAGGCAAAACAACAAACCCAGCAGTAATAGCCAGAATATTCCATAGATATTTGAACAATGTTATATTTCATATATAATAGCCCAGACTCAAATAACTTGCCAAACTGTTTGGGAAGGAATTTCCCCAACAAGAGGTCGTTGGAATCAAAAATAAAATCAGTGTCCAAACTGTCCCTCTAGTGTCTCTGTATCTTTCCTTTTCTCTTTGCCTATTTATTTCAGCGGCGAAAGCCATTCAACAAGTTTGGCTGTTTAGGCAAAACAACAAACCCAGCAGTAATAGCCATATCATTCCATAGGACAAAGTAAAATGATTTCAATACCATTCATAAAAAGAGTAAACTAACACCAGAAGAGAACGTCAATGGTTGTTTATTAACAGCTGTAAGTTATTATAGGATGTTCTAAAAAGACATTAGCATTAATGGGATGATTGTATTAGTAACAGTTATAATGTTGAAAATTAAGGAACATTCTACAAACCTGTGGCTTCCCTCTGTCTCTTCTACAAATATTTTCATGGTTCTAGCTCTGACAAGCTTAGTTCCCTGGTGTCCCCTCTACAAGAATTTACTCAAGCAACAAGACTGTCAACAAGGTCTCATCTTTTACTGTCAAAACAACTAAATGAAGCCACCACTTCTACTCTATCAGCTTTTTTTCTTGCACTTCCAGCCTGTGGACTCCCTTCCGTAGACTTACTTATCTGATAGCCACAATTTTCAAGAGCTTAAAGAGGATAAGAGATAGAAATTGATAAGAGATTTCTCTTATTCTTTCCCCAACAACCACTGTATCTTACTCTTCTCCCTTTCACTCTACTCTCAAGCAACTCTCTTCACACCATTGTTCCCATCCTTCTTTTAACCATTCTCTGACAGCCCCTGCAACTGGTTCCTCTTTCTTTTTACTCTCCACTTATGTAGCTCCCTGCACACCAGTAACAGTACTGCCTTGCTTGGGGATGAAAGAATTATAAAAAGAAAAAGTGATAATGTAGTTAGTTTATATGATGAATGTGTTGAATATAGACACATCACTAAGGTACTACAACTTCATCAATGCACAGTTAGTTTGATATTTTGTAAGTAGAAAACAGATCATTCTAAAGTGAAATGTCATTATTCTGGTCCTATGCCTTCTACCCTATGATATGCCTCCACCTACTCTATTACACCTCAACTTTCAGGGTAGTATTCATATAAAATAGAAATTTTATTGTAACCTAATTATATACAATAATAAATCATATGCAATATGTATGAAAGATTCAACTAGAAAATTTGGAAAAACATAAAATGTATCAAAATACAAATTAGAGACATGTCATAATAATGTAGTTAGTTTATATGATGAATGTGTTGAATATAGACACATCACTAAGGTACTACAACTTCATCAATGCACAGTTAGTTTGATATTTTGTAAGTAGAAAACAGATCATTCTAAAGTGAAATGTCATTATTCTGGTCCTATGCCTTCTACCCTATGATATGCCTCCACCTACTCTATTACACCTCAACTTTCAGGGTAGTATTCATATAAAATAGAAATTTTATTGTAACCTAATTATATACAATAATAAATCATATGCAATATGTATGAAAGATTCAACTAGAAAATTTGGAAAAACATAAAATGTATCAAAATACAAATTAGAGACATGTCATAATAAATCATTTAATAAAAAGTTTTCAATGTTTTGCAATAATTTTTAACTTGATGTTAAATAATTTCAACACATTCAACATTATGGTTAAAAAATAGTGAATTTTGTATAGTGTTTTTTAAGAATTGGCATGAACAAAACAAATTTGAACAAGAACATAAGTTACTTTTTTTTAATCCTTTCTTCCCAAGCAAGTTGATAATGCCACTAACAAGCAAGATAGGAGTGAAAGATTTTCCCACAAATCTATGTTACACCCCCACTCAACTGCATCTCAATTTTATAAGGTAGTATTTGTATAAAATACAAAATTTTATTCTAACCTAATTTTGTACAATAATGTAACATATGCAATATTGGTGGACAATTCAACTAAAAACAAATTGTAAATAAATGCAATGTATCTAAATACAAATCAAAGACAAGCCATTGTAGATTTTTCTATCTCAAAAATTCATTAATGTCTTGAGGCAATTTTTAACATCAACTTGAGGTTTTTCTTGTTAAAAATTTGAATAATTTTAACATGTTCAACATTATGGATGAAAATAGTGAATGTTTTATAGCGTTTCTTTAACAATTAGCAGGAGCAAAACAAATATTCCAATATGGGGTGGGGGTGCCTGTTGCTGACCCTGCATTAAGCAACACACTGCATGTCTCAATTGTAGAGCAGGAAAATATCTTTTCTAAAGAAACCATGCATACAGACACATCTGCAGTTTGCTAAGGGACATTTACATGGCAGAAACCTTCTGGAATAATATTCTTTGGTCTAATGAGATAAAATAGTTATTTGGCCTCAATTTATTATCTCAAAAGATAGGAGAGAAAAGAATGAAGACAAGCCAAAGAATACGACCATGATTATGAAGTATGGACAGGCAGCAATATAATAGCATAGGGTCATTTTTCATCATATGTGGACAGAACAACTTGACATAAATGAAGGAAGAATGAATGCAACCATGTACAAAGATATACAGAACAAGAACCTCCTTACATCAGTCATTTTGGTCCTGGGCATGACGGTAAACGGCATCTGGCAGCAAGGCTTCTGATTGAGAGGTTTTTAGGAGTATGGAACCACCTCTTAATTGCTGTTGTTCCCAGGTCCACCCTGACCCGGAGTGGTAGCACCTGTTAGGGTCCTAGCTATGGGCAAATAGTTAACCCTCAAACTGGGGTAAAAACACTATGAAAGTATAAAACTAGACTTTTATAGAAATATATATATATATACATAAAAATATTTTATAGAAATATATATATATATATATATATATATATATATATATATATAGACTTTATAGAAAAATATACATTTTTGAAGAAAAAGTTATTACCACAACAGATTTTTGAAGGAAAGAATTCTCAGCAAAACATTTTTGAATACAAAACTAGAATACGTTTTCAGTTTTCTAAAATAAAAAAGAATAAAAACAAAATTTGTTAAATTACTCACTAAAACCGAACATTAAGAAAATACCTTAAAGCCCCGCCTTTTTGGCATTAAATGACCCACAGAGTTTGATAAACAAAACTCACTCACTCACATCAGTCATTTCTTTAAAAAATGATGTGCAACTGCTCATTTCAGCAGACTGTCAATCCTGAACATACTGACAATAGAACTAAATGGTGATTCTGAAAATACAAAAAACAAACTATTGAAGTGGTGCAGTCAGTCTATTGAGCAGAGCCTAAGTAAAAATTTGTGTTCATGCTTGTCAGCTTAGAAATTTGAATCAAGTGAAAAAGTTCAGCCAGGAAGAATGATCCATACACCATCAGAAATCTTTAAAGCTCATAACAATTTAATAGAAGCAATTGGAAGTTGTTTCTATGAACAACAGTGACACCATAAGTTAGGTGCTGTTTGAATCTGTTCTGTGTAGACCATTTGATACATTTTTTCCTCTATCTTTTAAAGTATTTTTTTTTATTTAAATTCATTTTCTATGTTTGACTCATATTTGTTAATTCAAGGATGAAGCCTATATATAGTGTAATTTTTGACACAATTACTTATTATATATACTGATAAATTATGCAACAAAATCAGTTCAATGACATGGCTTGAATACTTATTTTCCTTGCTAACTACAGATAAAAAATTAATAACCATAGTGATTAAAAGTTTCTTTAAAAATTCAAATCAATATTAGAAGACTTAAAAACACTGAAAACACTCCAAAAATATGCAACTTTTTAATCAATATTTGGTTTCTGGACAAGAAATATATCGGCTTTAGTTAAAATTAAATTGTTTTTTTATAGTCTTCTCAGAAATCTTTGCAATTATTTTAGTTATTAGATCTGTCCGGAAAGTAACAAGCCTTCCTAGAATAATATAAACTTTATTGTTGCAACTGTAATATAGTAATAACTCTGATTACAGTGTTCTCAGTATAAAAATAAAAACGAAAAAATAAAAATTTAATTGAGAAAATACACCAGCTCTAATTGTTCCCATCTAAGTGGTCCTCTAGAAGCCAAGATTTGAATGCTATGAATAACTGTATCTGGATTGTACACCTAACGCACTTGCAAAACAATCATTGTGACATCACTGATACTGATTCATTGAAGCGGAATTTAACTGAAGCTTGAAATTAACTTTCTCTTGACACTGTCCACAAAGCTACTGTCTCCTGGTTACCATGCTTACAACTTGGTGTTGAATATTCAGGCAAACATGATGATTGAAGTTTGTGCATTAACATGATATCTAAATAAATTTATTTCTGAAATTAACACATTTTTCAGGGCAACCTTTAGAAGCTTATGAAACTGTATTTTTGACTCAGTCTGCTTTAGTGCTGAAAAATGTTTATTTTCTTGTAATGGATGGTTACAATTGAGGGGGGAGACGGAATGCACTTATTTTATTATCACGTGTGTTGCGGTGTAGTGAATATCGACTCAGAACAAGAAATCGGGGAGCCGAGTTGAATTTGTTGCATTCACTTACGTGCAAATACCCTTGGCAAAGGTGTTAATCCATCTATTTCTTCCAGTTATGGATTAAATAACAGGACAGACTGGGTTCTATAGCCTTGGCTGGCAACCAATCTACCACAGAAAGCAATGGCAACCTACTGCGGGATAACTTATGCCCAGTCAGTCATGTCTCAAAAGAGACATGATCACCCGAGTATGTATCACGTATGGCACTTAAATGACTGAGTGAAAATTAATTGATGTTTTCTTTACTGTTGTGCTCTTAACAATTGTATTAATGCTTCAAAGGTGATGTGAACTATTCTGATCTTGGTTGCCATATTTGTGGAAAATACCTAATGAAAAACAAAACAGCTAGTAAAAAAAACAATTTTTTCAATAAACAAATGTACACATATTTGACAAGTATCAGATCAGACTAAGAAGGTAGTATCACTTCCACATCTGGGCTGGCTTTTTCCTGTCCTCTCTGTACAACCATGACAGAATTTAAAAGGGATTATGTTACTTTGTAGATGATGAATCATTTTCCACCTTGCAACCCCTATCCCACAAATAAAACATTGCTTGTTACTCGCCATTATCACATTAATACTCTGGCAAATGTTCAAACATGCGACATTCCTTTTCCCACTAGCTCAGACTTTGGACCTGCTACACCATGTTCATGATATTAAATCATTTTCACTCTTTTTGTTTGGCTTTTGTAAGTAGTAAGTTCCATTGAGAAAGTTTCTTTGCAAGTTTTCTTTTTCAAACAGATTCTTTTCCAACCACAAAATCAAAAATTCATGTCTTGAGTCAACCAATATTCATCCTATATATCTTCATAATATTTTTTCTTACTTCATTATTTCACCATCCTGGTCCTGGGCATGACGGTAAACCTGGTGGCAAGGCCTCTGATTGGGAGATTATGAAAAGCATGGAGACATCACTTTATTGCTGCTCTTCTTAGGTCCACCCAAACCCGGAGTGGTAGCACTTGTTAGGGTCCCAGCTATTGGCAAATAATTAACCCCCCAAACTGGGGTCAAAACACTATGAAAGTAGGAAAATACACTTTTATAGAAATATATACATAAAAATAGACTTTTATAGAAAAATATACATTTTGAAAAAAAAAATATAAACAACAATACACTTTTGAAGAAAGAATTATTACCATAAAATATTTTTGAAAGAAAAAAATTATTCTCATTTTTTAATACAAAACTAGAAGATATTTTCACTTTTCTAAAATAATAAAGAATAAAAACAAAAGATTTTCATTAAAATCTGACTAAATCAACCTTCTCACTATAACCGAACATTAAAAAAAAATACCTTAATTCCCCACGTTTTTGGTATTAAATAGCCCACAGAGGTTGATATGCTGTTAAACAAAACTCACTCACTCTTTCACCA
Source organism: Ascarosepion bandense (assembly GCA_037127315.1). Taxonomy (NCBI): domain Eukaryota; kingdom Metazoa; phylum Mollusca; class Cephalopoda; order Sepiida; family Sepiidae; genus Ascarosepion; species Ascarosepion bandense. The sequence goes on along the minus strand of JBBBDQ010002012.1, from coordinate 285,629 downwards.
TCCTTACAAAAATATCATTCGGCAATCTTCCATGTTGAGTTAATTTGGGACGCTGTATTAGGTCAACTTAAGAAAAAAAATAAACAAAAAAAACTTACACTACTGTTATTTTATACTGCACTCAAGATTTCTGCAAGTACAACAAGGTTAGTTACAAATATCGTTCTTTACTATGTCAGATTTGTCTCTATCTTGATTAATAAATCCGACTTTACACACTCCTATAACTTTTCAGAAGCCAACAAAAAGAAATGTTACATTTTTTAATAAATCAATAATAAATTTTTTTTTATTAGACAATTGGTTTTACAAATTTTGCCATTTGTGGATGTCATCTACAGCAAATTGGATACACAATCATATATATTGTCCAATTATAAGACAGGGAAAATATATTCAAACTTGACCCTATTCTTCATTGTCAGAATAGATATATACATGTGACTTCACCTCTTTATCTTCAAAGGGCTTTCGAGTCATTGCCAGGATGCCATTCCCAGTGACTTGTATTTCTTACCCTCTCACCTTGCTGCATGAATGCAATAAAAATGCGTCGTTTTTTAAGCAAATGGCAACGAAAAGAAAACTAATAGTGAGCATCAGGAAGAGATAACCGAAGTTCCTGGGACATGCAATGAGGAAGGAGGGCTTGGAGAACCTGATACTAACAGGCCTAATAGAAAGAAAAAGAGACAGAGGAAGGCAGTGGATAACATATTTGAAGGGCCTGATCAGGTGGATGACGGAACGAGGGTTGTGTGGAGTAACAGAAGAAAACATACTAAGAGCCACCAGGAATAGGGAGACGTGGAAAGCCACAATCACTTACGCCCTGAAAGAATAGGGCACATAGAAGAAGAAGAATTGTAGCCTTATTGGTGAAGAATGCTCAGGCAGACTGCCCACTCCAGATGAGGGCCAAATCAAGACATTACTTGAGAATAAACCACATTACAGAAATTAGCAGGAACACTAAATCTATCAAAATCTACCATCTATGAGCCCTTAGTGAATCTTGGGTACTCAAATCACTATGATGTATGGGTACCTCATGATCTGAATGAGAAGAATCTTTTGGATTCCATTTCTATCTATGACTAGCAGTATAGCCCAGCATTTCTTGGGTGTAATGAAAGCTTTAAGACTAATCCATGGTCCTGAAGCTCAGACTCAGCCTAAAAAATATTTGTGTGAAGTTTGGTGAGAATCGGATAAAAATTGTGGATTTGTATAAAGGATATACAGACAGATAAACAGACACACACACAAACATCTTGCCTTATATATATAAATATTATCAATTTTCTGTACTATTGTAAGAACTGCAACCTTGAAACTTCTGAATATTGTTTCTTATGTCTTTGTCTATGAGTGTATGAAATTTGATTAAAATCGGACCACTCCTTCTATAACCCAATTTTTTCGATTATCAATTTTCAATATTTATCGAGGGTACCTTGACACAAAACCTAGCTAAGAACACTCACAGACGCTTATAGTACAACTATGTAACTTTACAAGAAAATCGGTTTAGCCATTTCGGAGTGTATAGGTAATGGACACACACACAGACAAAGTTCCATTTATAAATAAGTTTAGATAGATTTAGATTTGCTGTAGAAATGCAAGGAAAATACACACTGTTTTAAGCAAATTGTGACAGGTGATGAGAAATGAATCATTTATAACAATATTCAGCAAAAAAGATGGCAGGGTAAGTGACATGAGCCAACTTTTGTCACCCTAAAAGCAAATCCTCATCCTAAGAAAGTCATGTTTTGCATCTAGTAAGATTAGAAAGGCATCCTGTACTCTGAGCTTCTTCCAAGTAACCAGTAAATTGATTCTGAAAGTGTTTGCAACTGGATGAATTAAAGACAGCAATTCAAGTTAAAATTCTCAGAATTTGTGAGCAGGAAAGGTGTTGTTTTCTATTAAGATAATGCCAAACTTCCCATTTTTTGTTGCCTGGCAAAAATTGTTGCCGCATGGCTGAGATGTGGCATCCCACCTGTCATATTTACCAGACCTTGCTACTTTGGATTTTTATTTATTCAGGTCCTTGCAAAATAATCTCAATGATAAAACTAATTCTTTTGACAAAATAAAAAAAAGACTTTAATGAGTTCTTTGACAAGAAACCACCAAATTTCTGAGAAGATGGAATCTTTGAGTTAAATGAAAATTGAGAAGTTATGCAACACAGTGGTTCATATTTAGTTAAATAAATATCTAATTGCAGAAATATTTAGTGCTTAAATTTCCTTAAAAAATTGGCATGAACTTTCTTGACAACCCAATATTATTCTTGTGCCATATCCCTTCAGTATATTGGTGATCATACCTCTCCACAATTTCCTCTCTCCACAATTCAAAGCACTTAATAAATTATCTTCTTACTGTTTCACCTAAAGGATGCACCACTATCCATTGACTTAACCCTCTAGGGCCATTCGTATCATATTTGATACAGTATTTCCCTATAAGGAAACATTTGGTATTCATTGACTGAGCAGTCAGTACTGCTTTCATTTGAAATTTATAAAATATTTCTCTTAAAAAATTTTTCAGGAAAATATTTCTTTCAAGGCTTGTTTTCATACTGTATCAAATATGATACGAATGGCCCTAGAGGGTTAAGCTCAATAGGTAGGTTAAGTAGACTTTCCTTTATCTGTGAACATCAAATTTTCCAAGCACTCTTTACTCATCGTATGCCCTATAAATCTCAACTATCACTTTCTGATGTTAACTTAAAGTATCCTTTTTGATACAATTTTCTCTAAAACTTTGTTATTGCTAACATCTTTGATAAAAGCTCTTCTCAGCATCCTTCTGTCAAACCACATATCTGTTGCTTCAAGTCACTTCTTCATGTATGAGGTGATTATCCAGCATTCACTGCCATATAGAAGGATCAATATTATATAATAGTTCAATACTTTTTTCTTCATTACTCCCTATTTACTGCAATGCCAAATCTCTGTGACTTTTAATATATCAGTCTATTTTCTGATTCCACACCGTATAAATTTTGTGATTACCCAGATTTCATATAGCCCTCCATCCATTTCTCTCACTCAAATTCATGTTTATACTGTCATGTTGAGAACAGCTTCAGTTAAATTACTTATAATTTTTTCTATCATCAGTAAGATCTTTGCCACATGGATCTGATCTACCAATCTTGGTTATTTAGAAATTCCTTCAGAAAATAAAGAATATGTCCCGATATCTTCATACTCTAAGTCAGAGTATTTCTCTAAAAAATGATGGTTTCCATAAGAATGCCACAGAGCTCTTGAAATCCAGATTAAAAGAAAAAATGGTTATATCCAGAAATAAGTTTCCCTTGGTACCAAAAAAGAGAAAAAGATTTTTTAAGTGATTTCAACAAAGATTCTTGGTGATGACATTAACATAAGTAGACTAGTGAAGGAATTTGGTATCAGTTTCAAAACAAGAGAATGGAGAGGATTTAAAAGTTCATCTAAAAGAAATTTTGAAGAGGTAATTCTTCATAATGGTAATAAATATACATTGTGCATTTAAAAGAAATCTATCAGAATTTGGCAAATAATTCCAAGAATATCAAATAAAAGAAATCCTGTTAGATCATATATGGTGACATAAACATTCTGTGTATATCATTGCTACTGGAATCAGGAGAAACAAAATTCCTATCTTTTTTTCTGATAGTGGAACAGTAAAAATCAAAGATTATTTTGGATGGATGGCCAAATAGGAAGAATCTAGAGGTTGGTACAAAAACATCATCACTAACATGGTGAATCTAGTAAGTGTTTTGTGGCCCCTTCTTTACATTAAGCTTTTGTTAATAGTTATTGAAGCAGTATTAAAACATAAAACTGATTTTATGTCTCATATACCTGGTGTAGAACATTTACATTTCAATTTCAGTATCTGTTATTATTCTTTCTATTACTGATGCAGATTTTCTTCTGAACCTTTTGTTTGGAATAGTGTGGAATATCAGTATCTTGATTATGTCAATACTTTCTCTTGTCAAGTTCAGTATCTGTTATCACTCTTTGCATTTTGGTGGAAGTTTTCTTTCTAACCTTTTGCTTGAATTCATGTGGAACATCAGCATCTTGATTATATCATTAGTTTCTCTTTGAGTTGTATATGCTATCCATTTTAACTGTTGCTGCTGCTGAAAGTCTTCAAGTGATATGGCTTCTATTATTTGGGACAATTCTTTGGGATTTTGTAGTTTCAGTTCACAAGGTCTGGAGAAGAACAGTCTTCACCAAGACCCACAGGCTTTACTCACTCTAAACATATCTGAGAAAATGGTGCTGCATGTTTAGCAGAAGCCGAACTACCCACTTGACATGTGTCATGTCACAGTTAGTGCTTTGTGAAATCTGTTATAAAATCTACATCCCTTTGAATATCTTGTTCAGATTTTGATAGATACATTTTGTACTGCTCAACATGAAGCTTATTTAATTTTGTTTGCCTGAAACATGTAGTTACACAGATATGAACATTTTAAATTATGCTAATTTTGTGGGCACACTGTATTTATTGATCAAACTAGAATGTTACCTGTCATATGATGGTGTTGTGGCAGGTGTAAAATAATTCTTTGACATATAAGGCACCATAATCCATAAAGAGAAATAAGAACTGTATGACTTTTTTTTATTGCACTAGGTATTCACAATGCAAAGGTTTTTCCTTTGACTATGATCTATCAGGTCGGTGCAAAAGTTTTTGCCAATTTGTAAAAGGGGCATTTTAAATCATTGTAATTTATTTTATGCATATTGTTATTCCTTAAACATATCACCATGATTAATTTAGAACATTTTCTTTCAGATTATTAAAGCAACATTCATATTTTTCTGCAATGTTCTCACCCATGTTCTCCAGAGGACCTGCAACAACATGTTTCTTGTTGCAAATCTTTGCTTTCACAACACATTCAAACACTATTTTTGGGTAGGCTTGTCACAGGTGATGAGAAGTGCCATCTTGCCCCATGTTGCATATTCTCTTGGCCTAGCTCCCTTGGATTATCACTTATTTTGAGGATTACAAAACCATTTAGATGGCCTTAGGTTAACATCACGAGAGGAGACTGAACATGAGTTAGATTCATATTTCACATCAAAACCTAAAAAATTTTAAAAGTGAGGCATTTATAAGCTCGTTGACAGATAGAATCAAGTTATAGAGAGCCAAGATTGTTATTGTTATTGTTATGAATAAAGATTTTCAAAAACACACAGTTTTTCATTTTCAAGATGTCTATTCTATAAATTCTTCCATGGCTTCTGCTCCAATGAACTTAAGTCACTGGTGCCTCCACAACAGGTGTTTACTCATGCAACCAGACTGGCATTTGGGTCTCACCCATTCACAGTTAGATCAACCAAATGCAGATGACAATTCTACTCCTGCAGTTTCTTTTCTCACACTTCTCGCCTGTGGAACTCGCTTTCTTATTCTTGCTTTCCTGATGGCTACAACCTCCAGGAATTTAAATACAAGATCAATACCCATTTCTTAACTACTTGACCCTAGTTCTTTCCACACTGCACTGTATATCCTTTCCTTACTCTCCTCCTTTGCAACTGTCATCACACCTGCATTCCCATCCTTCTCTTGCTCCTTTCTAACTGGTTTGTTCTTCTCTTCACTCTCCTCCAATCTTTTTACTCTTATGTAGCCCCCTTGCACATCAGTGGTATTACCGCCTTGTTTGGGGTGATATGATTAAAAACAACAATGAAATTTTAAATCGGCAAAAACTTTTGCACTGACCTGATATTTTAAGTAAAGGAATTAAAAGTGGTCGTAGTTGTTTCTTATAATTTTGATTTTATGTCTAGATTCAAGTTTTCCATCCGTGCATTGAATACTGCTGCCATATCTGGTCTGGTGCTCTTGCTATCCACCTAGGAGTCCTTGACAAAATCCAATGGAGAATCTGTAATGTGATCGATCTTGACTTGGCAGCTCAGATACAGTCACTTTCTCACTGGCGCAATGTGGCATCCCTGTGTCTCTTCTACCAAGGGTATTTGTGCATAAATGAATGCAAGGAATTCAACTGGAATTCGAACTAGTCTTCCCTATATCTTGTCCCGAGCTGATATCCACTGCACCACAACACAATAACCTGACAATATTCCCATCATCTTTAGTAATATATCATGTGCATGTGTTCCAAACATGATATGGAATGCTCCAGAACCCTGCTCTGCTATCCACTTGCTCAAACACATCAAGTATTTCCTGCATTGCTTTCTCCTGTCTATCTTTCTTTCTATCTGTCCTGTGAATATTAGATTCTCCATGCCCTCCTTTCTCATTACTTCAGCAGTCTCTTCTTGATGTTAACTATAAGTGTCCTTTTCATTTCTCTTCTCTCCAGAACCTTGTGCTTCCTCACATATCCTAAGATCATAAAAAACTATGGAAAATAATTTGATAACTGAATAATTCTACCAATTTATATGATTAAAAGATCTTGCTTAAAAAAACTATAAACTTTGAAAGTAGCTAAGTGTGTGTGTGAATATATCTGTGTGCCTCTGTGTGTTATTTCTATTGGGATGTTTATTTATTTTTCCATATCTGTAGCTGATATCACAAGGAAGAAAGATAACTTCTTTAGTAAGTCACTGCTGGGAACCTTAACAAGGCTTTAGAAGTTAAGAGTTTTTTACAATCTACCACACAACTGACTACCCAAGGAGAGGCCACACGCCTTTATCACCTCAGTATCAGTTATACACTTATGTTGTATTTATTCTGACTTGTTCAGCTCCTACAAATTTACTAAGTTACTCAACTTTTCTATTTTTTTCTCTTCTGTTTTATTTTTAATTTTTACCAATGTATACTCCTCTGATCTTTAAAAAAAAATTTCTTTAATCTCCCTTTTCTTGTTAGTGACAGCTTTTTTCTTTTTTCTTCACTATTTTTTTTTTCAAAGATTTTTTATTTTTATTTTTCTTTAATGTTATTTTTTTCACTACTAATTCTTTGCTGTCTTTTTATTCCCTTCAATTTATTTTACTTCGGGATACAAATGAATTTTTTTTATTGCACCATTTTGTGCAAAACCAAGTTTCTAGCATCTCTTGTTTGCTATTCTTTTTCATATATTTCTCTTCCTTTTCATCTCTCCCATTGAAAAATTCCCTAAATTTTTCTATTTAAAATATTTTTTAACCTTTTCCTTTCTCCTACTGTTTCATCTCTCTCTTTCTCTCTTCGCTCCTTTCTTCTGTGTTTTACCAAGTTTGTTTATATTTAACTAAGTCTCTCTCTCTCTGTCACTTGCTTCTTCAACCATATTTCTTTTCCTTTATTTCTCTCTTTAAACAATTAGCAACTAAATTCCACCCTTTTATTGTGAAGCCAATAAAATGTAAATGCAAATTCTACTCCAGTAGCTTCTTTTCTCACACTTTCTGCCTGTAGAATTCCCTTCCATTTACTTGCTTCCCCAACAGCTACAATTTCCAAGCATTTAAATGTAAGTCAATAGTCATCTATCTCACTAACCTGCATTTTCTCCCTCTCATGCTCCTTTCTCTATCCACTCTACTCTCATCAGTATTCTCATTCTTCTCTTACCCACTTCCTGACACCCTCTATAACTTGTCAGCCTTTCTCATAATTTTCCTCCCATGTTAACTCCAGCAAAACAACTGCAGTAAAATGTCTTGCTTGGGGTGATATGATAAAAAAAAATCTTTCTGTTTCCAACTCTTTATTCTTCTCATATTCTTTTTCCTTTATTTCCCTCTCTTTAATTAATTCTCTCTCTCTCTCTCGCACTTCATTCCTCTCTCATATTCATTTTCCTTTATTTCTCTCTTTTTAACTTAGTCTTTCTCTCTCTCTCTCTCTTTATATCACTTCATTCCTCTCTCATATTCATTTTCCTTTATTTCTTTCTTTTTAACTTAGTCTTTCTCTCTCTCTTTTTAGCACTTGATTCCTCTTTCTTATTCCTTTTACTTTATTTCTCTCTTTTTAGCTGTCCCTTTTTCTTTGTCTTTCTAGCACTTGCTTCCTCTCTTATATTCCTTTTGTTCTATTTCTCTCTCTTTAACCACATCTCTTTCTTTCTAGCCTGTCCTGCTTCTATCATATTCTGTTTCATCTCTTTTTTTCTCTAGCTCTTTAATAAAATCCCCTTCTCTCTTACTCCCCAGTTACTCCTATGCCAAATCTCTGGTACTTTTAATATATCCGTCTATTTTCTGATTCCACACTATAAATTGGCTTGATTACCCAGATTTCATTTATAGCCCTCCATCCATTTCTCTCACTCTGCTTCAATGTTCATACTGTCATAGGCTGAGCACAGCTTCACTCTTGTTTCTGGTTGGTTGTTTCCATTGTGAAACTTTGTGTCATCAGTAGACACCCCATTGGTAGCAAAGCTGAAATGTCCAATCACATTATAGAGATATAAATCTCTAGAAACCCAACACCAAAGGCTGCCTGCTGTCAGTCTTATTTCAGTCTTATCATCCTGTTTCCTTCATTTTCTTTAGTTTGTTTTCCTTCTTAACTTATTTTTTTTCTATTTTTCTTCTTTATTTTCTTTTTATCTCCTATTTTTCTCTTTTATTGGTACATTCCTCAACATCATGCTTTTTCTTTATTTTCTTCTTTTTGCTCTTGATCTTTTTCCTTCTAAGTCTTAGTCCTTCTTCTTCTGTTTCCTTCAAGGCTTATTCTTCTATTTTTTTCATGGTCTTACTCTTTGTTCATCTTCTGTTTTTACCGGTTTATAAAATTCTTCTACAGTTTCTTCCAAGTCTTATTTATTCTTTTCTTTTTCTTCCATTTTGTTTATGTATTATTCATTCTTCTGTTTCTTCGAAGTTTTTCCTACTTTACCTCAATTCTTATTCTGCCTTCTAAGCAATATCTTATTTTTTGACTCCAATTTGTTTTGTCATTTTCTGTTTATTGTTATTGCTTCTTTTTCTTTCTGTTTCTTATTATTATTTCATTTTTTCTGACTATTATAATTACTTTTCTACCTCCTCTCTCTTCTTGTTACTGATTCTTCTTTTTTTCTTTTAAATGTTTTATACTTCCCTTATTTACTACCTCCTTTTTCTTTCTTTACTATCTCCTTTTCCCTTCTTTACTATCTCCTTTACCCTTCTTCACTACCTCCTTTTCCCTTCTTCACTACCTCCTTTACCCTTCTTTACTATCTCCTTTTCTTTTACTTGCTTTTCATTTTATGTTTATTCTCTCCTTATTTATCAACTCATTTTTCCCAATTAACCTTTGTCCTCCTTTTGGGTCACCATTTTCCACTTCTACATACCTGAATATCTTACTCCTTTTTTTATTATCCTGTATAATTTCTTTTATAATGCAGGTTTGGGTGTGACAGGTAATAGAGGGCACCAACTGACAAGAAAGTAAAGTCTGGATTTGTGCCACAGTGGAAACTTGATATTACTTTATATCTCTAGAGATTATTGGTGGAAAAACATTAATCTGCCCACCTCAGCACACAGAGGACACTGGCAACCATACAAATGCACTATGCATTTTCTCATATCAGTACTGAACATCTTTTATTGTGTATATAAATATACATATACAAACAGAATGATATATTTGTCTCTGATAAAAATACAGGCTTTTACCAGTGTGCAAATTCAATGAGTTCAGCTAGTGTTTTTGGAATATCTATGAATTAATAAGTCAGTTAGTCAGTTAAGTGCCATACGTGATACACGCTTGGGCGATCATGTCTCGAAAGAGACATGACTGACTGGGCAGAAGATTATCCCGCAGTAGGTTGCCTTTGCTTTCTGCGTTAGACTGGTTGCCGACCAATGCTATAGAACCCAATCTGTCCTGTTATTTAACCCATAACTGGAAAGGATAGACGGATTAATACCTTCACAAGGGTATTTGCATGCAAGTGAATGCAATGAATTTGGCTGGAATTCGAACTTGGCTTCCCGATTTCTTGTTCTGAGCCGATATCCAATGCACCACAATGCACAATTAATAAGTACTGAGTTAAAAAAAAAAATACATTTTTTTCTGTCAGCTCTTTGGGGGTAAAATAAAACAAATGCACATTATTACCATCAAGTGTTAAGTGTATATCAATGTACATATATTCAATCATGACTTTTAAATATGATCTTTTAAGATCTTTTTTTATATATTATTTCTAAAATGTTTCCCTTTTATTAATACTTTGTCAGAGAAAACATAAAAAAGGCAGAAACTTCAATATTTTCAATTTTGTTTGGGTCAGTTACAGTAATGTTCTACCCTGGTTGACTATACAAGGGTGAAGACATTAAAATTCCTCCTACTAGACAGACACACATACACAATTATGAATGCACATTAGCATTCAATACCTGCTTAAACATATTAGAATCTTTACAGATATACATATATATATATATACAATTATCTACAGTTTTAATGCACATAAGTGACTGACCAATGAAAGCTAACCCAAACAAAATTGAAAATACCACAGTTTCTGTCCTTTTGTCTGTTTTCACTCAAACTTTGATGAAGCTTTAATAAAAGTTGAACATATTAGATCGATAAACGTTTTCTATTTGTTCTTTATCTTATCATCCTGTCAGATTCTGATCTGCATTTGATCTTTAAATCATATTACTGACTAGCTGAAGGAAAAGCTTCAAACTGTGGGAATTTTTTCGCAAGCAAACATATGTAGTCAGTTAAATTTAGCTACATAATGATCCCAATGAGAAAAGGTACACATTTCACACTAAAATTTTATTCTCTATGATGAAACAACAATGCAGAATTAACACAGTGAAAACTAGAAACAAATAACAAATGAAAAACATTTAGGTTTCATGTTGATGTTTACCTGGTCATTCATATCCAATGAAGCCTGTTTACTAGGGCTGCTAAATAATCCCCATTGTAGACATCTGCTCAGGCATATGTGTGTTTGTTCAACACACAAATCCCACTTGTGATTTATACTGCAACTATGCTGAGCAGACCTTAGTTTTAATTTCTGAGAGAAAGCATGTTAGCTAGTGTGAACAACCATCTGAACCGGGCTAGGATGCACAAACCCTCAGTCACAATGACTTGTAACTTTGTGCTAGCACAACCGTCAATGGCTTCAAAGGGGTCCCATCTACCCAACTGCCCTATCAAAACTTAGGTCAATCAAACACACCCATAGAAGTGTATAATAGAAGGATTAATAATAGATAAATTAGTATACATAACAATTTGACTATAAAATATGTGAATAAATTGTTTGATATGTATAATAACACTTCAATGGCAGTTACAGTTAAGAACAAATCTGAAGCACTTTAAGGGAAACTAAAATGCAAAAAAAAATAAAAAAGCAATTTGTACAATTGAAAAAGAAAAAGTGCTGCAGTGGTTAAGCAGAAGATTACTTCAATGACAACAAAAAAAGAGAAACTGAGAGAATCATTAAAGGACCAGTGATGCACATAAACAACACTGGCAAAGATTAAAACAAAGTGAAAGGATCAGATGAAATTGTCATAGAGTTGCTGACAGCCTGAGATGATTTTGGGATTGATCATGTTCCTTAAATAGTAAATAAAGTATACAAGAGAAGCAAAATGGCAGAGGATCTAAGCAGATCAATTTGCATAGCGTTGCCAAAGAAACCAGGTGCAGAGATAGCTGAGCTTAATTAAATAGCTTGGTGAGTCGCATAAAGAAGTTAATAATTAACGACTAATGAATAGAGTACACAGTGGAATTAGACTAGAAATAAAGGAAGAACAATGTGGCTTTGTTCAAAACAAGTGACAGAAATGCAAAAAAAAATCTATGCCTGTGCTTTACTGATTACACAAATGCTTTCACTAATGGTAATGGTAATAGTATCTGTTTCCCTACAAGGAAACATTTTGCATTCATTGACCAAAGTTAAGCAACGTTGAGCCTGGTCAGTACTTAGATGGGAATATCACGTGCTGTAAGCGTTTAGTGACGGATGTGCCTTGTGGTGCAGTGGGTATCGAGAAATTGGTGATCTGAGTTCAAATTCCAGTTGAATACCCTGCATTCAATTAAGCACTAGTACCCTTGGGAAAGGTATTAATCCATCCCTTCCCTCCAGTTAGGGGTTAAATAACAGGGTAGGACTTGGGGACCCTGCCCTTAAAAAACAAATCCCAATGAATCTTGATACTCAAAAAGAAAAAAGTATTACTAAACACAAAAACTTATATAAAAAAACAACAATAAATTGTTGAAAGAAAAAGGTATTACCAGCAATAAATAAATAAAAAAAAATTTTGTTGGCAATAAATGACCTGCCAAGGTTGATATGCCATAAAAAAAAAAAAATCATTGACTAAGCAACTAGCACCATTTTTGGAAGGAATATATAAAATTTTTCTCTTAGCACAACTTTTCTAGAAAAACATGATTCTCAAGTTTAGTAACTGTTGATAGTTATTTACAATACTGATGGGGGTTTTCTTCTTCATCTTTTAACTTTTATCACTGTATATGTGACTTCATTTACCTAAGTAAAGGTTTACTCTGCCACTAAAGGTGACAGATTTTGCATTTGTTTGAATTTCATAGTTGTGTTGGCATATCCTGCTATGGCAACAAAAACACCTTTGAGTGAGATTAACAATAATGTTATAGCAGTTGAGAGAAAAATGGCTGATTTAAAAGAAAAATTGAAATATCTTTTTATGATGGTGTTCACTTGTACAAGGATAGAGAGCTATTCAAGGTAGATGACTACAGAGTAAGAGGCACAGTTTATCTGGATATGTTGAAAAGGTAACCGTTAAACCCTAAATTTGAACAGGTTAAGACTGTAGTGACTGGGGAAGCATAATATTGGCAGTCAGTTCCACAAAGTAGCCATTTGAGGAGGGAAGAAGCTGCTCCAGTATGGAATATGAAGAGAATGAGAGTAGCTTGCTATAATGTGCATAACATGGCGGGGGTCTTAAATGTGAAGGCTAGAGTTCATGGCACTAAGAAACATAGTTTGTCTGATCATTTTTAATGTAAATAGCTATAGTGCAGTGACATGCTTGCAACTTTTGTCTCTGAGAAAGTGGCTGTAGGGCAGAAAATAATTTATCATCAATTATGAAACAGTGAAAAGCAAGAGAAAAGATTAAACATTAAGTGTAAGAAGATGGAAAGCCTGATTATGAGCAAAAGATTTATCCCAAAGTGCGAGTTACACATTGAGAATGTCAAAATCAAGCAGTTGAAAAAAATTGAAAGTTGCATAGGAAAAGTTAAATTCTGTAACATGAGACATAAAGAAAAGAGTTCTAGGCTACAATATAATGTCCATCCCCTCCATATTTCAGTGAATGCTAGACAATTTTATTGTATATGATAAAGTGATTTAAAGTTGTTTTACAAATTAATGTTGAGAATACCATGGAATGAGTATTTGACAAATGAGAGCATTTTAGCTAAATGACTACAAATAAACACAAATTGACAGCTGAAATTTTTAGAATGCTTAATGAGAAAAATATCCTGGAGAATTTAACGTTGATAAGACACTCTAAAACCAAGAAAAGCAGAAAAAATGTATGAATGAGGGTAATGGTAATATTAGCCATTTCTTTATAAGAAAATATTCAACAATCATTGACCGAGCAACCAATAACATTTTTAGCTAAAATTTGTATAATTTATGGAATTGATTTTTCAGGAAGATGAATTTCTGAACTTTACCATTATTGCTCTTTTAAGTTTAAATGGAAACTTCCTTTGCAATGTCTTTCTTGAAGCAATAGGGGAAGTCAACATATAAATGATATCCTTTTTTCTCTTGTAGTTAAATGTGCTATTCATTTTAGCTTTATGTCCTTAAATGATGTGGTTTCTCTTCTTTGTGATTCTCTAGTGCCATTACACAAGGCCTTGCTAAGACTTATAGGCTTTGTACACATTTAATTAACCACAATCAGATATGAAATACTTCCCACATTGTAAACTGTCACCTGTATGGTGCTAGTAATCTTAGTCAACTGGTAATGGTATCTTCATCTAGCTAATGTCTTACCATTTGTTTTCAAATATCTCAGTTATTATTATGACTTGGATGAGTGTACACTATATGCTTTCTGTTGAAATTTTTTTTCAACACAGGTGACTCTGTAATTGCAACACAGGGAGCTTTTCATGCTTATTTCATGTTATATCTGAATTTTAAAAAAATCTATACTGCTATGTTAATAATCTCAGAGCCATAGATTCAGCACTTAAAAGAATGCCACCAGAAAGACCTCAAAGCATTTAAAAGATGGAAAATGTTTGGATTCATCTGCAACTGTGTATAGTAAATAGATGCCAAAATTTGGAGGATGTCATTTTTAAAATTTAATGAGTAAAAACTGCAACATTTTGCTTAAACAACAGCTCTCAAGGACACATGGCCCAGTTGATAAAAGTTTTTTTATTAGATCTAGTGACTTGATCCAAAGACTTGTGAGTTCAATACCTGGCTACAGCAGCGCTGAACAAAAACTTCATAATATACATCCTTGATAATGACTAAAAGTACAGGCAAAAGCGCCTAAAGAAATAAAACATTTGGACAGTTTTTACATAATTTATATCCTGGAAATGCAAAGAATTATAAAGATCACATGAAAAATTATATAAAAATCTAAACCATAACTCCTTGTCATTGATTTTTTTATGAAACTTTTATAAAAGTGAGATTGCTGCCTAAATGCACAATTTATATATATATATATATATATATATATATATATTATCCTATGTTTATGGCATGACTAGTAGTTTCATGTGCTATGCAATCATCAGGTGAATAACACATGAAACTGTTCAAAAGATTTGAATTTAAGTTCATTTAAGTTAAATCATATAATGTTAGGCTACTATTTTTTAAATTTTTTATGAGTAAAGTTCAGTAGACAAAAATTACATGAAGATAAAAAAAATTAAATTAAGACTTTAAATTAAAAAAAATATTATTAAAATGCAAGGAGATAAATTCAAAGAAGCATAAATCATGGAATAAAAACAATATACCCCAGTGATTGAAAAAAAGGATTCAGTTTGAAATTCAACTTACTTGAAGATGGTTGGAGCATACAGTGGCTAACACATTGTGAGTAGGGCAATACAGATGAGGGAAACATTCTGAATTATGTAAATAACAACAGTGAAATAAATGTTTTAATAGCAGTTAGTTTCATCTTTTTTTTGTACTCTTTAAAATGTTGGAGGTATTTCTTCTGTACAATGTAAAAGACACACACACATGTGTGCATGTGTTTTATAGATTTTCAAACATAGTTGCTAATTGAAAAATATCACTTATAATCTAAAATTCTACAACTCTTTTTAATCGCAATGAACTTTATTCATTTTTCATTTTTGCTAAGTATTATTATTTATGAGAGGAAGTCATGAACAGGCACGATGACTAACATTGTGAACAGAAATGACAAATAAAAAAGAAACAGCACGTCTAAAGCATTTTAATATTAATTTGTATATCAATTTGAAACTAAATTTTTTTTATTAAGAAATGAATTTATTCAAAAACAAACATTCTATTTCTTCTGACATCCAGAAGCTTTATCTACATTGGATAGAAGAAATTTGAAGACCTTTAGTTTGTGCGTCCATAGATTTACCAATCAAGCTAAATGCATAAAATCAAATTCCCAAATGCACATGCACGTGCTTTCGAACTGTCACTGTTCTGATAATGCTTATTTGATCCTTGAAAGCATTTTAGAATTTAAATAAAAAAACTTAGAATAATGAAAGAGAAGCCAGAATATCGAATACCCCAAACGTTGCCAGAGTTTCTCTCAAGCATCTCCCTTATCAGTTATAATAGGATTCACTCCAATTGGAAACAAAATCCAGTAGTTGATTTCACCAGCCTCTCTAATTTGAAAAATAAAAACCTTCTCTTCTGTAGCAAGCTACACCCAGCTTTTTAAGGAACATTTTTTTAATAACACTAAATTCAACGCAGACTATGTTGAGCTAACAATAAGAATACATTTTCAGTCATTTGGGAAACCTAGAATATTAACTGGTAATCATTTTACCCTAAGAAAGGCATTAAAGCCACTAAGATACAATGGTTTACTAAGTGTGAGAAAATATGAGAAAAATAAAACAACAGAAATTAAGAAGACAGAAGTGATTAACATTTCATCTAAGATCCAAGTTGACTGGAAATCAAGAAACTGGAACAGAGTTCCACAAGTGAGAAGTGCAAGAGAAGAAACTGCTATTGTAGAAATAATGGTTACATATTGCCATTTTCACCAGAAAAAAACCTTGCTACCAATCTAGTACTGCACTTAAATTCATAAAATCTAGATGCCAAGGAAAAAACTCATCAGAAAAATTTTGGGTTCAAAACAATTTTTCTAATAATTACAAAAGAAAAAAATGATTTATTTTCAAAATAATTTGTATTTACAAAAAAAAAAAAAAATCCCTGGGTGAGGGAACAGTGTTAAATATTTAATCAAGTCTATTGAATACTGCTCTTCCGTATAACCAACTTTTTATCCTTCTTTGGAATTTCCTTTTCTTTTTGTCAAAAAACAAATCATCTTTTCAGCTCATTTTACTAAAGCTTCTTTATACAGTCTGATCATATTCTGTTAACATGATATATTTTCATGTTAGATTTTTAATTACAGTAACTCGCATTAAAACAGCAATATGTGCTTTTAAGGTAACTAAAATTATCAGTAGCAGAATTTTTAACAAACTGCAAATGGTCAGAGTTTTGCAATCAAATTTCAGAATATTAAGATCAATTGAATTAGTCTTGCCTTGAAGGCGTAAACTTCTTTCACAACTATGACTTCCATTACTACTACTACTTCCATGAAGAAATCAAATGACTGTGCAAAAATTTAAAATCAGTGCAAAGACATTATTAAATTGAACAACTCTGGACATGAGATTCAACTAAACTTGACATCTTATTACACTTTGAGATTTTTAAATACATAAGTTCAGAAATATCTCTGAACTGGTTCGGTAATATACTCAAGACAAAAGCAGAGAAAGTAAGAGAGAAAGAGAGTGAAATTAAAATTTATGGTCAAACTTATGAAAAACTATAACAATAAAAGCATTTTATTTTTTGGTTTTTACTGTTTGCTCAAAGATGCTTCACTGATATTTATGAGCACAAGTGTAAAACAATACAAAAAAAATCAATGCCGGCTGAAATTTCTGTGAAAGATCTACAGTTTTTCCTTTTTTTCTTTACTTGACCTTATTTATATAAAAGGCTATCTTTTTATTCATTGAAGGATATTCTCCACGGATGGACTGCTCAGTGACATGCAATATCACTATTCATCATACAAAGATGATTTACTTTGGTTTTTATTCCCTTACAAAGGATCCCATCCATAACCTGATGATAACAATGTGTAAAAAATAAAAAAAAAACTTTTTGAAATCACAAAAAAATGAATAAATGCATAAATAACACTGGCTTCAGAACTTAATATTCTAAAGCAGAACACACTTTGTGAGTTACTTTTCCAACTTGTTTTGAAATTTGATATTTCTTTTGGCGCTTGAATGTGTTCTTTTCTCTTCTTCCTTTCTAATCTGTACAATGCTTTTACAGAACTATTCCCTTGTCATTTTGAATATAACCAATAAGTAACTTTCATAGAATGAGAGGTAAAAAAGTACAAACTTTCAGCATCCATTGATTCAGTAAATGTTTTACCTTTATCAACATAATACAAATAATTCAAAGACCCAGGCAGTTGATTTGTGCATCTCCTTTTTTTTCCCTCCATAAAACTCTCATTAATATGAAGAAAAAAAAACTGAGCTGTGACGCAAAGAGATTTTCTTCCTTTAGGGTTTGGAACATCCATCATTTGAGAGACAAAAAGAATTTAGAAATAGAATTTGATAATTGCAGTAATGAGTTTATTCACACTGATATTAAACTATATTTGTTGGTATAAAATATCTTGAGGACATCAATACATAAATGATACATATTCTGTGGTCATATTTGGGAAAGCTGTCACAGTATTTAGTTACAGCTTGATAATTTCAGTATGTTAATGTCTATACTTAAGAACATATATATGTACATGCCTATATAATGAACATCTGAAAATGCTTGCACTGTATTCCCTCTTCTCATAATTCTAGCCCAAACTAACAAACAGAAATTTACAGAAGCATTTGAATCATAATAAATATATAGTTCAGAACAGAGTCAGAGAGAAAATATAAACCCTCTTTGATTCCATGCAAAAATACCACAGATCTTAATTAAATGTAATAAATAATGAATTTGCCCAAAGAGAAGTTGATCCGTGGTGACCCCAATATTTAGTGAGCTCAACCTAAGAGATACCAAAATAAGCCCTGTGTATTAGAATGTCAAAAGAGCTAGGTGTCCCAGATTGTTGACTTGGAATGTGACTTCATAGCCACTAGGTGCAAAATCAGACCTTACAGGATGTCAGTAGTTAGCCTTGGCATGTAAACAGATTGTCATTCCATCTGCACTTAGGATAGGCAAATGTGAGACAATTGATGAAAAGAAGTTATATAAGCACTCCACCCAAGAGGGAAAAGATAGAGACTCTTCTCACATCAAGAAGATTCATGTTAAAAGAAATCCTCAAATGAAAAATTTCAGAGTAGAATAAAGATAAAATTTTTTTTATATATGCAAGGTTTAGTCTTGTATTCTTAGTAGTCATTACAACAGTAATATTTCCGTTTGAGGTTAGCATAATGTTTCATACAGTTTTAAATAAAAAGTAAACAAAATTTAAAAGACTATGTGCAAAACCCTAACAGAAGTGAGAAACAAATTCCACTCTTTAGCCTATGAAGATGGTAACGAAATAAAGGCTTCCCTGTGCCTCTTCTACAAGTACTTTCATGGCTTCTGCTCCGATGAGCTTAGATCACTGGTGCCGCCTAAGCACGAATTTACATGAGATACTAGATTAGCAACTAGGTCCCACCCTTTTACAGTTAAACAAATAAGATGTAACTGCAAATTTTACTCCAACAGCTTCTTTTCTCGTGCTTCCCGCCTGTGGAACTCCCTTCCACAACTCTGCTTTCCCGACACTTAAAATCTCCAGGTGTTTAAATGTAGGGTCAATAGACACCTCCTATCACACTAACTCCCAATTATTCTCACAACACTCTCATCTACCCAACCCTCATTCTCGGTATCCTTACCCGCCTATCACCCACCCTCTGTTATTTCCTATATTTAATCATTCTTTCTCCACTCTACATAGCCCCCTGTGCAGTAGTGGTAGTGACATGCCTTGCTCGGGGTGAAACGCTTATAAAAAAAAAAAAAAAAAAGTATTCAGGCTTTAGTCCAAACATTAATTTTGTTTAATATTTCATCCAATTTTAAGTTGCCAATATTCCATTCACATGAATAGTTTCTTGGAATTCTATTTTCTAATTATAAACCCGCAAATCCTGTAGGATATAATGACAATTTTTCTCTGACATAACCTTTTTTCTATATACTTCTGTGTTGTAGCCTAAAAGGTTACTGAATGAAAAATAACCAAAACAGAAGTTGAAAATGAAATTGTAAACATTATAACATCAACAAAATACAATACTCGCCAGCTGTGTGAAATAAATAACCGCTGCTAGTGGTGAACTGCTAGACAGCAACAATATAACCCCTTTACAATAGTGTCTATTGTATTTATGAAGATTAGAACATACCCAGTTTTGTTCATAGGTACATATATGACACTCTGTTAAATCCAAGAATTCACTCTTCTAATCTTCAGTAACATAACAAACACCTACCCAAATGTGTGTATGCATGTATATATAAAGTCTGAGAATACCAATTGAATTGTCACTGATTTCCTTATGCATAGATCATCACTTAATTATTACTTTCCAAGTGTTGGTTGGTTGGTTTGTTTTTATGGCAAATCAACCTCAGCGGGTCATTTATTGTCAACTAAATTTTTATTTATTTATTGCTGGTAATATCTTTTTCTTTCAACAGTTTATTGTTGTTTTTACATAAGTTTTGTGTTTAATAATACTTTTTTTTTCTTTTCGAGTATCAAGATTCACTGGAATTTGTTTTTAAGGGCAGGATCCCCAAGTCCTACCCTTGTTATTTAACCCATAACTGGAGGGAAGGGACAGATTAATACCTTTCCCAAGAGTACCAGTGCTTAAGTGAATGAAGGGTATTCAACTGGAATTCAAACTCGGCTCATCAATTTCTCTTTCTGAGCTGATATCCACTGCAACACAATGCTCATCTGTCACTAAATGCTTACAGAACCTGGTATTCCCAAGCGGTCACCCATCTAAGTACTGACCAGGCTCAACGTTGCTTAACTTCGATGATTGAGTGAGAACCGGTGTATTCAGCGTGATATGTTCATAAGCCCTTTCCAAATGTAACTAAAGCAGATGCAGCATAATTGAAATATAGCCTTTATATCTACCTGAAGATGCAATCATTTAATTTAAAGCATTGACATATGTTATCTAATGTTTTCTTATTTAAGGGACAAATAATTATCTCTTTGTAAAGATATAGTTTTTCAACATAATGCATAGAATTGGTCTTTTGCTGCTGTTAAATGAATCATATAAATGTGATATCTCTGAAATCAGGGCAAACAAAGACCTTTGTGCCCACAAAAAAGCAAAATCAAAGTGTCAAGAAGACAGTTTTGAAACTGGTATTATTCTAACTACCTTCACTCCTTAGCAATGTTTTTTGCTTTTTTTAAAGCGATGTTTAGAATAAAACCTAATCATATGTGAAGGTGAATTTATACATTTTTTTGTTCTTGATAATTGTCAACAAATATATGCAATGCTATTTATTAGATTGCTAATTTACAAAAATAATTTTATATTTACAATGTTCTAAAAACTGTATTAAAACTAAGGCATTGTAATATTTGCAGTAAACAAAACAAATTCTAGATTTAAAAATTCAAATCTGACTCATTGTTAGAAATAAATGAATTTTCTGGAATTTACAAACTTTGCTTAACACACAAAAAACATGCAAAATTTCACACCTCGATTCGAAATGTTTGTCATACAATGAAAAGCCCAGATTCACATCTGATAAGGAAAATTTGACTCATTGTTAGAAATAAATGAATTTTGTCGTATTTACAAACTTTGCTTAACACACGCACAAAACTTATACAATTCCACACATTCCAACCTGCTGGCAACCTTCTGATGATAGCAAATAATAATAAGTTGTATGGAGTTTGGTTATGCTTCACACAAGGATGATTTAATAAACATTAACTATCTCCTTATGGCTACATTTACCAATTATTTATAAAAATAAATACGACAATTTTTTATTTATAACTAATAAAAATTTAATAAATTATTAAAATATGTGAACTATTAGGAAATTCTTATTACCATTTTATAAAGTTTAACTCAGTTGGCAATTAACCAATATTTTGCCAACAATTCCAATAAACAATACAACATAATAAATGAAGTAAATAAATAATCCAATAAATCTTTTTTTTTGTTATTAATTCTCAAGAACAAAGTAAATCTATAAATTCACTTTTATATTTTTGGGTTTTATTACAATTCTAATCATTCCTTTTTAAAACATTTCCAAAGAGTGAACGTAGTTTAAATAACAGCAGTGTAATGGAAAGAAATGTCATTTTGATGCACTGTTTTTTTGTCTGTGTACAAAGGTCCAACTTTGCTAAAAAACATTCTCCTCATGAAATCATTATAAATTTTCTTTTGGTGTAAGGGAATCAAACTGAAGGACTAGGTGTTATCACAAGGTAGAGGAACCAGACTCATGATTCATGTATTAATATCAAGACAAAATAAAAAATGTTTGCAATGAATGGAAGAATGTTTAGAAAAATTGCCACAAAAGTAAAAACAGAAAAAGAAACCACTTGTATAACAATTCCCTACATTTTTTTTTAATTACAGATTTTATGGACACAAAGAGTTTAGATTTTGTAAATGACAGCCCTAAAGCATTCAGTATTAAGTTGCCAGTGTTCATAACAATGTTTGTTCAATTTTTTTTCTTACTTGTGAATGGATAGAAAATTAACAGAAACTCTGAAGACTGTGTAATATATATATGTATGTGTGTGTGTGTGTAACGAAAGTTAATAAAGGAGAAAAAAATTTAGTGAGACATGTTTCATCCTGTAGGACTTCACCAGACTTAGGTGATGCTTATATTGATATATCAACAAACGTGAATGATAGAGAAAGGATGCTTTTAAATTAATTCTTTTTAATTAGTTATTCATAATAGATTTTAGGGAATACTAGCAGTATAGCCTGGTGTTGCTCGGGTGTAATGAAAGCTTTAAAACTAATCCATGGTCCTGGAGCTCAGACTCAGCCTAAAGAACATTGTTTGGTGAGAATCGGATAAAAATTGTGGATTTGTATAAAGGACATACAGACAGATAAACAGACACACACAAACATTTTGCCTTTTATATATATATATTATCGAATTTCTGCACTATTGTAAGAACTGCAACCTTGGAACTTCTGAATATCATTTCCTCTGTCTTTTTCTATGAGTGTATCAAATTTGATTAAAATCGGATCACTCCTTTTATAACCTGATTTTTTCAATTATCGATTTTCGATATTTATCAGGGGTACCTCAACACAAACCCTAGCTAAGAACACTCGCAGACACTTATAGTACAACTGTGTAAATTTTCAAGAAAATCGGTTCAGCTGTTTTGGAGTCTATAGGTAACAGACACACATTAACAAAGTTCCATTTATAAATAAGTTTAGATTTAAATAATCTAACCCAGTGTTAACCACTGGTGGTCCATGCAAAATTTTTGATGGTCTGCGGAAAAATTGAATAAACTCCAAATTTTCAATTTGTTTTATTTAAATAAACTTACACTATTCCTTTGTTACCTTAAATGGATGCATCTCATATTAATAAAATAAAACTATTCCTATTATTATATAAATGAAATGTATTTACCTTTTGTTTCTAAATTCATATTAGTGGTCCACCAAATTGAAAATTATACATTTAATGGTCCATGAAGTTCAAAAATTTGACGATTGCTAATTTAGCCAATTTAATTTATTTTCTTTTTCTCTCTTTATATGATTATCGTATTGTGCTAATCCCTATGTATGTATTTATAAGTCTCAGAATATTTAATTAAAATAATAAATAAATGTAACCAAACAGAAATAATCATGATTTTTTTTATATGATTCCCAAAAGCAGAAATTTTTATTCACTTTTCTTCCTCCAATAGTTTTACAATTTTTCCACCAACCAAAAAGAGACAGAGTTTTCACTTGTACACTTGAAGGAACATGTACATTAGCAGCCGCAATCTCTTCAAAACATAAAAAACAATGATAAACAGACAGAAAACTTTTCCACCAGGTTGCTTCAAATTTTAAATTCTTTGACTAGACATCCTCACTCAATTCTTTCTCAGATTCTTGATTATTTTCTGAGACTTCTTTCTTCTCTAAATAAATGTATTCTGATTTTATGCTTGTTGAATTACAAGCTCGACTTCCTTGCTTTCATTAGTCTGAAATGAGAATTATTCACAAAATATCTCTTTCTGACCAAATCTACAGCTATATCGTGTTGAATACATCAGTTCCCGTCTGATCACCGATGTTAAGCAACATCTAGCCTGGTCAGTACTTAAATGGGTGACTGTTTGGGAATACCAGGTGCTGTAAACATAAAAATCAAGAATGGTCCACTGGTCCTCCTGGTTTGGGAGTTTGGTGCAGGGCTAACAACCCTGCCCCGTAAAAACCAGTTTGTTACAGAAACAGCAACAAAAAGTTGCTGCCCTATGCACCATCTGGGTGTCATGGATAAATGATGATGATGATGAATGGGTAAATTTGTATTTTTAATTTTGTGTATGTGTGGTGTTTGTTTATTTTATCAACTGCACATTATAGTAGGGTCAGTTGGGCACCATCTGTGAGAAAAGAAAAAACATGACACAATATACTCAGTCAGAAATTTGGAAATAATACATTTTCCTGTTGACATTCATACTGGAAATTCCAATACAAATATTTCAGAGTATTTGGGTGTCAATCTGAGGGCAGTCCAAAGGATTTGAAAAGAATTGGATGAGTCTAATAGTGATCCTATGCATTGAGGGAGTAGTG
The DNA here is from genome assembly GCA_037127315.1 of Ascarosepion bandense. Taxonomy (NCBI): domain Eukaryota; kingdom Metazoa; phylum Mollusca; class Cephalopoda; order Sepiida; family Sepiidae; genus Ascarosepion; species Ascarosepion bandense. The sequence continues at coordinate 261,383 of JBBBDQ010002012.1, read as the reverse complement.
CTGCCCTGAGTCAAGAGGGTGGCTGCTGGAAGACCATATATCTGGCAATATTACTCTGCACTATGTCGTGCAAGCAAGAGAACCAAGTCATGGCTGTCAGAAAATTTCTGTGATATTACTCCTTACATCTGACCATTTAACTCTCCTGAGTGAAAACCCATTTATTATTATGTATGGGGCAAGAGACCAACAAAACTTCTTGTCAAAGAAAATGAACTGAAGGTAAGAATTATGGCAGCATTCACTAACTTAAACAAGGAGACTGTCCAAAGCAATGGCAGGAGCTTCCAAGGTTGTCTGGCGAGCATGGTTGAAGCCAACAGTAATTTTATTGAATAAATTTACTCTTTCAAGATGTTCTTGTGTAATTTTAGTAAATATATCTGTTAAAATGAAATATCAGTGTTATTTTCATTTTTGCATGATTTAGACAACAATTTATCTAACACACCCTCTATTAATAGTATTTGAACTTTTGTGGGCTGCTAGTCTTATGTATCTTTTAATCTCTCTGGATGACATATTTATTTTATCATTTGACTTCAAACAAAAAAATAATGCCACTAAGGAACAAGGGGTTATTGAAAATGAAAGAAAATAAAACATTTGTGAGGAGAAAGGACAATATAAAAAACAGGATTAAGATAGACAGAAGATGGCCATTGATGTTGCATTTAATTTTTTCAAATCATTGTTAACTGGAAATCAAGAAGTCAGATTGTATTCCACAGGTGAGAAGTTCAAGAAAAGTAACAATTAGAATAAAACATCAAGCTATTTCAACAATAAAATGATGAGACTTAGTTGTCATTCTAAGACTACATTTAAATGCATGTGGTCAAGTTACCAAATAGGAAAGCTCATTAGAATATTTACTAAATGAGATATGGAGAAAAACAAGAAAAAAATTCTCGTATTTTTAATTTTGTGTTGTTTGATTTACATTTATAGAAAACATACAGGGAAGCTATGTTATAGCTGTTGAAAAGTGACTGACGTCAAGATGCCACTTCAAGACTAATAACACTGCAGACCATTCTTTCGATATTGCCAAGAATGTCAAGCCATATGTAGAAGGTGCATCAGACTAGATATAGCAACAATATTCAATGCATGAATGAATGGTAGATATATAAACATGCAAAATAGAATCTGTCAAGAAAAATTGATTGGCATAATCATGACACAATGAACCAGCTTTACTAGCAGCAGATATAGCAATTGATTCAAGATGATCACTCCAGTTTATATGCTGTCCTGGAGGTTAGCATCAGCCATGTGAATAAAAGGCAAAAAATGATTCAATAACATGTCTAAAATAATTATTGCTCACTTAAAATTGTTCAAGAACAAGATACAGTATTTTCTTGTGTGTTATATTTATTGTTTGTCAAAGGAATTAAATCAAGAATAGTAAGTTTTGAATTTGAGTTTTGTGGCATATCAACACTTCTGTGGGTTATTTAATGCCAAAAAGGTGGTGTTTTAAGTTATTTTTTTTAATGTTTGGTTATAGTGAGAAGGTCGATTTAGTCAGATTTTAATGAAAATCTTATGTTTTTATTCTTTTTACTTTAGAAAACTGAAAATGTTTGTAGTCAATAATGTTTTTCTGAGAATAATTTTTTCCTTAAAAATGTGTTACGATAGTTTTTTCTTAAAAAATGTTTATATTTCTATAAAAGTCTATTTTCATGTATACATTTCTGGAAAACTCTATTTTTATACATTCATAATGTTTTGACCCTATTTTGGAGGTTAACTATTTGCCCATAGCTGGGACCCTAACAGGTTCTACCACTCCGGCCAGAGTGGACCTGAGAACAACAGCAATTTTCCATGCTCCTCACAACCTCCCGAACAGAGACCTTGCTGTCGGATGCAGTTTACCATCATGCCCAGGACCCAAGAATAGGAAGTAAAAGGCTAATTCGATACATAAATGTTTGCAGCAAAAGCAGAAGATAAACAGATATATACATTTATGCATTGTTTTACAATAGACATAAACTTAGAGTAGAATTATTTAATCTCACATAAAAGCGTTCTTTTCTTGAGTTTGTAATGCAGGTTTAAGTAAGAAAAGACTTATGTCTGTGTTGGTTGGTTGTTTTGTTTTTATGGCAAATCAACCTTGGCGGGTCATTTATTGCCAACTAAACTTTATTTATTGCTGGTAATACCTTTTTCTTTCAACAATTTATTGTTGTTTTTTATATAAGTTTTTTTGTCTTGTAATACATTTTTCTTTTCGAGTATCAAGAGGCATTGGGATTTGTTTTAAGGGCACAGTCCCCAAGTCCTACCCTTGTTATTTAACCCATAACTGGAGGGAAGGAATGGATTAATAGCTTTCCCAAGGGTACCAGTGCTTTAAGTGAATGCAGGATATTCAACTGGAATTCGAACTCGGCTCACCGATTTCTCTTTCCGAGCCGTTATCCACTGCACCACAAGGCACATCCCTCGCTATACGCTAATGGTATTCCGAAGCAGGTCACCCATCTAAGTACTGACCAGGCTCAACGTTGCTTAACTTTGGTCTATGTGTATAGAGGAATGATAGTAATGACTTACAAGTAGCTTAAGTTGACCATATTTGAGCTCCCTGACATCTATGCTGTGATCAGGTAAAGATTGTTGTGGAAATTTTCTGCTTTTTCTCTGGCTGTCTATAGCTGTTTTGGTTTTTGAGAGGTACAAAAAATTATAAAGTACTGAGTATTTTCAGTGATCAATAAATCAAATGTCATGTGACCCATGTTCTATTACATCAGAACTTAGAAGCAGCAGCAGCTGCCTAAAAAGAAAATAAAGTATAAAATTCAAATAGTGTTTTGAAAGATGTGTCTATACATTATATTTTCCTTTTATCGACTCTGGAACATGAGAAAATTGTTAAAGCATTCTTCTTTTATGCATTTGTTAAAAGGTTTTCTTTCCTCTTGTTTTTATTTAAATGCTTTCTCTGTTGTAAACAATGTCTAGAAGTTGCTAGGTTAGCTTTCAGTTTTGTCAGTTCTTGAGCCAATAAGACAGTCATTAAAAAAATTGTCAAAAAATATATCATCTTATCACGTATACAATCTCTAGGAAAAGAGATAAAACCTTAATTATAAAATTATTATAAAATCATTAGAAGGTTTGGTGCATGAAAACAAATACTACACTCAACAATGCTTAGTGAGTATTAGTACAACCATTTACCTAAAAATTAAATAGAATAGTATAAAATGACTAAAAGAGCCCAAACTACATTGATATACATATATGAGAGAAATTTAGTAGAAAGTGATAAAAACTAAAATGTCTATGTTGTTAAACAAGTCAACACAGACAGAAGTATCAGTCAGTTAAGTGCCATACATGATACACGCTTGGGCGATCATGTCTCGAAAGAGACATGACTGACTGGGCAGATGATTATCCCGCAGTAGGTTGCCATTGCTTTCTGTGGTAGACTGGTTGCCAGCCAAGGCTACAGAGCCCAACCTGTTCTATTATTTAACCCATAACTGGAGGAAAGAGATGGATTAATACCTCTCCCAAGGGTATTTGTGCATAAGTGAATGCAATATATTCAACTGGAATTTGAACTCAGCTCCCCGATTTCTCATTCCAAGCCAATATCCACTGCACCATAATGCACAAAGCAAGCATAAATCCTGAGAAGTCTTTGATTTGAATGACAAAATGTTTCACTAAAGACAGCCATTTTTAGATGTTATATTATGGGATATATTTTACAGCTTATCAATCTGTTGTGCTTATTACAAGAAAATATTTTTAGATTGTAAGAGATTTTTGGCAATAATAACTATTTTTACTGATAAAAGTCCTACTAATTTATTAATGAATCCACAGCTGGTGGTAGAAGAGGTAGATTCATACCTTTCACAAGGGTATTTACATTTAAGTAAATATAACAATCCAATCCATTATTCATAAAACTACCCACACATTCAAGTTTACAGTAACTGGTATTCCCAAGTGCTCATCCATCAAAACACTGATTTGATGTTGGTTAACTTCATAGATCATACAAGAATCGGTATTTCAATTTGATATAGTTACAAGCCTGGTATCCTTTGAATCATGAGAGGTAAGAAGTTTACTGGTAAGGAAGTGAACTACTTGGTAATCTTTTTCTCTGCATGTTTATATATTTACGCACTCATACCCTGATTGAGCACTCTGGAAAAACGGTAGACTCTGAAAAAACAGTAGCTACCCTAGCATCTACACATTGCTCATTCAGCAATGAATTAGAGCACCTTAACTACGGATGCATGAGACATCATATGCTAAAAGTCTGCCTTCTTTTACTGAGCGCCCATAGTTCAAAGGTAGAATTGCCGACTGATACCAATTCGATCAGGTTTCAATCCTGGGTAAAAGCAGTCAGATGTCTAATCGTACTGATGAGCTGTGATACAGCAAAACAGATTTGTCAGCGGATGACTATTTACGTTCTCACACCCTGATTGAGAACTCTGGAAGAATGGTAGACTTTGAAAAAACAGTAGCTACCCTAGCATCTACACATCGCTCATTCAGTAATGAATTAGAGCAGTCTAACTACTGACGCATGATACATCATATGCTAAAAGTCTACCTCCTTTTACCAAGCACCCATAGCTCAGAGGTAGAATCACCGACTGATGCTAATTCAGTCGAGTTTCAATCCTGGGTAAAAGCAATTGGATGTCTAACAGTACTGATGAGCTGTGATACAGCAAAACAGATCTGTCTGTGGATGACTATATATATATATATATATATATATATATATAAATGCAAACTTATCACTATACTTGTTTCAAAAAACCCTCTGTGTATATATGTGGAAGGAAAAAAATGGTTATAAAAAAAGAAAGAGCTAAGCACATGAACATAAGCCAAAGTGATTTGGACCAAGCCAGTACATAGCCCAAAGAAAAAACCCAAGTAATCAGTAACAAAAAAGTGCTCAATACGTAAGCAGAGCAGAATAAGTAAATTAACCTAGTGAGCCAACAAACCTACCAACATTTCACCTAAATGGATCTTCAGGGAAGGTTAGCTCCAACCTTCCCTGAAGATCCATTTAGGTGAAATGTTGGTAGGTTGGTTGGCTCACTATGTTAATTTACTTATATATATATATAAACTTTCATATGGATATAATGCATCAAGCCAAACTCATTCAGAAATATCTGAGCAGTCAGGTGAATGCAACCACTCTCAGATCAGTAGTTAATAATGGCTTTGAGTGAACAAAGCTTGGATCAAATAACAGAAATTGAATCACTTGAGGACTTTCAACAGCAGCAACAACTAAAATTCGTAGCCCATTTAATTGAAAGAGAAACTGATAACAGTCAAGATATTGACATTAAACACTATTTCCAACAGGAGATTAGTATGAAAGCCACTCATCAATGACATAGCAATGACAGTAGTTCGAGTTGAGAAACCTATTTTCTAGTACAATTGTTTTAATAGAATGATTTTATAAACTTCAACCATCTATGGCACTGGCTGCTTGGTCAAGAAATGCTAAGTTTCCTGATATGGCTAAAATGACCATATCAGTCTATCAATTTGTTTCTGTCTTTCACTATATATACAAGGTCTTCTGAAAAGTAAGAGGGTTGGATGTGCTGTGTGAGCTACGCACTAAAGAGGGATAAGCAAACTGTTATCATTTATCCATCACGCCCAATCGTGCATAGGGCAGCAACTTTTTGTTGCTGTTTCTCTAACAAACTGTTACAGAACCCCCAAACCTGGAAGACCTAAGCAAACTGTGTTATCATCTAACTGTAATCTTAGCTTTCTGCAACCATTGTATTTTAATCACATGTTAGAGTTGTGGCATGACAAATTGTGGCTGCTTCACCAAGGCAATGCACCTGCTCCCAATACCCTGAGCATCTGGCTGTTCTTGGCTGAGAAAAACATCACCATACTGAAAAAACCTCCCTGTTCACATGATCTTGCTTCATGTGACTTTTTTCTTTTCCCCAAGCTTAAGAGGATCATCAAGGGAACATGTTTTAAATGCATATAGGTCATCAAGAGAACTGTAACAATGGAGTGGAGTGACATTGAAGAAGAATGCTTCCTGCAGTGCATAGAAGCATGGCAGAGAAGGATGGATTGCACAACCGTGGTTGCAACCTTTCAGTATCATCACCTGAAGACACCAAAAGGTTGAAACCAAGGTTGCATAATCATCTGAATTCTGAACAAAACAAAACAAAAATATTTTAAAGCTCTACATTATATATGTATTGAACATTTTTTAATACAACTGTGTACTGTTCTAATTTAATTCTGAGCAATAACTGGTTAATAATCATATATATATATATATATATATATATATATATAAAATAAAAAAACAAATAGGAAATGTTTATCAATCTAACATGTTTCATCTTGTAGAGAATGAGATATGGAGTCAAAAATAAAGAAATTTTGATTTTCATTGATTAATCATGCTTCACATGCCTTTCACTTTTTAAACTAACATTAGTATAATTTGTGATGTTCCAAAAGTACAAAGTTTCAAGAAATTAATGAATTCCAAGTTTTTATGAAAATTGTAAATACTGCTTTATGTATGTAAGTGTATAATAATTTTAGTTTATCTATGTCAAGTTCCAATCTATATTTGATTCCAATATATATATTTATTTATTTGTTTGAACATTATTTGTGAGTGGATACTCCATTTTTCTACAATTAAACAGTACATTTATATATATCCACCAGCCTGCATATTCAAGAAGTCTTGTTAGGAAAATACTTATCTTCTGGAAGGATTTGAACCTGCAACTCCTATATACCTATATAGAAGAAGCTGTCAATTGATCTGACATGTCTTAACCACTTGACCATGCAAGATTTCATGGTTAAACAAAGCTGAATTAAGTCATATAAGTACATAAGTTCCTGATTTTTCATTATATACATATCTGCTTCAGTTTGTATCCTACTGTAAACAAATGTAAATGAAGACAATATTACAAAATCTTATGAAAAGTTATGAAATGTTATTAACCAACATACTTATTTAAATTTACTTTTTTTAAACATTATTCTTATTTTGAGTGGATACTCTGTTTTTCCACAATTAAACAGCCAAGTGGTTGAGTTGAAACGCACTAAAATTTGAGGATTCTTTTTTTTTTAATTAATGGGAAAAGAAGATTTTATATTTACCAGCAAATGAGAGACATGCTCTTCAAGCCTTTGTAAAATTTGGATAGAGCCAGTGTAGCCCTACTTTGTTCAATATGATGGCTCTGAGTGGAAAACAAAAAATGGGTAACTATAGAGAAAGAAGCATTACTACTCATGTTTCAATGGAGGATTGGTCTAGCTAAAAGTGTCATAAATTAACATGAAGAAAGAAAGACCTAACAGATTTTTTTTTTTTTTTTTAATCATATCACCCCAAGCAAGGCGGTAACGCCACTGATGTGCAGGGGGCTACATAAGAGTGAGAAGATTACAAAAGAGAAAAACCGGAAATCTAGTGAGAAGATTACAAAAGAGAAAAACCGGAAACCGCATCCTAAACAGGAAACAAGGGATAAGCCGCTTCACCTGTTCAATAGACGTGGGTGGAGTGTGAACCGGGCGATAGTTTAGTCTATCTACTCCAATTGAAAAAAAAAACAAAAAACAGTGAGAAGATTAGAAAAGAAAAGAAAAACTGGAAACCGCATCCTAAACAGGAAACAAGGGATAAGCCTCTTCACCTGTTCAATAGACGTGGGTGGAGTGTGAACCGGGCGATAGTTTAGTCTATCTACTCCAATTGAAAAAAAAAAAAAACAAAAAAAAACAAAACAGTTAGAAGATTAGAAAAGAAAAGAAAAACCGGAAACCGCATCCTAAACAGGAAACAAGGGATAAGATTCAAGGCAGATTCAACTAAAAGACAGAACTATCATTTCTGTGTCTTCCTCAGAATTTAAACTGAACAAACATCAAACTCCTTTCTTCTGAGATGTCCCTATTAAGTATTTAATTGAAAAACTAAAGTGGGTACAATCTGTGTTTTCTGCTTTGTGCAAATTTTACTTCCTCAAAGTTTTTCCTTTTTCTTTTTTAAAAGGTGTGATTTTTTTTGTAACTGAATCTGTATCCATTTTTCTCAAGAACTGTAACACTTTTTTTTATATCTGATGGTAATCCCTATTTTGTTACATCAAAAATTTGTTATCCTGTCGGGAACAATTTTTCTGCAAATTTGTATTACACCTTTTTTCGCCTGTACTTATGTATTAAATGTTTTTCATTAAAATTTTAATGCAGTGGTTGGGGTTTGTTTTGTATTTTTGCCTATTATGACCTCCAGGAAAAGAGAAGGGCATGTTCTCATTTGCTTTATCTATTCCTACCAACAATGTTATGTTAGGTGGGGAATGAAATTTTTTACATTTAACACAGAAAGACGAATGTTGTCGTCGTTTAATGTGTTCCAAATTTTTATATGGTACCTTCTTTGAAATAATTAACTGGAATGCATTTCACTCAAAGGGCAGTTTGTTTGAAACAGCCATTCTCTTTTTATATTATCAAATTATTTCCACATTTACTCTATGATAAATGTCTTAAATATTTGTTAATAAAATATATATGAATATGAATAAGTATAATAAATACTGTTTATGTTTTATATTAATATTAATGTCATGACTGTTAATGTACAATAGTCAACAGCAATGACATCTCTAGGTTTGCTGACACCCTGGCAAGTTGAACTTTGGCCTCCTCACAAGAATAATTTTTGAAAATTTTCAGAAAGAGAAAATCTGAAAATGTAGAATACAATTTAATGCAAGCTAAAAAAAACATTCATTATGCTAAAACATTTTTCTAGCCTTTAGATCTGCAAATCTTTACATTTCTGTTGACAAAATAGCCAAAGAAACTAATCTGTCTAGAGGTACTGCTCGAGTTGCCAGTACCTTGAACCAGCCCTGGTCAGAAGTTAATTTTTCTAGTAAATGAATAGTGAAGGACTAACACAAATATAGCAATTTTATTCAACCTTTATATTACATTTTGAAAAAAATGCTTGCAATTAAAACTAACATTTGATGCACATGTATCTTATCCATGGGAAATGATTCTTAGATAAATCATGGATGAATTAAAATATTTTATAAACCAATATGTCAGAAAAATAATAAAATACAGTCAGACCCTGATTTTCATGGGTCTGATTATTTCAGACTTTAAAATCAATCATCACAATTTTTCTGATATATTTTTACCTATTGAGGAAAATTGGAGATAAACAAGAAATTAAAATAAAAATAAAATTGTCATAAATATATAAAATATTTGAGCAATATAAATGAGAATATATATATATATACACTATGGCAATAATTATTAGTCCACTCCAGTTTTTTTTAAAGAAATGTTTTTCATACTATTTTAACTGGATTATTCTAAATGAAAATAGAATTTTTTTTTGTTATTATTACGATGTGAAATTTTACAAAACAAGGAAGCAAAGATGAGCTTGTCTGAATCACCCTAAATTTTCTTCCTTCTTTCATTGATAAAACTGCAATATAGGTAATTATTAAATATTTATAAATTCATTTGATGCATATGTTATTGTGCAATATTAACAAAATAACCATTCTATTTTCATTTACAATTATTCACTTGGCAATAAATACTAAAAAATAGTATGAAGTAAAACCCTGGGGTGGCCTAACAATTATGACTGGTATGTATATATATATATATATATATATATATATATATATATATATATATATATATAAGATTCAATTGTAATATTGCTTAGTGCCAAAATTGCTTATTTTTCAGTAGTTTAGTGATAGGGAGACATTTTTGAGGAGCAGGTTTTTCTTCATAAAGTGCCCGATATCAACATAGAATGTTAATAGAATTAGTATGAAGTGTTTTTTACTTTACTGATCATTGTTGTTTCAGTTATAGTGACTTCAAAGTTTCATGAAGGCATTATGATGATGTCTTCAAGGCATTAGAAAGTTTTGTGAAACCATTATTAAGAAGTTGTTACTATGCAGAATAAGCAGCAACCCTGAAGAGTTAAGATGTCATGATAATGCCTTCACAAAACTTTGAAATCAATATGATTGAAAAAAACACTGCTCACTTAAGAGTAAAACTTCTCCACAGTAATTATATATATATATATATATATATATATATATATATATATATATGTCATCTGCAGACAGATCTGTTTTGCTGTATCACAGCTCATCAGTACAGTTAGACAGCCGATTGCTTTTTATCCAGGATTGAAACTCGACTGAATTGGCGTCAGTCAGCAATTCTACCTCTTAGTTACGGGCGCTCAGTAGAAGGAGACAGACTTTTTAGCATGTATATTATCATTATACACAGCCAATAGTTGAGAGTGTTCTAATTCATTGCTGAATGAACAATATATATATGTGTGTGTGTGTTTTTTTTAGTTTTGTATTAATATTCTGCATGACATGTATCTTCAGGATATGAGAAATTACAGCTTCCCACAACTTTCTATCACTTGTAGATTTCACTAAGATTTGTTTTTTGCCAATCTTTCCATCCTCACTTCTGCTATTATCACAAGCTGATTAAATTAGTGGCCTGCTGCCTCCTCCTGTCATTTTGGTCTTCAATATGTCCCTGTGAGCGTCAAATTATCCAAGTCCTCCTTCCTCATGACAGATCCAAGAAATTTCAGCTGTTTTGATTCTAAATATAAATATGCGTTTTGTTTCCATCTTTATTAAGATTACTGCCTGGTATAAATGTCAAGCAGTACATCATGCCATTCTCAAATTTTTGGCAAAGTGAATTGCATCATGATGCTCTTTATCTTGCAGATGGTGCCCAACTGTCCCTTCTATACTGTGCAGTTGAAAAAAATGCATATGTGTGAAAATGAAACTATAAAATGGCAACTATTTACATGCCTTGTATGCTCTATGGTATTCTCAACATCCTCCTGTAGAATCACATTTATCTTTTTTTATAAGAAAAATATCCATCATTCACTGACATATATGGGGATTCTGTTTTAACTAAATGCTTTTAACATCATGTAACTGGAAAAAAAACAGAATTCAGCTATGTAGAATTTGTTTTTTTCTGGATCACCTTTCAAAAAATCCACACACATTAGAATAAAGCTTTCTTTGCTTGTTTATTCAAGCCTTTTCTTTTATTACCTGATATAATGTTTTTACTTTAACAAAGGGATCATTTCCATTAATACTATTAAATTATGTTTAATAATTATGCTTCCATCTGTTACCACTTTTTCCTACCAGTTTTAATTTACATCCTTTTTATAATTTGATTTTACCTAATTATCATTGACCTAATTAATTAATCATCCATTATCTTAAAATTATACAAAATAAAACAGAAAGCATCTATTCAAACTGGTAACAAATGAAATATACTAAATAACATCATCACTCTAACTACATTATATATATATATATATATATATATATATATATATATATATATATGTGTGTGTGTGTGTGTATGTTTGTATGTTCAGGTAGATGCAAACAAGTGCTAGTTTCAGTAATATGCTTCAAATTCATAAGGTGAAATATTGTCATTCATAATTTTTAATGAGTATTTCTTTTATCTTATTTTTGTTGCTTTTTATTACAAATTTTCAGTAAGCATCTGGTTTTGAAATAAAATGAGTAAGTTTAAATTGCATTAGGGGCTCATTCTTTATAACAAAACCAAATAATGGTTAGTAAATACCAAATGCTCAATACAGCAATATCTTCAAGGTTCAATGGGTAAACTGTCATCTAAAGTGTGCAAAAATGAAAATAACACTGAGAGCTCATTTTAAATGATATATTTACCAAAACTGCACAAAAATATCTTGAAATATTAAATTCTAAATTCATTCAATAAAACTGGCAATGACTTCAGCCACACCTTCATATGACTTCAGAATCCACTGCACCTTTTATGGATGGTCTCATTGATTAAGTTGGTGAATGCTGCCATAATCCTTGCCTTCTGTTCATCTTGGGTGTTACAAGCAGTTTTGTTGGACTCTCACTCAACTGCACCCCCATACATAATAATCAAGGGGGCTGCAGACTGAGGAGTTAAGGTGGCCAGATCTAAGGGGTGATATGGTCACAGAAATTGTATGACAGCCATGACTGAGTGCTCTTGCTTGTATGGTATGGTGCAGAGTCATGTTGCTAGATATAGGGTTTTCCAGCAGCCACCTTTTTGACCATAGCAGAACAGGCATGATGTAGGCTTCTGTGTTGAGTCTGAGGACCTCACCATCAAATTCAGGAGTTCTTTTCTCATCAGAATGATCAGAATGTGTTTCTAAGCTGTCATACCTTGAAAATCGCCATTACACAGATCCAACTCTTTCCAAATAGTCTGCACTGTTCTTAAATGTTTGTATTGGAACTTCTGGTGTGAATGTGTGAATGACAAGCATTATATCATGCCATTTTGAAATTTCTGGCAAAATGAGTTGCATCATGTCGGTCTTCGTCTCATAGTGCCTAACTGCCTTTTCTATACTGTGTAGTTGACAAAATCAAAAATAAACTGTGAGCATATAAAAAAATTAAAATATAAAATGGTGACAATTTACTCATCAGACCTTCTGTGTGTGTTTATATATATTGTCATCCGCAGACAGATCTGTTTCGCCGTATCACAGCTCATCAGTACAGTTAGACTCCGATTACTTTTTTACACAGGATTGAAACCCGACCGAAATGGCGTCAGTCGGCAACTCTACCCCTGGGCTATGGGCGTTCGGTGGAAGTAGGCAGACTTTTTAGCACATATCATTTCGCGCATATCATTAGCTAGAGTGCTCTAATTCATTTCACTGAATGAGCGATGCGTACATGTCAGAGTAGCTACTGTTTATCAAAGTCTACTATTTTTCCAGAGTGCTCAATCTAAACGCTTACAGCACCTGGTATTCCCAAATGGTCACCCATCTAAGTATTGACCAGGTTCAACATTGCTTAACTTTGATGATTGAGTGAGAACCGGTGTATTCAACATGATATAGCCGTAAGCCTATGAGGATATGTAGAAAAGATAACAATTTTCCTTGAATTTGAAGATGTTAAGATTATAGTGATCAGTGAAATATTCTTTTGAGTATCTGTTCCAGTAGTGGTGATTCTTGAAATGAAACCTAGTGAAACTTCCTTTTTACCAATGAATAAATAATGAAAATTTGTCACTGTGTATGGCTGTCTTAGCAGTAAAGGTCTGAACTGGTGGAAGCAAGCCATGTAGCATGTCTGAACAGAAACAGTGATAGCAATAGGTTTGAGATATTTCAACTTTTGGGCAGAGGCTGTCATCTTCATGTACTGTACACTTTCAGAATTTAGGTGATCATGGACCTCCACTTATCCCTATCCCTTGTTGCTCTTAACACATTTCCTCTTGGTATATCTCCCAAACCCTGCACTTCCATCTACTTGTTCATGCCTTTTAAGTATGTTTCACATTTCTTTTCCCTGTCTCTCTTTTCGCCATCCTTCCTATGAGTATTAGATTCCCCAAGCCCTCCTGTCAATGTGTCTCTTCCTGATTACATTCGTTCAAAAACTTTGTTGTTGCTCACATGTTTAGTCCATGGTATCCTCAACATCTTTCTGTAGAAGGACATTTCTGTTGCTTTGAGTGCCTCCTTTTGTCCAGCATTTGCTGCCATATTGAAAGACAGATATAACAGTCCAGTACTCTTTTCTTTGTTTTCAATGAAATCTTCTTGTCTTTTAATAATCCGATTATCTTTTGAAATGTGCCTTTGGCCATGCCAGTGTGCTTTCAGATCTCAGTGTTGCATTTTCCATTCTCAGTCAAAACACTTCCCATGTATTTAAATTTTCGCACCTGCTTTATTTTAGTGTCCCTAACCTGTAATTGGCATTTCAGGCTTCTCTTTTCACTGATGACCATCCATTCAGTTTTCTTGAAGCTTATATTTAGTTATTTCTTGTCATTTTCTCATGCTACCTTCTGTAAGGCAGGCAGGCAGGCAGGACTTGCTGAGGCCCGGTAAGAAGGACAGGACCAGAACCACATGACGACAACTACCACTACTACTAACTAGGAAGTGCCACACCCAACCCCACAATTGCTTGCTGCTGCTTGCTTGTAAAGCGAGACTTGCGAATCCGTCACCTTTCGGGAAGACTTTCACCCGCATTTTAGGACCGACTGACCCGTGCTCGACCGCCGTTGGCATGGAACCCTTCTCCACTCAAAGATGTGCGTTTGTGATGTAGTGGATATTGGCTTGGAATGATAAATTGGAGAGCCGAGTTCGAATTCTAGTTGAATTCATTGCATTCACTTACGCGCAAATACCCTTGGGAAAGGTACTAATTTGTTTCTTCTATCCAGTTATGGGTTAAATAACAGAACAGATTGGGTTCTATAGCCTTGGCTAGCAACCAGTCTACCACAGAAAGCAATGGCAACCTACTGTGGGATATAATCTGCCCAGTCAGTCATGTCTCTTTCGAGACATGATCGCACAAGCATGTATCACGTATGGCACTTGACTGACTGACCTTCTGTAAGAAGTCATGAATTTTCCCTTCTGTGTCTGTTATCAGCACTGTATCAGCTGTATATCTTATATTGTTGAGATTGTGGTCATCAATGACGAATCCTGGCAGAGCTTCTAGCTCTCTCAGAATTGTTTTACTGTACAGGTTGAATTGATCTGGTGAAATGACACATCATTGACTTATACCCATTTCTATTTTTGTATATCTGCTGAATTTATTTCCTGTCTGTATTCAGGCAGTATAGGTTCTTGATTATTCTAATGTCTTTCCCAAATTTGTCAAGGTTGTCAAGCATCTCTATTGAGTCTCTGTAGCATAGATTTGAAAATAATTAATCATCCGCAAGTTCATATAAATGGTTTTGAATTCTCTCAAGACTGGAAAGTAAGGTCTGGGCTGTTACAGTCTATACATGGCAGCATTCTTTTCTTTAATATGATTTTAAATTGAGATACTTTCTTTTTTCAATAATCACAATTTTTGTTTCATTTCTTTTTAAATATATCTGAAAAAGTTAGAGACTTCAGTTCAAGAAACCTTAAAATATAAAAGAAAATTCTTTGAAATAAGCATTTTTTATTGCTACTACTATATCGCTGCAATCTTATTTCTACTTTTAGTAAATCTATTTCTAGTCACAGTATTTTCTATGTGCCCTTGCTAAAAAATAAAAATAAAAGACAGACTTTGCACATTCAATGCAAAATACAAGTTTCTATTTGCTGCCACACGCCCTCTGTTGCATAGAAAAACAAACCGTTTTCATTTTGAATTATCTATATATAGGAATCAGCAACTGTTCTTAACATCTGCAAAATAAATAATGCAAAAGATTTTTTTTCAGAAATTGTGAAAGCACTCCTTAAAAGACAGAATTAAAATTCCACCATCCCAGAGTTAGCAAATTTTAATGAAGTTAAATATACAGGATATTCAAATTGAAGTCGATTTAACTAAAAGTCAGTATTTTTGGATAAAGCATCAGAATGGTGATTTTCTGACAAGAAGTGCTTTTTTTTAAACATGAGGAGCAAATAACAAGAATTGTGTGATTTTAAAACCTGCAACGACTAACAAACAGGTTGGATATATGTTGATGAATTTTCCGTATAAATAAATGCATTTGCTACTTCTATTCCAAGAGTTTCTTTGCTTGCATTTCCTTCCTGTGGATCTCCCCTTCCATTTACTTGTTTCACTGATAATTACAATCTTCAAAAATGTTGATGTACCATTACTTGACATCTTCTATTTTGAAATAGGCTTATGGCCTATACACTGGTTCTCACTCGATCACCGAAGTTAAGCAACGTTGAGCCTGGTCAGTACTTAGATGGGTGACTGCTTGGGAATACCAGGTGCTGTAAGCATTTAGTGATGGATGTGCGTTGTGGTGCAGTGAATATCAGCTCAGAAAAAGAAATCAGTGAGCCGAGTTTGAATTCCAGTTGAATACCCTGCATTTACTTAAGCACTGGTACCCTTGGGTAAGGTATTAATCCGTCCCTTCCCTCGAGTTATGGGTGAGATAATAAGGGTTGAACTTAGGGACCCTGCTCTTAAAAACAAATCCCAATGAATCTTGATACTCGAAAAGAAAAAAAGTATTACTAGTCTCAAAGCTTATATAAAAAACAATAATAAATTGTTGAAAGAAAAAATATTACCAGAAATAAATGAATAAAATTTTGCTGGCAATAAATGACCTGCCGAGGTTGATATGTCATAAAAACAAAACAATGAACAACCAACTATCTTAAAATCTCCTTTATTTTTGTCCTTCTCTCAATCCTCTGGATACTCAGTTTTTTCTCTCACTTTCATTCCCTGTCATTCCAACCTGCTTGGATTTAAATGATTAAAACAACCTCCCCAAAAAATGAACAGGAATTGTGTTTGGTCTAGTCATTTGTTCTGATCACCAAATTTGAAAACAAATTTGGTTTCCATGATTCTCCAATTTTTACCTTTTTTTTATCAGTTAAGTGCTATACGGCACTTAACTGATAAAAAAAAATGGATGTGCATTGTGCTACAGTAGATATCGGCTCGGAACGAGAAACCGGAGAGCCAAGTTCGAATTCCAGTTGAATCCATTGTATTCACTTAAGTGCAAATACCCTTGGAAAAGGTATTAATCCATCTCTTCCTTCCAGTTATGGGTTAAATAGCAGGACAGATTGGGTTCTATAGCCTTGGTCGGCAACCAGTCTACTGCAGAAAGTAATGGCAACCTACTGCAGGATAATCTTCTGCCCAGTCAGTCATGTCTCTTTCGAGACATGATCACCCAAGCGTGTATCACTGAAGTGCCATAAGTGATACACACTTTGGGCAATTATGTCCCAAAAGAGACATGACTGACTGGGCAAAAGATTATCCCACAGTAGGTTGCCATTGCTTTCTGCGGTAGACTAGTTGCCAACCAAGGTAATAGAACCCAGTCTGTCTTATTATTTAACCGATAGCTGAAGGGAAGAGACAGATGAATACCTTTCCCAAGGGTATTTGTGTGTAAGTGAATGCAAGAAATTCAACTGGAATTTGAACTCGGCTCCCTGATTTGTTGTTTCGAGTCGATATCGACTGTAACACATCCTAAAGTAACTTAAAAATATTGATGTTGCTTAATATTTTAACAAGAATCAGTAATCAAGGTGCATAAATTTCTTTATTGGGTCTAATAAATAAATAGTAAAACAACAATTCGATATAAATAATCCCATAGAAATAATAAATATTAAAAAAAACATTTTCATGTAACTAATCCCATAGAAATAAAGTATAGTTAAGAAAGATTTCTATATTGTTATGTTTCACATATCAATGTGAGTAGTAGTAGTAGTAGTAGTAGTCTGTGATGACAGGTTTTTATTTCCCCCACTTCTCCGAGTACTCTTTATATATACTAGTCTCTTCATCTGCATATGATACTACACTTCCCTGAATGGGAGAGGTCGTACACCCTTTTATTTTCTCTAACTATTTTGTTTTGTACTGTCCTTCCTCTTATCTCTCATGCTTTCTCTTTAATGCTAATCTCAGTCTCTTTATTTTCCTCCTCCTTTTCACCCATCTCCTCATTCTCACCTTCTTCCATTTCCTACTCTGTCTCCCTTTTATAACTTTCTGCCTCTTCTTGTTCTTGACCTTCCATCTCCACATCCTTCAGCTCATTTCTACTTCTGAACTGATCTGCATGTGCCAGTATAATTTGTCCCTTCTTTTCCAATATAGCCATGTTGTATCCTTTTTTCATCAGGAAATTTACTTCTGGATTTGTCCATATTAATAAATCTATAGGGGTGTTCATTATGATTACTTCCATGAATTTCTCATCAATTTCTGTTTGATTATATGCTGACTTGAGATCAATTTTTGCAAAGTACTTTATTTTTACTAACTCATGGCTTGCAATATCTATATTTGATACAGCAAGAATATTTTGAGGACCCTAGATGACACACCAGGATTTGTTATTGGAGGCCACAACCTGAACAACATAAGATATGCGGACGATACAGTACTGATTGCGGACACGGAAAGTAAACTGCAAGATCTCATACAGAAAGTAGCAGTGGAGAGTGACAAGAAAGGACTACAAATAAACTTTAAGAAAACTGAGTGCATGGTCATCAGCAAAAGGTACAACCCAAAATGCCAAATACAGGTAGGGGATAACAGAATCAAACAAGTACAAGAATTTAAGTACCTAGGAAGTGTTCTAACAGGAGATGGAAAGTGCGACACGGAGATCCGAAGGCAAATTGGCATGGCAAAGGACGCGTTCCAGAAGATGAGCAAAATACTAACACACAGGAAAATCTCAATAGAAATGAAGAAAAGAGTGCTAGACTGCTATGTGATGTCAGTTCTTCAATACGGCTGTGAATGCTGGACAATATCATCAAAAATGAGGACAAAACTGGAAGCGGCCGAAATGTGGTTCTACAGAAGGATGCTACGGATATCGTGGACTGAGCATACAAGCAACGACGAAGTGTTAGAAAGAATGGCAACAAAAAGGAAATTGATGCTGAGCATCAGGAAGAGACAACTGAAGTTCCTGGGACATGCAATGAGGAAGGAGAGCCTGGAGAACCTGATACTGACTGGCCAGATAGAAGGAAGGAGAGACAGAGGAAGGCAGCGGATAACATATTTGCAGGGTCTGATCAGGTGGATGACGGAACGGGGGTTGCCAGGAGCAACAGGAACAAACATACTAAGAGCCACAAGGGATAGGGAGACGTGGAGATCCATGATCGCCTACGTCCTGAAGGGACAGGGCACATAGAAGAAGAAGAAGAAATGAGTGAACATATCTGGTGATTAACCCCTATCTTTTAATCACCACATATCTTTAAATTTCCACCAGCTTGTTTTATTGCTACTATCAGTGATACCCAATTACTACAACCTTGAGTTACTCTTTATAGTATGCCTTGTTGTATCCTTTTGTTTAATTTGACTACTACCAAAGGTAGGTTATTAACTGGAACTTTTCTTGATGCTATATACTTTGGGTGATAGTTCCCCTTTAGTTGAATGCTTACTTTATAGCCTTTCAACAGTCCTACTGCATTTCTTAATTAACTAGTTGTGTCTACTTTTAATACATCAATCCCAAATAATCTGTAAACTTTTTTACATGCTACAACAGTAATGGGAATTATTTAAAAACATTTGTTGGTTTCAAAATTGCCTTGAAATGTACCTTTTGTTTCTATGGTTTTTTTCATCAAATTGCATTAATTGTTAATTTTGGTCGTCCTAATTATGTCAGAATGTTTTGTGTATCAGCATAATTTCACTGTTTGTATCAACTTGCATGTTAAACACTTGGCCTTTTTTCTTTATTTTGTCTCTACCTTTTTTTTGTGTATTCATTGTAAATACTCCAGCTTTTTCTTCAGAGGGGGTTTGAACAGTTTTCACTTCTTTTATTTGTTTTCATATTTGTATACATTCTGAAAATGATCTCTTTTTTCGCAATTTGTGCATATTTTCCCCAAAGTTCGATATTTGTATTTGTCTCTCAAATGACTTTTTTCACAATATTTACATTTAATTATGGATTTGGTAGTACTCATCCTATATGTCTAGAATTCTTCTAATTGTTGCACAAACTCAATGCTAACTTCCAAACTTAATCTGCTACTCTGTAGACATTCTAGTATTTTGTGCTTGTGGCTTTTGTTTTGCAAGCCTTCAGTTAATCTAAGAAGAATTAATTCATCTTCTGTGGCTATTTCATGCACTCCCAATTTTCTTTGTTTGTTCTTTAAATTTATGCAAGTATTGCATAATGGACTCCTGTGGTGCTTGTCTTGTTTTCAAAAACTTGGTTATTTCTGCTATTACCAATCTTCTTTTTATGGTCTTATTTTCTTATGGTCTTATGTTCTTTTTTATGCCTTTCACAATTTGTTCAAACATCATTTCTTTTAACTTGCTCAGATAACACATGAAATTTTCTTCACAGTTTTGCATCCCACTACAGCAAGAAATAAAACTTATTTTGTCTTCCATCAGTTTTTAAGTCTTTTAATTTCTTTACTCTTGCAAATGCAGCAAAAGTTATCATCCATCTACAAGTTCTGGATCATCCAGTGAAATCATACATCCTATTGGTGACACCCTTGTAGTTTCGAATATCAATATGAGTAGTAGTTGTCATAATACAGCTGTGTGTGTCTTCTGTGATGACAGGCTTTTATTTCCCATTCTTCTCCAAGTAATCTTTATATATACTGGGCTCTTCATTTGTATACAATACTACATATGTAACTAATCTAAATCTAATCTAAACTTATTTATGAATGGAATTTTGTCTGTGTGTGTGTGTGTGTGTGTCCGTTATCTATAGACTCCGAAACAGCTGAACCGATTTTCTTGAAAATTTACACAGTTGTACTATAAGCATCTGTGAGTATTCTTAGCTAGGTTATGTGTTGAGGTACCCCCAATAAATATTGAAAATCGATAATCAAAAAAATCGGGTTATAGAAGGAGTGGTCCGATTTTAATCAAATTTCATACACTCATAGACAAAGACATAAGAAACAATATTCAGAAGTTTCAAGGTTGCAGTTCTTACAATAGTGCAGAAAATCAATAATATATACCTCCCAATAGATATTGAAAATTGATAATCAAAAAAATCGGGTTACAGAAGGAGTGGTCTGATTTTAATCAAATTTGCTACACTCATAGACAAAGACATAAGAAACAATATTCAGAGGTTTCAAGGTTGCAGTTCTAACAATAGTGCAAAAAATCGATAATATATATATATATATATATATATATATATATAAAAGGCAAGATGTTTGTGTGTGTGTCTGTTTATCTATCTGTATGTCCTTTATACAAATCCACAATTTTTATCCGATTCTCACCAAACTTCACACAAATATTCTTTAGGCTGAGTCTGAGCTCCAGGACCATGGATTAGTTTTAAAGCTTTCATTACACCCGAGCAATGCCAGGCTATACTGCTAGTTGATCATATAAAGATGATGTTATAGGAAATTTTGTTACTTACTGTATCCTTAAAAATTCAAAATAAAATAAAACCAATTCTGTATCATGTTTTTCCAAAAAACATCCTCTAAAAGAAAAACAATCATTTTGTTTATGTTTCTGCACGTGGTCCTTTTGGGAATAATGATACTTTTTTCTCTTCTCCCTCCAGATATGGGTTAAATAACAGGATATATTGTGTTCTATAGCCTTGGTTAGCTATCAGTCTACTCAAGAAAGTAATAGGAAAATCTGCCCAGTCAGTGATGCTATTTTCAAGACATGATTGCCCAAGTGTGTATCACATATGGCACTTAAATGACAGACTGTTTATATATTTAACGATTTCTTATCTAGGTTCAGCATGCCTTTTTGAATGTTATGCTCACAATGTTTTAGCCATTATACCTTCTGGTCTGCTTCTACTATTTGTATCCCTGCTCGGTAACCTTGGTGTAATTTCCTGCCATGCCCTTTATAGAATCCACTCTAGCTATTGTTCTCATGTGAGGAAATATTTCACAGGTAATACCTCTCAATCTTATTCACCTTTTTATCATTTGTCTATTACTTCTGCAGAAACTTTAAGTACAAGTGAACTGAAATTCATTTGCATGTATCTTTCAACTTTAGTCCACCAAAAAATAAATTCAAACAGTCATATTTCCAGTTTGGTGCTGAAAGCATAACACATGACATTTTTTTTTTACCCCAATGAAATAATTCCTTGTAATTCCCTTCAAATAAGATAAAATTTACATCCATAGATGTGCAGAGCCTATTGAAGACAACTCAATAGAGTTCTCAATACCAAGCAGAAGGAGCACAAGTAAAATGTTGTGGATTTCACATCTGACAGTCAGCAGCAGAACAGCACCTTTCAAGTCACTACACAAGAACATTTTACACACATAACTGAGTAAATATTTTAATTACTTCATTTGCTTGTTCCTTTCTTTCCTTAAGTCAAACACACACTTACATACACTGATTGTTGCAGACTTTCCTTTGCAAAGAATACATACACACACTCTTACTTCAAGCAGCTTTGCCTCACATGCAGTCATTTTTTGTTTTTCCAAGGATAGAAAATTTCATCCTTATTGAATTAAAACAAAAGAAGAGAGTGTTTTTTCTATCCAATTCATTTTTTATTGGCTTGGAATTCCCTACACTTCTGTATTTTGGCAATATACAAGTAGACTTAGAGAATCTTATATGATTCCCTGACAAAAGAGTCAATGAAAAATTTAAAGCAGATGATGTTAAGACCGTCTTCTCCACCTTCTCTAGTATTTCTTTGAGAATAAATACCACTATCATTCTAGATTGCAACGAGGAGGAAGTATCCTTACCGCATCCCCTGATGAGTACTAATACATGAAAATTAATTATTGAATGACATCTTTCACTCAATAAAATAATTCCTTTCAAATAAAATAAAATTAGCACCTGTAGCTGTGCAAAGCCTCTTGGGGTTTACTTAAAGGAGAGAATTCTCAAAAGCAGAAGGAACACTAGAAGTTGTCTATTTCATGTTAGACAGTGAGCAGCAGCACAACAATTTTCAAGCCACCGCACAAGAACTTCTTACACACATGACTAAGTATATATCTTCCTCATGTTCTTTTTATTGTTCCTTTCTTTCCCTTAAGTCACATGATGTATGTTCACTTATTTTCACAGACTTTCCATTTTAAAGAACACATATAGGAACACTTGCTTCAAACAATGTTGTCTCATGTGCCATCATTTTTTTGACCTGTTGTACAAAGTTTTCCTATGAACATTATTCATTTTTTGTATGCACAAATATTTTGCTCTTTCAATTATATAAAATGTTATCCTTGTTGAATTCAAATGTAAAGAGAGTTTCCTTTTTTCTATACAACTCTTTTTATGTTTGTTTGGAACTGTATTTTGGTAATATAGAAATAGCTTGAGTATAATTGAGAATCTTTTACAATTCCCTAACACTAGAGACCCTGACATGATTCAAACATGCAACCTTATAATATGTGACTCTGAAGCATGACCAGATCAAGGGGTTGGGAATATCATAGCCACAAATTTGGCTAAGAGGAAAGTGACATATATAGTGTCACTTAAACCATTATGTAAACTACTGTATTTAGTCTGGAGTGGTATGTCTTAGGCAAGAGATGGGTTCCATCTTGTTGGTTTTGAATTTAGAGTTTCTGTCTTCTAAACTGGTTGCCATCTCAAAACAAGGAAACCTAGTCTGCTATACTGTTTAACCCAGTGTTTCTCAATTGGTGTGCCTGGGGCCCACTAATACACCCTGAAACTGCCTCAAGTTAGCAGAAAAGTAATTTATGAATTATTTTTATATTTAAATTTTTTTATTTTTTAAAAAACACCAAATGACGTAATATCTTAAAAATGAATGCTTATTAATTTGCTGATTTTCAAAATGCATAATTAGTTTTCCTTATTAAAATTTTAAGTGTGCCTCATAGTTTTAGCTACACTACAGGTGCGCACTGGAGTAACAAAAGATGAGAATCTAATTTAACCCATAACTGTAGGAAAATAGTTTAATTCCTTTTCCAAACTAAATGAAACAAAAACAAACTGGAATTGAGAGCAACACACCAAATTCACCTTTCATGCATTTTACTGTTACACCTTCCATGCCACCACAAAACATTCCGTCACTCTCATCAAATATTCCTTTTACAAGCAATAAGCTACAATAAAAGACCAGCCCTGAAATATTCTGTAATGTTAGCAAGAAGAATCAACTGAATAATTCAACAAATTCTGAAAAGTACCTTGAATACAATAATAAAAAATTCAATTATTTTCTTGATACAGCATGAAATATCATGTTTGGCTATTGTTAGGCAAGATGTTTTAATTATTGCATGTGGCTAGTTTGTTCATTTTCATTGGAGTTTTTTTTGTGTTTTTTTGTTTTTTTTGTTTTTTACCCTTTTTTTAGTTATGTACCCAGTGGCCTTACTTGTCTATCAATTATGTTCTGGAATATTATTGAATCTTGTGCTTAGGGAGACAGAAAGACATGCAACATTCAGCAGGCAGTAGTCTTGGTGCAGAGGTCATAAAACAATCTTCAGAACATGCAGACACAATCATCTGATATAATGTATAAGAAAGTGTATATTCATAGCCTATTCAAACAAGAGTTGACAATATTTCCGAGTACAGCTCGAGGGTCAGTCAGTTAGTTAAGTGCCATACGTGATACACGCTTGGGCGATCATGTCTCGAAAGAGACATGACTGACTGGGCAGAAGATTATCCCGCAGTAGGTTTCCATTGCTTTCTGCGGTAGATTGGTTGCCAGCCAAGGCTATAGAACAATCTGTCCTGCTATTTAACCCATAACTGGAAGGAAGAGACGGATTAATACCTTTCCCAAGGGTATTTGCGCGTAAGTGAATACAATTGATTCAACTGGAATTTGAACTCGGCTTCCCGATTTCCTACGTTCCGAGCCGATATCCACTGCACCACAACGCGCGAGCCAAAATATTGTAACAAAACAACAAAGATAAGGAAATTACTCAGAAATAACCAGTCATGAAATATCTTCCAGTGCACAAACTTTCTGCTTAAGATTACTTGCATAGAGAAAGAAAAAAATTCCTAGATCTTCAATTAACAGAAATAAAATTTTCCAGTTGTGTTTTACCATTGTAAAACAATATATAAACCAGTCAATTCTAAAGAATTTGTAATTCCCAAATAGTTATTTGGGTGAAGTGCTTTACAATAAATAAA
The DNA here is from genome assembly GCA_037127315.1 of Ascarosepion bandense. Lineage (NCBI taxonomy): Eukaryota > Metazoa > Mollusca > Cephalopoda > Sepiida > Sepiidae > Ascarosepion > Ascarosepion bandense. Next base: position 236,481 of record JBBBDQ010002012.1, on the reverse strand, counting down.
TCCTGATAGTTTTCAAGCTTGCTTCCCCGACAGCTACAATCTCCAGGAGTTTAAATGTAAGGTCAATAGACACCTCCTAACACACTAACTTGCATCCATTCTCTCAAACACTCTTCCCATCTACCTAACCCCCATCCTCGGTATCCCTACCCATCTATCACCCTCCTTCTGACATTTCCTATATCTAACCACTCTTTCTCATAACCTTCCTCTATGTAACCCCTTGCGCAATAGTGGCAGTGGAATTCCTTGCTTGGGGTGAAATGATTAAAAACAAAATATCATGAAATACTGGCAACTGAATGTGTCCTTTTTATCAATATTTCAATGAATAACAATTTTTATTCTAAAGTTCAGCCAATCAGTTAAGTGTCTTGTGTGATACAGGCTAGGGCAATCATGACTCAAAAGAGACTGGACTAATACCTTTAACAAGGGTAGTTGCTCATAATGTGAATGCAACACATTCAACTAGAATTAAAACTCAGCTTTCTGATTTCTCGTTCTGAGCCGATCTCTACTGCACCGCAACATACCCAGTACAACGTTCCAAAGCCATTATGGGTTGTGTCTCTTCACATCTTCCTGTATCTCATAGCTCTTAATAAGTTTGGTCTTTTTGTTATTTCTCTTCAACCCTGTTCTGCCATCCAGCTGCTCAAGCCCATCAAGTATGATATATGCTGCTTTCTTCTGTCCCTCAATCTATCATGTGAGTATCCAACTCTTCAAGCCCTCCTTCTTCAGTATGTGTTCCAGAAACTTTGGCTGACTCTTCCTGATATTAAGTGTAAGTTTCTTTTTTTGTCTTCATTTTCTCCAAAACTTTGTTCTTGCTCACATATGTATCCAATGAAATCCTCAATATTTTTCTGTAGAATAACATTTTTGTTGCCTTAAGTCTCTTTCTCATCTCTTTCTCATTTGCTGCCATGCAGGAGGATAGATATCATATAACAGTTGAATACACTTCTTTTGTTTCCAAATAATTTTTTAATTTTTTTACTGAATGCAAAAGAAGTCAAGTGACTGCTGAATGAAGAGAGTGTTTGGAGAATTAGGAGGATAAATAATGACTAATCCTCGATCTGAAGAGTTTAAGATTTTAGTTCTCAGGAAAGAATTCATGAAGGAGTTTGTTCCACAGAGTAACAATTCTTGGGTAAAAACTGTCCAAGTGAAATCAACTTTTTCTGAATGGAATACCAAGGAAAATATGATTGTTAACTGATAATCACTCAATTAAATCCAATACATGATATACACTTGGGTAATCATATCTTGAAGAGTCATGACTGACTGGAGAGTCGAGTTTAAATTTCAGTTGAATTTGTTGCATTCGCACAAATACCCTTAGGAAAGATATGAATACATCTCTTCTCCCTTTACCTATGGGTTAAATGGCAAAACAGATTGTGTTCCAAAGCCTTGGTTGGAAAGTAATGGCAACCTACAGCAGGAAAATAGTCTACCCAGTCAGTTATGTCTCTTTTGAGACATGATCACACAAGCGTGTATCACGTATAGCACTTAATTGACTGAATTGATAAACACTGTCTATTACAGCAAGTAAGACAATCCAGATTTTTAAAAAACTAATCGAGAATTTAGTTCTATTCCTGCCTGATTGGTCAGCCAATACAAGTAAAGATCTTTGGTTCAAAACTCCAGTCATGTTTTCAGTGTTTTTAAAAAATATCAAACTTCTGAGAGACAACAAATGTATATTTTTGGCTAAGCCTGTCTGTACTTGGCACATGCATGTACTTGAAAGAGATATTTTTTCATTCTTTCCTCATGAACAATCTCAATCTTGTCTGACAAACACAAAGAAAAGACCTTTGGAAACACTTCAGAAGAGTTTCAAGACAAATCTACTTTTTATTTAATGTTTTTTTTTCTATTCTTTGAAATAGTTCTTTGAAAAAATGCCTAGAAAGTTTTCTTCGAAACTAAAGCACAAGTTCTGTTTTTCTGTTCACAGTCAATTTTAGAGACCAAAAGACTGAGTATATTTAAATCAAGGAGTAGGACAAATGCCTGAAATATTTTTGTAGCTAATAAATATTCTGTTATTAAATTTATTTTAATCTATTTATTTATCTCTGGTTGAAATAGGCACAGGTTTGAGATCAGGTTTTAAATCTGTTGAGACTTTACAATTACAAAAAATAAGGAAATAAAGATACATTTTCAAATTATCCTTACAACTATCATCCATAGTTGTATGACCTTAATAGGTATTTTATGGTATGGTTACACTTAGTCATAATTTCTGTTTTTTCAAAAACTAATTAAATAATCAATATATATGTGTGTGTGCATGTGTGTGTATAGATATAATAAACTGATGAAAAAAATTAAATCAGTAACAATAATACTAATAATCATCATCATTTATCCATCACACCCAATGGTGCATTCTGTAACAAACTGTTATTTACAGGGCAGGGTTTTTAGCCCTGCACCCAACCCCCAAACCTAGAGGAGTGGTGGACCATTCTTGGTGCTTACATTTACAGCTCCTGGTATTCCCAAATGGTCACCCATTAAGTACTGACCAGGTTTGATGTTGCTTAACTTTGGTGATCGGACTGGAACCGGTGTATTCAACACGATATAGCCGTAATAATACTAATAATACTTATTGTATATTATATTGAAATTAGGCCATTACACCAAATGAGAGTATGATGACCAAAATGTTAAAAATCAGAATTTTCTTACATTTCACTGTCTTTTCTCAAGGAGAAATAAAATGAAGTTGATCACTTTGAGTGAATTTTTTTCCTTGTAGTTGTGAGCTGGTTGTTTTATAGATATTTTTTGTATGTGTGGAAATTGTATACACTGAGTAGGATTAAATTTCTATTCAAACATAGAACATGAGAATTTATTTTAAAAAGTGTGTTTTAACTTTTGGCATTATTATTGCCATTTAAATGAAAATAATAGAGAGACTTTTAACATTACCAATACTACGGTTCGGTTGGTTCAAATGTGCAGCTACAGTGAATTTAACATCTTTGATGCTTTCACCCCCCCACACACACACCTACATATATCTCACAGTTTTCCCTACATAGAGAAATTGAAAACAGCCAGCATGTTTGGCATTGTTCATATCCTCTATTTACCCCTCATTTAAGCATGTTGTCCTAAAAGCTGCTGGCTATCAGAATGTTTTTATTCGAGGTAATCAGCAACTGAGCAACATTACTCATGGTCTGTCACATGGTCTTCCGGATCCTTAAGAGCATTAATAAATTTATCCTGTAAAAAGGGAGATAACTACTTTCTGCACCCCTTGAACCTGAACTGACTCAAAAGCTAGATTTGAAAATAGAGCTAAGGCAAGATAATCTCTTGAGCTGAATCCATCAGACAATGTTTCATCAACAACTGATCTTATGGTATCTGAGAAAATATACTCATAAGCTTTTTGAAGAAATGAATTTGATGTTGCCAGGTGATAAAAAAAATTCCAGGTCAGTTGTTTGAAAATATTAACAAACTATAAATTGTCTGCAAGTTTTAACAAAGGGATAGATTTGCCTGTGGAAGGTTACCTGATTTACATATCAGAAGAAGGAGTATATAAAAAGGTCTAAATGAAATAACAGTAGCAGTGTCAATAGATCTACTAAGTGACTTATAAATTCCACTGAATACATTTTAACATATGGCAAGACTAATAGTCAAAAGAAAGAGAAGTCAAAAAATGAAGCACTGGCTTGTCAGAAAACATTTTAAATCAGACAAACCCAGATTTAAACTGTTTACTTATATTTGACAGCACTAAGTTAAGGAATACAGAATGATATTATCCACATGTTAATCTATCTATTAAGCAGGTTGGAGGCAGAGCCAGGATTTTGTCTTAAATCTGTGGCAACAACTGGTCTTCAACTGACTGACTGCAGCTTTTATTAGCAAGAATATAATGTACCAGTTCATAGGTCTAAACTTCATAAAGGTTCTTCTTCTCTGTGCTTTGTCCTTTCAGAATGTTGACAATGATGGCACTCCACAATTTCCTGTCCTTTTTAGCTCTTAACAAATTTTATCTTTTTGATATCTCTCATCAACCCTATTCTGCCATCCAGTTACAAAAGCCCATTAGGTTGGTCGGGCACTGTTTTTCTCTATTCCTCTTAACTTTAATATGTCCTGTGAGTGTAACATTTTCTCAGCCGTCGTTTTTACATTATGCAACCTAGAAATTTTGACTATCTTTTTCTGTTGCAAATTATAGATATCCTTTGTCATCATATGTTCAGTCCATGATATTCTCAGCATCTTTTTTTAGAATCAAATTTCTGTTGCTTCAAGTCTCTTCTTCATTTATGAGGAGATTGTCTAGTATATTTTTAAAAAAAAGAAGCCAAATCAGTATCGACAAGCCACTCTAAAATTCAGATTTAACTCTTATTGGACAGGGGTGGGTTTGGACAGATTTAAATTTACTAATAAAATTACAATGTACACCCTAATCAATTAGGATGTGGATGTCAGCTAGGAACATGAAATAGGGGAGCAGAGTTCAAATTCCAAATAAATTCATTTCGCTCACATACATACAAATACCCTTAAGGAAAGTATGAATCCATTATTTCTCCCTCCAGCTATGGTTTAAATAGCAGGACAGACTGGATTCTATAGCCTTGGTTGGAAACCAGTCTACCACAGAAAATAATGGCACCTACTGCAAAAAAATTTTTTCTCTTTTGAGACATGATCACCCAAGTGTGTATCATGTGTAGCATTTAACTGACTGAATAAAATTACATAAAAGATATGATGTCAATAAATCCATAATCTATAGTACAGTTGAGAAAGAAACTTTGCTTCAGTATGTTGAAACTATACCAGAAACTCTGAGAGATTCTAAAGTTAAAAAATGGTCTTACTAAATTTTAAATTTATACATATATTTATTGGTTTATTTTCTTCTCTTCAAAAAGACACCCCATCTTGGTTGTATGTAGGAATACCAGTACAACCAAGCATACCTGATCTGTAACATCGAATAGCCTAAGTGAAGCCTTAATTAATTACCTTTTCTGGGGAACTTATATAAGGCACGTCCTAAAGATAGTAGCAGTTTTTTTTTTCTTTCTGTATGCGAGCTGAATACTGATCATACTCAGTTGGGTCACCTATCAAAGAAGTCTGTTGTTTATTTAGACCTGAAATTTCTAATGACATGGGAGAAACAACACTGACGACATGCTTAGTTTCGGCACTTTAAGGTGTATCTTAATAAGCATTAGTTTTTTTTTAATGTTTTCAATGCTAACATATTTTACATTGTTATGTTGATTGCAATAAAATTTCCTTTCCTTGAACAATAGCTTGTTTTACAACTCTTAAAGACAAACTATTCTTGTAAAATTTATGCTTGCTTAAATACTTATGAGCAGCAATTTCTATAGGGTGCTGCCTGTAAGTATTTCAACATGCATAACACTTGTTCTTTTTTATTGGATAAAATTGCAGAGGCCATTAAGAATTCTGAGTAGGGATGGGAATCCAAATTAACTTCCTAGTTTGGCATCTCTTCGAAAGAGCCATTTGAGTTTGCCATTTTAATCTCATTGATTGATTCTGAACAAGATTTTAGAAGAAAAAGAAAAAAATTAATTCTATTAAGAAAACATTTTCCAGAAATTTAGCATTTGAAACTGCAAAACATGACAAAATGCATGCCTTGTTATGTTGATTGAGGTAAAATTTGCTTCTTCTTCTTGTGTAATGTTCCTGTTTTTAACTCCTAAAATCAAGTTATTAGAAGTGAGTAGAAATATATATTTAAAAAAAAAAAGAAGTATATCAAGTAGTAATAAAAGTTTTGTCTGATTTTTCGACAGAATATCTTCAACATGATTTAATCAAGTCAAATCTTTAACTGATACTCGTCAGTCTCTAGATGACTAATATATCTCATTATCTTTCAGATTATTTCAAAGTTATTTGAAGAAAATCTTTCAAATCGATTCCATGTTTGCTTCAATAAAAAACACATTCATCATGCCATTCTCTGAATTTCACAGATTGAATAATGCAAATGTACAAGTAAAATCACATGTAGTAATCACATGTAGTAATGTGAAAGAACATGTAAGAGATGTTTCTCCCATTTTTGAAACAAAACATTAACCAAACCATTATATGTTAGTTATACTGCACATCAAAAAAATAAAAAAGACTGGAATCTAGATTGCACATGAGAAGGCAGCAGAGAATTTCAAATAAGGAAGATTTCAGGAAGAACTTGCCTGTAAAAAATGACTCATCCACTATGTTCCCATGACATCGTATCTTCTGATTACCATTTAAATATCTGAGATTTAATGGCTCTAACAGAAAGGGATTACTAGATTTCCATTTAACCTTTAACCTGTGTTCCTTCAGGACATTGTCATTCATGGTTCTCCATAATTTCCTGTCTATTAGTAAACTAGAATTTTTTGCAACATGCCAACACATTTTGAAATCCTCACACAATTTAGTATTGTTGAAGTTATAACTAACAGTGTTTGTTGATATTTACAAACTAAGTATTTTTCATTTTGCATATGAATTGATGAAATTTGAATAAGTTGATTTTTTTTTAATAAATACTTTGACAAAAAACGATTTACTAATTTCTTTAATCTAATTTTATCAAACTTCAATCACTTTTCTTCTTTTTAACAGCAAGGAATAAATTCTTAGGATTTATTACTCTTGAGCATGCAACACCTGGACATTCGTAAATATTTATTTCTAAAGCCAAATTTCAACTATTTCCAGTATTTAGCCTTGAGATTTGTTTATAGTTCTTGCAAATGCAGCACAAGCTGGAAACTGGATTTTCAAATATATAAAACCTTAAAGAAAAGATATTCCAAAAACAATATTGCATTTTTATCAAGTAAGTATTTGTTATTTTAATCATTAAATTGTTTTTAAAATAGTGGGAGTATTTTTTAGGTTAAATAATGAAACTTAATTTTCCAAAGAAATTCATTAAAATTTATTAAGTTAAGCACTAAGTAAAACCAACTGTACTTTGTATACCAATATCTGTTCACACATGTCTTCTAAATATGGTTTTAATTAGTTAATATAGGGCTATTTTAGAGAATGTGATGGGTAAAGAGATGAACTAAAAGAAATCACAGAATGTTTTGTACAGATTTTGTCTTTTTGCTATCTTTTCTAAGCTAATTAGACAGATTTTACACTGATTTTCTCCAAAAAACCTTTCTGCCATTACTTTTCTTTCCTTAATGCTCTCTCAATAAGTTTTTTTTTAATAATTTCACCTTAACCAAGGAAGTAAAGCCACTAAGACACAAAGAGTTACTGAGTGTCAAAGAATAAAGAAAAATGAAAACATTATTAAGGAGTGAGAACAATAGAAGAGTATTGGTCTATATTTCTGAGATGAGGTAGTATTCACAATATTTACATTATTTGAACTATTGTCCTCATCTTTGTAGGACATTTCAGCCATTGTACACTCTGGCTTTCTTAAGATACTAGGAACCCTTTATTACAATCACTGGGGTATATGAACTCTATTCCTTGCGTAGTAGTGCCTCTTCTGGTAGTCATGAGTTATCTCCCTCTAACCCTGTAAGTTACTTGTTCACCACTGCTGCAGCTTGGTATTTAACTCACAACTCTTAGGGTCAAGTCACAGGAACTAACCAACATATATATCCACTAGGCCATGTGTCCTTAAGGACAATAGAAGAGTAATCAGGAACAATGTAGATAACAATTGACATTGTAATTAAAGTTTTGAAGATAAAAGTTGGGTGGAAAGTATGGATCTAGAAGAAAGATCCATAATCAAGAAGTTAAGAATAGAAACTGTAAGCAAAGAACTTACAATTACATTTATTCAATTCAACTGTGAATTCATGAGACATTGTTGTCAATCTGTTTACGCATTCTTTTTCTGACTTCCTTTTGTTAATTTTCTTGTCATTTATTATTAAATTTTATATTTATTTGTTTTCCTGCATTTTATCTCACTTTTTAAGTCACTTCATAATTGCTTTTTTTGCCTTCCTTTATTTGCTTAATGTTTATTTTAGTTTTCATACATATAGTAATCCAGGTTAATGCTTTCAAAAATATGTAAAGTGAAATACACAGAATAAATTTTAAAATTCTATTAGAATAGTAAATTAGAAGCCAACAAAAAAGACTGTGAAATGGAGAAGAAATAAAACTCACAAGCAACACAACTGATGTGTAATACTGCAAGTACTTTTAGATAGCGTAAAAAAATAAGGCAAGAATAAAGGACTAACCATTAATTGTAAGAATATGGAATGCATGGTCATTAGCAATAGAGACAGCTCAAGATGCTAGCTACAAATTAGAGATGTCAAAATATGGATGTACAGAAATTTAACTATCTAGAAAGTACTATAATAGATGATGGAATATTGTGACACAGAAATCCAAAGATGCACTGGAATAGCAAATAATGTTTTTCAGAAACTATGTACGATACTTTGAAGCAGAAAAATTTAAACGTAAATAAAGATGAGGGCTCAGAGTAATGATGAAGTTTTGGAGAAGATGGACACGAAAAGGAAACTGATTCTTAACACCAGGAAAAAATGGCTGAAGTTACTGGAACATGTAATGAGGAAGAAGGGTTTGGAGCATCTGAATGGATAGAGGGAAGGAAAGACAAGGAAAACCAATATGTGACATACTTGGTGGACTTGAGCAGATGGGTGGCAGAGTGAATGTCAAGCAGCATAACAGGAGAAGTGGTGTTAAGGGATGCAAGGGATAGGGAGATGTGGAGAGCCATGATCACATACATCCTGAAGGAACACAGCAAATAGAAGAAGTCATGGCAGTGAATACTGGAGAGTTTTTTTCACTGAAGGAGAAAAGACTTGAGACAGTTGAGATGTTGTTCTACAGAAGGATGCTGGGGATACAATGGATGAAGCATGTTAGCAGCAAAGAAGTTTTAAAGAAAATGGGAATGAAAAAAGTACTTTTGCTTTGGATCAGAAAGTGACAACTGAAATTTCTGGGACACATAATTAGGAAAAAAGTCTTAGAGAATCTGAAGCTCACAGAAGATAAGTATGGTACAAATGTCAGAGGGAAGAATATGTAAATGGATGACTAAACATAAACAAGGAGAGATAGTATGGGGTCCAGTATTGTTTAATGCTACAAGGATAGGTATTTGTGGAGAACCATGATTGTTCATGTCTTGATGGGACACAATGGAAACCAAACCCAAATACAGTTATAAGTACATCAGAATTGACAAGATTATATAGCAGGTACATTTATTTAAAGAGGACCAAATAATTCTTTTGTTTCTATATGATGTGTTCTTTCAAGATAATGGCAATCATGGCTCTTCACAATTTCCTGTTCTTTATAATTATTAATAAATTCCCTGAAAAATAAATGGATGAAACACATATATATAAAAACGTATGGACAACAAAAAGGGCAAATGTATTTTTATTAAAAATTCCTTGAATATGATACGCTTTTGTCCAGTCTGTCAAAGGTTAACAATAAATCACTTTTCATGTGGAAAAAGTAATGATTTTCTTGCCAGTACTCATGCGCACACATTTTATATATATATATTAAATCATAATAATAAAAAAAATCAAGAATAAAAAATCGAAGACTTGAATTTTTATCCATTCAAGAATATGCTTGAAAGACATAAGGAGATAGCAGGAATATTTATATTGTGGATATAGCTCAAAGCTAGGCAGTTAGGAACCAACCATACAGAAGAATTCTTCCATCTGTGAAAGAAGCAATTTATATGTCCAATCATTTTGCAGTAAACATTCAAATACATGCCATCTTGGATTTGCCAAAGTATTCTAAAAAAAACCCAGTACGAGAAAGGTTATTACCTTTTTTCCAAAAATATATTTTCTAATATTATTATAAACCAATCTTTCTTATCTTAGCAAAGGTAAAAACATCATTTTCATTTCAATTTATTTTATCACTATAGATCTAAGTACAAACATGCAAACATATATCATGCCTAAGTGGGCATGTGGCTAGATATTAAAACATGGGTTGTGATGTCTATCTTTGCACACTTACATATAATGATTTATGCAACTGATATATATAAGGTTTAGCCATTATATGTTTTGTGCATACACATATGAAGACAACGTCAATTTGATAATTATATAGTGTAAAATGACAACTTAAATATTTTAAAAAACTTACTGTTATAGGCTTTTCAGAACATAGCTACTACACTCATGATTCATTTTGTTTACTGTTGGTTTTAATTTTTGATATTTATCATGCTATGATCTTTGGACCATCCCCACATTACAGTGTATATAAAACCTCATGAGGAGATTGCAATGGACTGACAAAGACTGCAGTATAGATTGTATCATACCATTATCCAAAAAGGATGTGCAATATAATTGATCCTGACTTGGAAGCCTGCCTTCAGTCACTTTCTTACCAACATGATGTGGCTTCCCTCTGCCTTTTCTACAAGTATTTTCATGGTTCCTGCTCTAATAAGCTTCTTTCCCTGGTACCCCAACCAAAATTATTTAAGCATGCTACGAGATTGACCTCAAGGTCCCACACTTTTACTCTTGAAATAGTTAAGTGTAACTTCCTCTTTTACTTTAACAGTTTCTTTTCTCACACTTGCTATTTGTGGAACTGTTCTGTTTACTTGCTTCCTTGTTAGCTGCAACCTATAAAATATTAAATGCAACAGCAATTACCATCTTCTATCTTCTTGATTGTCATCCTTCTCTTATCCTTTTTTTTGATATCCCCTGTACCTTGTTTTTTTACCTCACTGTAACCCTCTGCACACCAGAGGTGGTCCTGCCTTGCTTGATTGATTATAAATGATTATAAAAAAAAAAATTAGCCGGTCCAACTGTTATTGAACTCTCTTTCAACTTAGCAGCTGTTGAGAGTCCCTCTGAGGTAATTGTTCCTTTTCTACTTGCTTTACCTGAAATATGCCAGGAAGTCTTACAGGTAATAATACACTTTGCCAGAAAGGTTAACAAAAACTGTGTAAGAAAGTGTTATTTAGATTCTTGAAGAACAAGTGTACCTACATCAGTCAGCCAGTTAAGTGCCATATGTGATACACACTTGGGTGATCATGTCTTGAAGTAAGAAACAACAAATTAATACCTTTCTCTTACTTCAGCTATGTTTTTTCAGATAATTTTTTTCTTATAAATAAATGCAAATGTGTAAATAAATGCAACAAATTTAACTGAAATTCAAACTCAATTCTCTAATTTCACATTCTGAGCCAATATCCACTGCACCAAAACACAAATATCTACATATCCTAACTATTAAGAGTAAATATATAATAACACGACAAATACTAAAATACAGATAAACAAAGATCCCAATGGACTATCCTTGAATCTCCACTGTTCAAAGACTTTCCTGATGTTATCTGCTTCTAAGAATCTAAGCTGATGACACAACTGTTTATTACTGTCTTAGTTGCAAGTCTGACAGATCTGACAAAGTAGAATTGGCAAATTCTATGAAGAAGAACTTATCTGTGGATAACTTGGAATGGCTTTTAAATTTTAATGCCTCCGAAACAAAACTACTTTCATTTACTCACCACAGAAAACTTTTTCTGCCTGCTATAAGCATGGCTAAAATTAAACTTCAGGAGAGCAGCACTTTGTGCCTTTTTGTACTTCCACTTACCACTGACATTAAGTGGAGTGATAATATTGAATTAACTGCTGCATCTACTGCTAGGAAAGTTGCTTCACTGTGTCATGCCAGACAAATTTTCTCATCAGAACCACACTTGGACACTTGTAAATCTACCATTCACCCATGCATTGAATATTGTTGCCATATCTGGTCTGGTGGTTCAACTACTTCTCTTAAGATTCTTGACAAAATTCAAAGATTCTCACTATTTACATTATCCGAACCATTGTCCTCATCTTTACTGCCATGTTTATGACGTTTCGGTCGTTGTACATTCCAACCATCTTCAGGTGCTAGAAATTTCAAACTGGCATTCTCATTCTATGTGCAATGCCACTTATGATAGCCATGTAGTTATCTCCCTTTAACTGAACTCTTCAAGTTATTTGTTCACCACTGCTGTAGCCTGGTATTGAACTCTCAACTCTTTGAGTCAATTCACTTGAACTAATCAATGCTTATATATTGTTATGGATATAGATAGCCACACACACACCTCCACACATATAGTGAGATTGGTCTCCACGTGGTAACAAGGAGATGATCACATCGGAGCCTAGAGTCAGTTTTGGGATAGCAAGTCACGGTTGGTTGACCCAGATACCCTTTGTAACAAATGTCTAGACAGGAAATAGACAGAAGCTAGACATGGAAGTTGTGAAACAGTAGGACCTAAAATTTGCGCCAAAAACCAAATCACATGGAAAGCAAAAGTTTTGAATTTAGTTGCAGATTGAATCTTGAACAAACAAGTCATATTTGCTGAGCACTGATAAATGATGAATAAAGGGAAAACGCATTTGAGATAATAGCGTAATTTGACCAATTCATCTTAAGCAACTCTGGATAAGAAAAACGAACTTATAAATTCTTATTCGTTAAAACAAGAAAAGGACAACGCCGAATTGTTTTTATCAAGGAAGAAAGAATGGTAGCGATAAAGCTAAGAGAAGAAGCCGTAATATCATTTCTATGCTGATTCCTATTTGTTGAAAGAAGAGAAAGACAGCGAAGCCAAGTTGTTTATCAAGAAAAGGAAGAAAAATAGTGACGAAGACAAGAGAAGAAGCAGTAATGTTATTTGTGTGCTGATTCCTGTTTGTTCAAAGAAAAGAAAGAAAGTGAAGCCAAGTTATTTATCAACAAAAGAAAAGAAAAGAAAGAGAGATAGCGATGCAGAGAAGTCAACATATAAAGGAAGAGGTTTTGGAAGATAAGAAGAAGCAGAATTGTTTGAATACAGAAAATATGACGTTGGTTTGAATAAAAGAATAAAGAAGAATGTGGATATTTCAGAATATTTCTATGCTGAAAACACAACAGTCAACTGAAAGAAAATAGACAGTCGTAATTGCATACATTTCAAATGGACTGTGTTTGAGTCCAAAGCTGTATAAAGAAAGAGGAGGAAGAAAGAAAAGAAAAGACAGTAAAATAAGAGAGAAGGAATTGATATAAAGATAATTTTTAATATTCTTAGACCCATGTAAAAATATGCTTACACTTCCACGAATTTGTGTTAATCTCTTGCATTCATATTCGCCTGCATTCATTCATATTTGTTAATATGTGTTGTAAATTATTATTTTGATTACGTTTGGTATCCTAATATAAGTTTAAATTCTGGTCATTGGACATTCTTATTCATACTTAAATTATTTTTATTTTTAAGATTTTATTATTAAAATTGCTATATCAAAATCATCTCGTTTTGGGGTTCATCCTTGAATTGATGGTCAGCACATGTATCAATATTGAAGCAGACCTGGGAAGATTGCCATTCGATTATATCAATCAAATAGCAGTTGTATTTTACTATTTTTATTTATCATTGTTCATTTGTCATGATCGAGAACAGGTAACCCGTATCTGTCCATAAATGTGGAAATGTAAATATTTTCAAATTGACATGTAATCATCATGATGGTTATTGTCGAGGCAGGCATATGACAATATACTCAAGGAAAAATGGCTCAGTGAGTTAAATACCAAACTACAGCAGTGGTAAATGGCTGAAACATTGTAAACATGGCGATAAAGATGAAGACAGCAGTCTGAATAATGTAAATCATGTCAATATTACCTCATCTCAAAAGAATAGACAAATTCCAAAGATTATGTAATGTAATCAATCCTGAAAAGTTATGTCAATTTCCCAACAACATGGTGTTGTTTCCCTTGATCATTTTTGCAAATATTTTCATGGTAATTGTTCAGATGAGCTTTTTTCTTTCATGCTTTGTCAACATGAATTCACTGTGTCATGCTACACAGTTCCTTCTTTCACATTTATAAATCTATCATTCATCAATACATTGAATACTGATGTCATATCTGGTCTGGGGCCCTGACTATATATCTTGAGGTTTTTGACAAAATTCAAAGAGGGGTCTGCAATGTAATCGATCCTGACCTGGCATCTTGACTTAAGTCTATCGTGATATGACAACTTCTTGCACATTTTCTGCAAAATATTGCCATGGCAATCTTTCTGATGAGCTTTTTTTCTTTCATGCCTTGACAACATGAATGCTCCACTAGATTGGCAACTAGGTCTCACCATTTTACTCTTGAACTAGCTAGATGCAACCATCCATTCTATTGTAATAGTTTCTTTTCTTATATTTCTCACCTGTGGAACTTCCTTCCAATTTCTTGCTTCCTCTCAGCATTAAACGATTGATAAGAATTGATATGTTGCTAAAACTACTAACTTGAGTGGCTCTTGGGCTTTATATTGGATTAATATCTAGTAAGAAAAAATGCTTGCATTGCTACTGAAAAGTGCATAAAATATATGTAATAATAGTAATTTCATCAATCAAAAATAAAATTTAATTTCATCCCCTGGATATCAATTTCCCAAGTTTTCCTTCATAAACTGATTTGTATGGTGATAAAATTGCATCAAGGAAAAAGAAAAAATCTTAAGAATGACAGATAAAATACCCTTGGAAATTGAGTGGTATGACTGCTCTTATTCATGCAGATATTTCATAACTAAATGAAATTTAATACAAACTTTTTTACTAAAAGAGAAAAAAAAATGTATTAATCTGTTATTAAACTCCCTGAAGCTTTAATTCAAAAAGCAGAAGTTATTCACTCATTGAGAAAATATCTTAAACCATAAGTGGTTTCTATATTCATGAGTGGCATCTTACGACATAATCATAATGCTAATAATAACAAAATCAACCAAAATAAATGATTTCAACTTTAATTTACACTAGGGAGTCACAAATAAGATGATGCTGACCAATTTAAAGTCTTGGAGATGATTCTGATAAGTGTTTTAGTGCTTTGCTTCATAAAATGTCTTTTAAAAATGCTCTGTTGAAATTTGAACCTAAAATAACTATGGCTTCATGGATTTGAAAATTAGATTAGTTATTCCATCACTTAAAGGTAAAATTTTGAGTAGGCAAAGAATTACAGTGAAGCTTGTATTATTGATTAAATATTCATACCTTATGAATATTATTAAGTTTACAACTACTTGGTTAAATGCTCAAGGGAAGGAAATCTTTTCTTTGCAATTTTTTTCTTATCTAATAAAAAAATTGCTAAAATATATCATAACCTGACAAAACTGCTTGCAATCTAATGTTTTAAAATATAGAACCATATGATAAACTAAAAATGTTTTAGTATATAATCCTGTTATGTATTTTAAAAAAATTCCAGAAAGCATAAGGTGGAAATTTTCAAGGATCAAATATGCAGATTTTTTATTGTACAAAATGACTTTCAAGAAAATGTTATACAAATCATGCGGAATAATTGAAATTATATCATTATCTAGAGAAATTATTTAACCCAAAATAATTATATCATTATCAGAGGAAATTATTAACCAAAAAAAATTATATCATTTTCAAGGGAAATTATTTACCCAAAAATAATTATGTCATTATCAGGGGAAACTAGTCATGAAAAAATAATTAGATCATTATCAAAGGTAATTATTTACCCAAAAATAATTATGTCATTATCAGGGGAAATTAGTCACCAAGAAATAATTATATCATTTTCAAAGGAAATTATTTACCCAAAAATAATTATATCATTTTCAAGGGAAATTATTTACCCAAAAATAATTATATCATTTTCAAGGGAAATTATTTACCCAAAAATAATTATATCATTTTCAAGGGAAATTATTTACCCAAAAATAATTATATCAGTATCAAGGAAAATTATTTACCCAAAAATAATTATGTCATTATCAGGGGAAATTATTCACCAAAAAATTATATCATTATCAAGGGATATTATTTACCAAAACATTTTGTTTTTTGCTTCAGCAGTGAATGTTATTTTCATTAAAGCTGTGTAATGTTACTTTAAATTCATTGAATGTTATTACCATAAGTTGCAAGCCTAAAAGAAAATTTACAAAACTAGGGGTTGACTGATATGGTGGGTATAAAATGCAAAACTTTTCTACTGAGTTGGAAACAAGTGAGACAGCAGTTTTAACAATTACTGTATATCACTTATCATACCTCCATCATACTGCCACAAATATATTTAATTAAAAATTGTTTGCTGAATATATTTAGCATATGAATGTTCAAATTAATATAAAATAACATCACAGATTCAGTATTTTATAAACAGCTGATACATTAAGTGTAAACACTGAGCAAAGAGCCATTTAATTCAGAAGGCCAGTCAAACAACTAGGTATGGCATAACATATAATAAATAGTAGTTCTATCAAAAAACTACCTGGTAGGATGTATAATCCATGGTATAAATATTTTATAGGAGTTGATGTTGACTTTAATGAGTAGACCTAACAAATTTAAGTGTTTGCTGAGTTCTACCAATACAATCTATGGTACCAACCAGTGTGTGTTGTAGGGTGTTTGTTATACAACACATATAGAAAGATAATGCAGTTAGTGTCTCAATAAACAGGTAAGTGCCGTGACCTTATGTAATTTTGACACAGGTTATCATATACTGTAGCCTAATATTTACTGGTAGGTCTAAATTTTGGGCCACTGGTAGCCTACCATATGTCTGGCTGGTGTGGGGAACCTATATTGTACATATAGGCCTATCTCTCTTTTTACTCATCTTTCTGAGTAGTAACTGGTGTGTATTGTTCAAATTTTAAGGAAAGGACATTTAATCTATTGCTTATCACTTTGCAGCATTTTCATCTTTAATAATATAATGTGTAATACTTTCACTATTTGCTTTTCATGAAGAGATTACTCCTGAAAAGAGGGAAATTATTCTCAATTTCTTTTTTGATATGTAACATTTGGTCAAAATTTGGAGCATTTTCTGCAAGTTAGTGACATTCTGGGTCATAATACTGTTGGTCAATGTTGGTGATTGCTGGGTACTAACCTTTCTTACACCATGACTAGGTGTCCAGAGCAGTAGATCATTTACAATTTCTTATTTTGCTGTTCAGTAGTGTATTGCAAAGCACATTCTTTACTTACATAAGATAGTAGAAATATCAGGAGTGTATCAATAGAGCTGTAATTTTGTTGAATGTTGACTTTAAGAGATGTTAATATAGCTTCTAGCATTTTAGTGTAGATTTAGTTAAGCTTAGACTCAAGGGTTTTAGTTAAATGTCTTAGCAGTGGTGTTGTACCAGCCTTTGAGATTTCACTCGCCCAATCAACTCAGTCGATTAAAAACTTAATTGGGCGATTAAAGTTTATAGCTCAATGTCGATTAAAAATCTTGGAATGAAACATGTCCCTTGAAATATAGAAAAAGGAAATCTGATTCCTTTTACAACCCAAAAGAATGCCATTGAAGATTGTAGGTCATTCTAAGTAACTTGTCAATGACATTATTGAACTCTTTGGTCTTATGTATGGCACCTGATTTATGTCAAAATATGTGGTTAAACAAAAGACACTGACATTCTGCAATCATCAAAGTAAGATCTGACAAATGGAATTTAGTAAATCCGATAAAAAAAAACTTATTCGGTGATGTCACTTTGGTGAAAATATCCAGCATACTGCTTTCAACATTCAAAATTAAAAACTGATGGATGAATTATAATTTCTTTATCACCATTTTTTTTAATACCATGTCTCTTCAAGATCATGATTTTCCACATATTTTTGTTTTGCCATGCATTCTTGGGAAAGATAGTGGAGTTTTCAACCATTGCCTTCTCATTGGTTTAGAATTTTTCTTCTGTTTGATTCTGTATCAGCCAAGGCTAGAGTGCCTAGTTTACCTTGTTATTTAACCCATAAATGAGTGAGGAGAAAAGATGGATTGATATCTTTCTCAAGTGCATGTGGGCAAAACTGAATAAGCCTGTAATTTTCTTATCTACACAAATATGGTATCATCTTTATTGCCTGCACAATATGGCTAATCAGTTATATTAGAGCTAAAACAATGTTAAATCACTGAATAATATACAGATGTAGAAATGAGCAATGACAAAATGTTGGAAAGAAGGGAAACGAAAAAAAAATCAATATTGAGCATCAGGAAGAGACAACTGAAGTTCCTGGGTCATGCAATGAGGAAGGAGGGATTGGAGAACCTGATACTAACAGGCCAGATAGAGGGGAAAAAGAGACAGGGGAAACAGCGGATAACATATTTGAAGGGCCTGAGCAAGTGGAGGACAGAACCGAGGAGGCTGCAAGATGTTACAGGAGAAAGCGTGCTAAGAGCCACCAGGGATAGGGAGACATGGAAGGCCATGATTGCCTACGTCCTGAACGAACAAGGCACATAGAAGACAGAAAAATATTTTGAATCAACATTAAAGTTGAATTAACAATGTATTCTAAGAATTCATTTTAATAAAAAAGATAAAGATTTTATAGGCAAGCACTTTTAAGCATAACTGTATGAGAGAAAACTAGAACAGTTCGAAGAAAGATGGTCAGACATTTTTAGATAGATTACAAAAACAAAGATTTCCATTAAATAATTAAGTAAAGTTTTGAGACATTTTACTCAGTGGAAAAAAATGACTTCTCCAAACCTTGACAATATTGTTTATTTAGCCTTTTCGGTAAGCTGTTATAAAAGGAACATTACCTTTTATGTCATGAGGCCATTAAAAACTGTCATTTTATTGAGTGGTGAATGACACTTACCTGAAAAGAGAAAAAAATATGAACATTAAAATATAGTGCTTATGGTATTTTGAAAGATGTTAAAATGAAGCCAAAAAAATTGTTTAAATCATATTAAAAGTCCTGTCACTCATGAAGGAATTAAGACAAAAACAAAGTTGAGAAATTAAGAAAAATATACTGAAAAAGTAACGTTAATTCAAATTGCACTAATTATAGATTTCCTTTTCTGATCAAACCACTAATGGATATCTTTAGCGATTTTCGAAACTTAAAATAACAACACAAGAAAAATAATTATTACACATTTTTCCTACAGTGATACAGTATGCAAATCTTTATAAAAAAAATACAGTTAATATCAGAGCTTTTAGTTTAACTTGATTTAAACGCAAAGAAAACACGAATAAAAATTTCAGGCCAAAGTAAAGATTCAAAAATATGGAAGAATTCTATTTTGAGGTAGTCACATTCTAAGCCACAAAATTAGAGTCAACAAAGTAAAATATTCAGATATTGTTAATGTGAATATTACTCTAATGTATGTACATGTGTGTAAATAATGTAAGTGTGTTTATATGGGAACATGGCCAAATGGTTAGAATGTTTACTTTCCAAGCATGAGGCTTTGGTGACTTTGGTCAGTTCCGGATATTATCAGCTGTGGGAAGGTGATTCTACCATTTTGCATCTAATGAAACATCTGAAAACAATTCTACAAGTTCACTTAAGCCTTGTGAGTGAAATTGGGTAGACAGAACAGTTTTAAAGCTATTTATACATGTACCAGAACAAAATCACTGTGACTGGGGGTTTGGGTATACAGACTTTATTCATACCAAAAAATTTAACTAAAGAAGAAAATTAGTACTGAGTATCAGGAAGAGACAGCTGAAGTTCCTGGGACATGTGATGAGGAAGGAGGACTTGAAGAACCTGATACTAACAGGCCAGATAGAGGGAAAAAGAAACAGGGGAAAGCAGCAGATAACTTATTTGAAGTACCTAATCAGGTGGATGACGGAACGAGGGTTGTATGATCTAACAGGAGAAGGCGTACTAAGAGCCACCAGGGATAGGGAGATGTGAAAAGCCATGATCACCTTTGTCCTGAAGGGACAGGGCACATAAAGGAAGAATCATCCAGCATATCTGCAGTATAAATCAGAGATTAGTTCTGTGAATGTTAAACAGAATTGAGCTTGAGCAGGTATCTGCAATAGGGACTGGCTAGCTGCCATATGAGACAAACGTGCTTGCAAAACCAGTAGCATGCCATTATATGTCCAAATAGATTCAGATATTCAGTGATTTATTAGATTTGTAGGGGCACAACATGTACTGCAACTGCAGTAGAAGTGGTGTTTCTTTAGGTGCAACAGCCCAATCCTTTCCAAACTGGAATTTTCCTTCTCCTAGACTGGTTGTCACCCAGAGATATAGAACCAAGTCTGTCCTGCTATTTTACCCATAGCTTGGTGGAGAAAAGACAGATTCATACCTTTCCTAAGGTTATTAGCATGTAAGTGAATTTAATGAGTCCAACTGAAACTCAAACTCGGCTTTTCAGTTCCTGAATCTGAGCTGCTATACATTACTCTACCATGCCTCCATCATGCCATTAGATGTGCAAATCACAAGTTTTAAATTGTTTTAAATGCAACATCTTCTGTCTTCTTAAAACTTGTTCTTTAATCATTCTTTCTACACTTTAAAGTTTTCACTTCTAATAACCTCTTATTGGCATTTTCACCTTGATTGGAATAAAATAATTAAAAAACAACGTATGTTCCTTTCTCACCACCATAAGGTTGCCTATCTGTGCCTTTTCTATAGATACTTTCATTGTAATTGTTCAGATGAGCATTCCAAAATGGTACCTAGAATTTTTAAATTTAAGCACACGACTAGATTGCATCGAGATCTCATAAATTTACACTTGATGTAACCATAAATTCTATGCTAACATTTTCTTTTCTTGCACTTCTCCCTTCCAGCTCCATGCTTTCTAGCCCATTTTAATCTGCCTAAATTTACATGCAATGTCAACCACTATCTACTGTCCTCCTGATTACTCTTTTCTTTTCCTGCTCATCATTATTGTTTCTCTGTCTAATCCTTCCACACCTTATAACCCCTTATATTTTGATAGCTTTATGGCCTTGCATGGGGTGGTACCAATTTTGAAAAAGTATATATAAAAAATGGTAAATATATTTTAAAATTTGGTATTTTTATGTAAGAGAGAGTTGCCTAATATTTTGAACTGAGTATTTGTGTGTGTGTGTGTTCATCTGCAGACATCTCTGTTTCACTGTATCACAGCTCATCAGTACGGTTAGACATCTGATTGCTTCTACCAAGGATTGAGACCCAACCAAGTTGACATCCGTCAGCGATTCTACCTTGAAGCTATGGATGCTCAGTGGAGGAAGGTAGATTTTAGAATGTTATAGATACAATGTAAACACACATCAGTCACCAAGAGTGTTCAAATTCATTGCTGAATGAATGATGAGTAAATAGCAGTGAGTAGCTACTGTCTTTAAAGTCTACCATTTCTCCAGAGTGCTCAATTGGCAGTGGGCAAGAGCACAAGTAAATATATGTGTGCGTGTGTGTATATATATATATATATACACACACACATACTCAATTCCAAATATTAAGCACTTTTGTTTTATATATATATATAATTAACACAAATATAATTTGTCACTGAGCTGATTGATTATTCATAGAAGAACCTTTTTGTAAATGTTTGGTCAACTCAACAGAAAGTATCAGCAGTACGTGCATATAAAAATGGTCACTGCTAGCTTCAAGCTTTAAGCTAGCATCTAAGTGAAACTGACAGTCACCATGTAGATTCGATTCCTATGTCAACACTGCTTCTATCTGAGGGTTGGATAAAAATATAAATTTAAGAATGACTGAAAAAAATATTCTCCTACATATTAATTTTAGAAAGGAAATATTCATCTTGTTCATAAAAGAATTGGAAGGATACATAAAATATAGGCTTAATGGTCTTCAGCAACAGTCAATAAAAGTCTATTCATAACAGACTTCCTTCTAGGTGAGTAGATAGATAGAAATGTAGAACAATGGTGTGTGGAGTAAATTAGTTTTTCTTTACAAAAGTAAAATAAAAATAATTTCTGTTGCAAAAAGATATTACCTGAAAGATACTTACTACCAAACAGATAAATAAAAATAATTTCTTATAAATTCCAAGTGTGTGTGTGTGTGTGTGTGTGAGTGTGTGTGTGTGTGGTTTGTTTGCATTATGAATACATACATACATACATACATATATATTATATAGAAAATATTCATATTTGAAATAAAGGAGTCAGCTTTTATTATTATTAATAATTTCTGTTACAAAAATATATTACTTTAAAGATACTGACTTCCAAACAGATAAATAATACTTTTTTATGACTTTCAAATGAGTGAGTACATTCATGTGTGTGTGTGTGTGTGTATATATATATATATATATATACACACACACTCACATATATATATATATATATATATATATATATATATATACATATTATATAAAAAATATTCATATTTGAAATAGAGGCCCCAGTTTTTATTTGTATTAATAATTTCTGTTGCAAAAATATATTAATTTTAAAGATACTTACTACTAAACAGATAAATAAGGATAATTTCTTATACATTGCAAACGAGCATGTACAGATGTGTATATATATTATACACACTATGTGTATTATATAGAGAATATTCATATTTGAAATAAAGGCTCAAGTTTTTATTTTTATTATAAGTTTTTTTTTTAGAGAGAAAGCACTTTTTCTTTATTGAAATTTCTTGACTGTACAAACTTATTGATATAATACCCAGTTCAGATAAAAAAAAACAGGTCATCTATTTCATATAAGAGTATCTGCTATAAAAATGTTTCAATATATATTATGTATACTGAAAAAAAATAAAAGGATGGCAATATCAATATTATATTGGAAATAAATATTTCATTGTTAAATTTTATATCACTTTCAGGTTTAAATTATTTACATTTGTCATCACCCAAACCAAGATTGGTACAACAGTTCACACATAAGTAATGATAACTCCTTATCTCAAGAATTTAGACAGACTTTCAAGTGAAGCTTTTTCAGAAATATTTGTGAAAATTTGGTGGTGCAATTCAAGAATTTGGCATCATATTGTAAATAAATATAAAAGTATAGTTACTGATATTTTTATTGTATATATATATATATATATATATATATATATATTGTTAAATATAAGAGACAATGAATGTCTATTATTGGAGGCCATGTACATTAAATCCAAACAACCCACACTTAATAAAATCACATTTAAATCCAGTCATAACACATTACATTGCATTTGAATACATGGTTCTGTTGTCATTTCACGCTATCACACAGTGTGACGTCATAGAATCTCATTGCAAATTTGCAAACTGCATTTGTTATTTTTGGTAGCTATTGCCATTGCCTAGCGGAGTTTTATGTCAGCACAAAATAAAATCATCAGTGATGGTGGATGTTATTGTATTACTGTCTTAATAACCTGTCTGAAGATGGCTCATGTGAGTCGAAAGCTTAGAACCAAATTAATAAAAAATTATCCAAATTTTGGAAAATTTTTGTCTTTATTTTCAACTGAAATTAAAGCCAAAATACGACGTTTAGAATGGCTCATGATTAAACATAATAGATATTCATTGTCTCTTATATTTAACAGTATATGTTTAGAAAATTATTTGCTGCCTCGATACACTATATATATATATATATATATATATACATAAAGATGTCCATTGGTCATGAGAAAGATATAAGGTTAAATAAGAAAGTAATGAATGTTGGAAACACAAAGTTGGAAAGTGCACTAAGGCTGGACAGAGATCAATGACCAACTTGAAGATACTGCCAAGATAAGAAGAAGAAAAAAATTTCTAAAAATCTCAGAAAGTGAATATGTAAAAGAAGAAGCCAGAAAAATGGATTGATCGAATAAAAAAGTATTGGTGAAGCCCATGTTGCAAATGTAAATACAAAGAAAAGAATATTAACAATGCTAACTAATTATACAAAATCAACCAAACAACCAACTTAAAGTAAACATCATCAAGAGAAACATATAAATTGGAGTAAGTTGTCTGTGAAAGCTGATTTCTCAGACATAACTTTTAGTAATGTTAGGGCGCCGCTCCTATTTGACTACAAATGGACTGTTCCCATTGCTATATATAGCAATGGTGGATTCTCTACAGGGGAGTCATAGAGAGTCACTTGAGAGTCTCTAATGAGTTACTGAAGAGTCAGTGCGAGTCCGTGAAGAGTTAGTCACACTTCCGGTGGCGTACTGGAAGTAATCACGTATACACACGTCTTACGACAGATTGGACTCTTGTATCTTTTCTATTGTAAATATTACTAATCACTTCTGTACATACTAACCGTCTTTCTGCGGAATACAACTTATATTCTGATTCTGTTGTTGAGTTATTCATTTATACTTGGTGACATAACAAGTAATGAGTGAAAAGCTACATTGTATAGACCTGATGGCTGGGCTATTTTAATGGAAATAGTCAATGAAAACCACAGCAAAATGAAAATGAGTTAAGCTTTTTTAAGTATTGAAGACAGCAAAATTGTAGGTTTCTTTAGATTTGATGTTGTGAAGAATTAGTTAAATTTTTTGGACAAAATGTTTTTGAGTGGCTGTGAGCTGTATCTCTCAACCAAGAAAATATAAATTGAACAGGATATAATAAAGGGTTCAATGGATAAATTGTTGTCTAAATTACACAAAAATTAAAAAATGCTGATATCTCATTTTAACAAATATATTAACTAAAATTGCACAAAAATATATCTTGACATACTAAAGCATAAATGGTTTTATCCGTGGCCGCCAGACTACTTTATGGAAAGTCTCCTTATTTCATTTGGTTTTCCATCAGTCAGCTCTCATATTAAAGTTTCCAACATGAATACCAATCAGTACAGCATACCTTTTCTAAATTTCTGGCAGAGTGAATTGTGTCATGGTTCTCTTTTTCTGACAGATGGTGCCCAACTGACCCACTATACTGTAGAGTAAACAAAAAAAAACAATGTACCCTCTCATTTGTACAAATGTGTTGTTACACCAAGATAACAAATGTAGTCTGATGACATCTTAAAGAATGAAACGTGTTTCAATAAAATTATTTTCACTTTGTTATACATTTTTCATCAATATTGTTCTTTATAGTTAAAAATAAAGATAATATATATATATATATATATATATATATATGAATTGATTAGACTAATAGAAGTACATTCTACAGTTAGATATTTAATTTTAAAAGAGCTCAATACGAAAGCAGAGCATAGATATACAGTTACTATTATTATTATTATAATAGCACACTGCAACTTTATAGCTATAAAGTTTCAGTGTTTAATACACCATTATCAGGGCCTGATGATGGTGCATTAAGCATTGCAACTTTATAGCTATTAAGTGTCTGTATGCTATTATTATAATAATAACTATACACACACATATATATATATATATATATATATATATTGGACAAACTGGCCAGTTATTCCAGAAAATGGAAATGGTTTATCACCAACAAATTAGAAACCCCCAGATTAGAAAAAATACCACTTAACCAATCTATACAGGAATTCATGCAGAGGACAAATTTGCGAAAGTTTAATATCTTCTCATTCTACATTGTGACTACAAAACCATCATCCAAAAGTGCATTAATAAAGAAACATTTCTTATCAGCAAATTTATACCCAAACTAAATCCATTACATCAACCAAAAGCTTAGTTAAGTGCCATGTGTGATATACACTTAGGCACTCATGTCTTGAAAGAGACATGACTGACTGGGCAGAATATTTTCCCCACAGTAGGTTCATTATTTTCTGTGGTTATAGAACCCAATCTATTCTGCCATTTAACCCATAGCTGGCAAAAAAAGAGACAGATTAATTCCTTTCCCATAGGTATTTGTGCATAAGTGAATGCAAGTGAAACAAGATGTATATCCTGCAAAATAGATTAATTATATTGTATTTTGCTTACCATAAGCATGAGATAAAACCAGTCATGATCCTATCCCGGGCTTAAGCATCAGTACATGAAAATCTAATAAAGATTCACAAACTTTTTAAAACTCTAAAAGTGAAACTGGTTAAAACAATTTTTTTTGAAAACCCACATGTAAGTAAAATAATTTAAAAAATACTTTGAAAACCTACATGTATTGTAAGTATTACATATGAATATATGAAAACATTAGGTGATTTTCCATATGTTCATCTTATAATTATTTTCTTTCTTTCTCTCTCTCATATATATATATATATATATATATATATATATATATATATAGTTATAAATTACTGAAAATTTCTATGTTTCAAGATGAATTTTCTTCATCAGGCAATGTTTGATGTTGGTTGTACATACAACCAGCATCAAACATTGTTAGAAGTAGTGTAGAATGTTAACATATCATTTTCTTTCCAAGTTATATGTACTATCTACTTTAGTTGTTGCTCCTGATGAAAGTTCTCAAGTGATATGTTTTCTGTTATTTGGTACAGTTCATACTTAATGATTTTGTTGCACCAGTCAATATTGTTTAAAGAAGGAAATTCTTTACCACAATCTACAAGTTACAATTGCTCAAAGATATTCTTAAAAATTGAAAGTAGTTGTATAAAGCTGACAGAGCCATTTCTAGCAACCTGATCTTTCCTATTTACAAATTTGAGGCATGTTTACTTACGAACATCAAGTAATGCTTGACGTATCATAAAAGCAGGATATTTCAAATAGAGCTGGATCAGGTTGCATGACTGATAAATATAAAAATTCAGATAGTGAAAAATTCAGATATTATAAGAGATATTTGGAAAGAATGAAAATTATCTATCTATCAATATATATATATATATATATATATACACACACACACACACATGCTATGTATATTTACTTCACACACACACACACATGTGTGTGTGAAATGAAATAAAATTGTGTGTATATATTATCTGAATTTTTTTAAAGATGAAAAAAAAACTGATAAATAAAAAATAAAATTTCTACACCGCAGACTCAATTCCTAAAAAGAAAAATGTTATTTTTTAGATTTCCCAGATTTTATTTTCAGATTGTATTTTTCCCACAACTGAACATTTTTAGCAAAACAAAGGCTGACAATATTTCAATATTCAAATTGTTGTATCCTTTGGGAAGTACATGCTTTTTCTACAGAAATGGTAAATTTCGAATTTCACAGGAAGCCAAGGAATATGAAGAGAACCATATTCTTAGCATTTCTATTATTTTTAAATGAATGCATTCTGAAAATTATTGAACATGATAAAGAAAGTAAATGTGAACGTGTATCTTAGAGTTTCTGCTTTTGCATGCTACATAATAAAAGGAAGGAGACTTGCTCAGCATTAACTTTAGTTTCTTTTGAGTCTATCCTTCCATATCATTATGGCATGTTTTTTTTTAATCATTTCACTCCGAGCAAGGCATTCCACTGCCACTATTGTGCAGGGGGTTACATAGGGGAAAGTGATGACAAAGAGTGGTTAGATATAGGAAATGTCAGAAGGAGGGTGATAGACAAGTAAGGATACTGAGGATGAGGGTTGGGTAGATGGGAAGAGTGTTTGAAGGAATGGATGCGAGTTAGTGTGTTAGGAGATGTCTATTGACCTTACATTAAAACAAACTTCTGTTCAAAAGAATTGACATAAGTAAAAATGTATAGAAAAGTTAGATTCATGCATTTTAAAAAGTGTTAGCATGAAAATATAATAAAAACAGTATATAATTTTCATAACTAAATTCTGTGTTAGCCATAATATAAAAAAAATAACTTTTTTTGCAGCTAAGAAAGAAACAAAAAATTATTTCCTGATGTTCATTGCAGGGATTTTGGCAGGAACATTTTGGCATAAACATTGAAGTTCTAAGCTTCACCAAAATTATGAGTATTTATGATATGCTGCAAAAGATTCAACTCTACTAGGCTGGCTACATGACAAAGATGAAAGACAATAATTTCTCAAAGATATTTCTATTTGGGAAACTAGACTTTGGCTGCTGGAAATGTAGCAGGGTTTCCACTGAAGTGATAGAATGACTGTCTAAAAAGAAGCCCAATCTCCTGGAGATTCAGCCACCATTAATGGGAAAATGAAATGACCAAGACATGGAGGGTCAAAATCCAAGATTCATCAAACAGCACCTTTTGTAAATTAAAGAGGCAAAAATAAATAAAAAATAAATGAGTAGAAAAAGTCACAGTTATGTAATGTTAGAGTCTTTGCTGACTGTCACCAGGCTCTTTTCTTCAGTCAATGTGATAAAAATATTCTTCATTTCTTTATATGAGACTTGTTAACCATCTGTGAACTTGCAGTAAATTTGGAAGCCCTTTGCAAAAACTATTCAGATAAATGAGATTCCCAACAAAAATGTTCAAATAAATATCACCTATTTTATTAATACTGACGTTTTTATAGTTTCTTTTTTCCCTCCTGAAAAACAGTCATTATAGACATGGACTTAGAAGCAACAAGTATTGGAAATATCTCTTTGTCTTGTGCAAACAACTAAATTTAAAAAAATAATATCACTGTGAATATTCTTGGTAGATTTCTGAAATAGTTATGACAACTTTTTTTTTCAGTATATCCTTGACATCAGCCATATTATAAGCATCATTCCTAACTTTGTTATTGTTCATCCCAATAGTATTACCTTTTTCTTTCTCAGTTTGAATATCTTTATTCTTGTCTCGCTTTCTATTCTGTCTTTAATTTTATTCTTGTCTGTCAGTAATTTGGCAGTCCTCTTCCATTTAAATAACTTCTGTCATCTATAGAAAACAAATTTTAAAAAATAGCTTCAGAAAGTTTCAGTTGAGATGATAAGTAATAAATGAGATAACTTGATAGATTTCTTTCTGGTTACTCTAGGACATGCATTGTGGTGCAGTGGATATCAGCTTGAAATGTGAAATCGGAGAGCCTAGTTTGAATTTGGAGAGCCGAGTTTGAATTCCAGTTGAGTTCATTACATTCACTTACATATAAATACCCTTGAGAAAGGTATTAATCCATTTCTTCTCCCTCCAGATATGGTTTAAATAGCAGAACAGATTAGGTTCTATAGCCTTGGTTGGCAACCAGTCTACCACAGAAAGCATTGGTAAACATGACAGCCCAAGCATGATTGATGTATGGCACTTAATTGACAGAATGACTGACTGGTTACTCTATATCCATATAGACTTAGATCTAACATGTATGTCAAGATGAAAATAAGGTGATGTCATTGCTTATGTGTATTGGATCTAAATCTTTTATTTACACTATTTACATTGTTTGAATTAGAGTCCTCATTTTATTGTCATATTTACAATGTGCTGTATGCTCTTCGGTAGATTGTTCTAGTTCCATATGTCATGTCTTTTTCTGGATGTCTCAGTTTCAATTCTGTCTCTGTCATAACTCATGGCCCAGTGGATAAAATGTTGGTTGAAGTAATCCAGGGAATTGACCCAAAGAGTTGTGAGTTCAATACCTGGCCACAGCAGGTGAACAAAAACTTGGAGATAATTGAACTGAAATATCTAGAAAAAAGCATGGCCCAGTGGACAAAATAAAGGATTTGGTTTGAAATTCAAACGTATATAATCTGAAAAAGGCTGGGGCATACAACCAACGAAACATTATAAATACAACAATAAAGATGAGAACAATAGTTCAAACAGTGTAAATAATTACACTGCCTCATCTCAGAAATATAAACAGATACTAAATCTCTTAGATTTAAGCTCAGAATCATGCAATTCAGGGAATAGAAGAGACAAGGAAAATAAGTTATGTGGAGAACAGTTGATTCAAATAAAAACCAAAGAAATCAGAAATCATTTTAATCAATAAATTTCTTTGAGTTATGCTTTCATTTCCTCTTTCATGAGATTTCCCAATCTCATTTTGAGAAGGTTGTCTGTTTTGCATTAGTCACAAAGACCATCAAATACTATGATAGGCTTTTTATTCAAAAACTAAAATTTTAAATGTCATTTTTGAATAAGTGAATAAAAACAGTTATATCAAGAGATGTAGTAGCCAGCTAATTGTTTCTGAGCATACCCATTCCTGCTGCAAATGCTGTCTCGGGCACCTGTGTTTGTTCAACACTAACAGAGCACACCTGTAAGCAATAAATTTATTACATTTATGCTTTGTTTTATCTTTCATGAGATTGTGAAATCTCATTCACTGAAGTTTGTCTATTTTTTATGATGAAATCACAATGACCATGAAATTTGTTTCTAAAATTTTAAATTTTATTTTTGAAAAGACTATAAAAATATATCAAGAGATTCTGTAACATTTTAATAGCCAGCTATTAGTTTCAAAATGCACACATCTGCATGCCAATCTCTGTTGCAGATGCCTGTTCAAACACATGTTAGGTTTAACACCCATAAAACCTACCAGTGATTTATGTTGAAACTACAGTTGAGCATACCTTACTATTTCTGGATTGAGTGCATAATCTGACAGAATCAACTGTTTCGATAAAGCTAGTATGCTCATGGTCATAATGAGTTACCACTTTGTGCAAGCACAACTATCAACAGCTTCCAAAGAGTTCTGCCCACCCAATTTGCTAGGCTCAATGAATACATGGAATTATCTTCAAGCATTTTCCAATAATGCTGTATGGTGGGATCCTTTTCCAGGCTGAAAAAAAAAATCAGTAAATCAGCCTTTTGCTATATCAATCATGGACAGATTTAAAACTGTCCCATGGTTCGAAAAAAGTGTTCTAACCACTAGGTCACTTGTATATGTTTTTCTTTTAATCGTATCACCCCAAGCAAGATGGTAACGCCACTGATGCACAGGGGGCTACATAAGAGAAAAAGATTAGATAGAAGAAAAGTAAAGAGAAAGATGAACCAGTTAGAAAGAAGCAAGAGAAGGATGGGAATACAGATGTGATGACAGTTGCAAAGGCAAAGAGAAAGGAAAAGATATGCAGGGTGATGTAGAAAGAACTAGAGTCATATGGTTAAGAAATGGGTATTTACATTGCATTTAAATTCCTGGAGGATATAGCTGTCAGGAAAGCAAGATATGGAAGAGAGTTCCACAGGCAGAAACTGCAAAAAAAGAAGCAGCTGGAGTAGAATTGTTGGCTGCATTTAGTTGATCTAACTGTGAATGGGTTGGACCCAGTTGCCAGTCTGGTTGCAGGAGTAAACTCATGTGGCAAGGGCACCAGTGACTTAAGTTTGTCTGAGCAGAAGCCATGAAAATATTTATAGAACAGACAGAAGGAAGCCACATCCTGTTGGTACCTATCACATTACTGATTCTCCTTTGGAGCCTGTCGAGAACACTGAGATGAACAGCGGGTGCACCTGACCATATATGACAGCAGTATTCCATGCATGGACGGATGGCTTAGAAGATAAAAATATTGATTAGAGGAAATAAAGAACATTTGATTGAACCAAAGCAAGAACCTCTTTCCAGTTTTCTAATAATAATGGTGTATGGTTACAAAGTGTAAGTTGTGTCCTTTTTATAAGCTTTTTGCAAATGAATGAAGCCATGCACTACCCAAAAGTGTATATAAAGATTAAAAGTTATTATACAAAATTCTCAGCTTAGTACACGTAAAAGTAACACATCAGATATGTTTTTTCTCTGTTGTGCTTTTTTTTT
The DNA here is from genome assembly GCA_037127315.1 of Ascarosepion bandense. Classification (NCBI taxonomy): domain Eukaryota; kingdom Metazoa; phylum Mollusca; class Cephalopoda; order Sepiida; family Sepiidae; genus Ascarosepion; species Ascarosepion bandense. Next base: position 204,833 of record JBBBDQ010002012.1, on the reverse strand, counting down.
AATTAATAAATATCTTATATCCAAGCAATGACATAGATAGGCTTTACACGAACAGATTTTAGCACTACATTCATGTGCATGCTTATGCAAGTGCATACAGGGAACATGAAAGTCAACATAAACTTTCAGAAATTAGAAGATTTTTGTAACTGATATCGTTCGAATTGATAATAAATATATTTTCTTTTTCTTTTGAGCTGACGTCGCAACAGAGAATTTTAAGTGAAAACAGTTTTAATTGAGTGGAAGAAGTACTGATATCACTTACAATGTGACAGAAATACGCAGTTTCTCCAAGTTTAGATCTGTGTGAAAATATATACAAAATTGTTTATATGGGAGGTGCTGAAAAGTTCTCAGTCTGATCTAGATGGAATTCCCCTAAAAGTTAAATAAACATCAGAATTTTAGAGATCATCCTTCTTATTCTTCTACATATACTGTGTCATTTCTGAATGTAGGTGATCATGGACTTCCAGTTGGCTCTATCTTGTGTTGCTCTCAATATTTTCCTCTTGATATCTCTCTAAAACCCTGCTTCTCAACCATTTGCTCAAGCTTATAAAATATGCCATGCACTGCTTTCCCCTGACTCTTTCCTTCTATCCATACTGTGAGTATTAAATTCTCCAGGCCCTCCTTCTTCATTACATGTCTCAGGAACTTTATCTATCTCTTCCTGATGTTAAGTAGGAGTTTCCTTCTTGTTTGCACCCTCTCCAACATCTTATCGTTACTTACATGCTCAGTGTCCATGGCATCCTCAGCATTCTAACATACTTTAAATTCATTATTATTATTACTGAAAAGGCACAGTACAGAGAAAACATTTTAAAAAGGTTTTAGTGTATTTATCAGAAACTCTGATTATTTCAAATTAGATTTATAGTATTTTCTGAACCCAAAAGCAATTTAAAATATCAACTGAGAATTCATGAATGTACAATAGCTTAACTTTTCTTCTAAATCAATGACAGTGAGCAACATTTGTGTGCAACTGATCCAGAATACAAATACTGAAATTGTTCTCAATCAGCAAGCAATGGTTTTTTTGGTGCACTTGATAAAGATCTCATAATGAAAGCCTGGCTCATTATACAACTTACCTTTACTTTCATAAGTGACAAACTTTATGTATAAATTGGGTGATCATGTTCCTTTTTGATTCATGATTGACTCGATAGAATAATTCACACAGAAGAATGTCATTAATTTCTGTGGTAGACTGGTTGACAACCAAGGCTACAGAAATCAATTTGTCCTGCTATTTTTTATTTTAAGCTATTATCTATCACATCACATACACATTTTAATTTACTTTAATACAGAATCACATCAATATATTCAGTACCTTCATGTAAAGGCAATGTACTAATGAATCCTTCAAATAATACAAAATAATACTGTAGAACACTGGAAACACCAGAATACATTGACTACTGAATATACAGAATAACCAGAGTACACAGAATACTCTGGAACACCAGAATACTGAATACCCATAATACACTACATCAGACACTCAGACTTCTTCCTGAATGACCATTAATATTAATGGTCATGAGATTGCAGTAGCACAATTCATTCAATGGTTACGTTTGTTGCCCAGAGGTGTGTGTTCAACTCCATACATCAGTATTGACACTTTTTTCCTACATTTCAATATAACAATTTCTGAGATGAGGTACAGTATTTATTCACATTATTTACATTGTTCAGACTGTTGTTCTCATCTTTATTGCTTTATTCAAAAACAACATGGCCCACTTAATAAAAGCATTGTTTGAATCCAGAGTTGTGAGTTTAAGACCTGATTACAGCAGTGGAAAACAAAACTTAGAGAGTTGAGTTAAATAGAGGTAACTAAGACATCCAGAAGTGGCATGACTCCTGGAACAAAAAGAATCTATTCCAATGAGCGAAATGGGTTCAGTTGAAAATTTCAGTCACCTGAAGAAGTTTGAAGTATACAACAGTCAAAATCTTATGAATAAAGATGAGGACAACCATTCGAATAATGTAAATAACATGATTACAGTAATAGATCTAACATTCATTTACTACTAGAATTAATTAAAATCATTTTTGATATATGTTTTTCATAATTTTTATTATAATGCATTATTATAACATTACTTATTGAAAAATAATGATAATAACAAATGTTTTGCAGGTAAAGTGGTAATTTAATGATTTAATGATGAGGCAAACAATTTGAATATTTGAGGGATTAATGTTTATTAATGATATGTTTGTATAATCAGTACAATAAATTCTGTTCACAGGTTTTGTTTAAATGACTGTATACCTACTTTTGCATCCCCTGCATATACTACTATATTTGTATATTAGTACGGGGATGATCAGCAGATGGTGTAAAGTGTAATGACTTGAAATTGTTAAATGGAGAGTCAAGTTCAAATTCCTATTAAGTTCATTATATCTACTTATGTGCAAATACACTTGGCAGAAGTATGGCTACCTCTTCTCCCAACAACTATGGGTTAATAGTAAGACTTGTGTCACTAAACAATTATTACCACAAAATAATAATATAAAAATATTCTTGAAATGTAGAAAAAATCTTTTGGCTTTAATACCTGCAACAGGTTGATAAACTATAAAAAATGAATGAATGAAAAAATTTTAGTTCGCAGATTTTTTATTATAGTTTCTACCTTCCATGAGAAAAATTGAAGAATATTATTTTCATTTTATTAATAATTCTGTTTGTTTTCATAAATATTTCTTAAGTTCTTATTATTATTGTGATGTTTATTTTAAGATTATCAATTTGGATTTAAGATTATCATTGAATTTAGGATTATCAATTTGGATTCTTTCTCAAAGAAGGAAGAAATTATTGTAAATGCTCTGGGCCAAAAAAATGTCTGTCAATTTTTAGTCCCAAGACAAATATTCCTGTTTTATTTAATATGCTAGACTTGATTCTACATCATTATATTCTGCAAATTTTCTGAACAAATATATGTCAAATTTCTGTTACTTCATTCACTTCTCCTTTTAATGGATTGACTTTTTTTTTTTCATTTTTGTCTTATTCATGTGCATTGTGGCGCAGTGGATATCGACTCGGAACAAGGAATTCCTTGCATTCCCTTACATGCAAATACACTTGGGAAAGGTATTAATCCGTCTCTTCCCTCCAGTTATGGGTTAAATAATGGGACTGATTGGGTTCTGTAGCCTTGGTTGGCAACCAGTCTACCACAAAAAGCAATGGCAACCCACTGCGAGATAATCTGCCCAGTCAGTCATGTCTCTTTCAAGAAATGATCACCCAAGCGTGTATCATGTATGGCACTTAACTGACTTATTCATTCATATAACCCCATGTTTTTTCTTTTCACACTTTTTCATTCATATTGACCCATTACACAAAATCTAATGAATAACTTAATAACTGCAATCCCTTCTTGGACTTTCCACAAACTTTTCAGCACCTCCATTCTTGTTATAAATATTTTTTTTCTGTTAAATTTTCAAATTTTAGCTCTTTTTAACATTTTGATCTGTATTTCATCATTTTGTTTTCTGTTTCTCTTCTGCCATTTCATTTGTGTTCTTTTCCTTTCTTTCTTATTTTCTGTTCTTTGATACCTGCTTTTTTCTCATTTGTCTTTTTCCCTCTTAAATCTTTATAATCATTTCATAGAATCTCTCTGAAATTTTTGTCATTTAGATGCAAATTGATAAAGTAAGAGGGAATTTATCTAGTCTGATTTGTGAAACAGAACTGCTGAATTAAATTCAAGAAAAATGAACGTAAACAAAAGAGAACACAGAAACATCTAATTGGTATTCATGCAATAATTACCTAATCTTATTTTGTATTTAAAAATACTAAAATAGCATTAAAATTTGATTTAAGGAATTCTTCACAATCTTGATATTTTAAGCACAAATTCAAACAGCAGTTTTCCTTTTAATCAAATGAACTTTTATGTGTAATGCCTGAAACAAGCTTCTTTGAAGTTTAATTTTCTCAGAGATTTTGAAGAAAATTCAATAAATGAACATCATTTTGATGTGTATATAAAGTTATATCTATATCCTGTATATAGACAAAGTGTTATCCAAATCTTCAAAGAATCTTAATAAAATTCAAAAGTAAAACACAGTCAGGGCTTTTGTCACTACTTTAGTTAGTTTAAGCCATTTCTTTTTTGAGTAGCACCTTATATGGCTGACACGGCATTACCAAGTATAAACATTGCAAAATATCATTGAAAGATTTAATCATTCTCGAAATAAATATTTTTTCTTAACTAGATAAATTTTAAAAACCTCTGGTACAAGCCTTTGTGGTGATACCGACCAAACAAAAGCAATGAACCGGATGTGTGCTGTCTCACAACTAAAAGACAAATGAATAAAAATCATCGTGGCAGATGTTCTGGTTGAAAAATAAAAATTAATCAAATATCAAATTACCATTTCGCGAGCCTTCATGAATTTTATTTACCAGCCAATGGGAAGCCCAGAATCAAATACAAGGATGAAATTCAAACCACTAGCTTTTCATCCAAAAACCAGATATAAAAAGCGAAGACAACGCTTCTTCAGACAGACAGGCAGAGACCAGAGGAGAAGAGTGTAACTAATCCCCTTGACCTAAGTGATACATCATATCAGTTGTGTACATAACTGTGAATGTTTACTGGATATAAGGTCACAAAACCAGTATATATTTTATAAATAATAGATTAAATCTTACAAATGCATGCATTGGAATGTTTATATTTTAATGGAAGCTTGAATGAGACAAGTAATATTTTACTGTCTGTATTTTGGGCAGAAGGCATTTCTATAGTTTTGCCTCAAACAATTATCCCATACAAAATCCGGTGTCTCATTTTTTTCCCTTCCAACAAATGGCTCATTCGAAGAAATACTTACAACATGTTAATCAAAATGCTCTGAGAGTTTAGAATCATTTTATAGTCACATATTCACTTTCATTGGTTCCATAAATGTAATTTGAAATCTAGAGCACTTTTCTGTAGATAATGTCTTTCTGCTTTCTTTATATCTTGGATTCAATGACATTTATGCACCGATACAAATTGAGGTACACTGCATCATTAGTAGTACATATATATATATATATACACATATATATAGTGACGTAAATTAATAAGTTTGCGTATGAGGAGGGAGTATTATGTATAGCATTATTATTCAGGTGTTAATAAAAGAGTGCTCAATGTATGAACAGAGCTGTGTTAAATATATCTTAATAAATATACATATTATTCTTCGTCTATGGCACAACTCGGAGTTTTATGCATTATGTCGTCATAAGGTACATATTTTAAACTGAGTCAGTTTAAAATATGCACCTGATGACTGCATAATGCATGAAACTGAGTCGTGCCATAGACGTGGGATAATATATATATATATATAGTGAGAGAGAGAGAGCTAGCAGGCTAGATAGATAAAAGAACATGTGCTGAATGTTTCTTGGAGTCACCAAAAAGAGTTTCTTAAGTTCTGATGTTTGGCAATTTTAAGATGTTTTGCTTGAGAATTTTTCCTTTATCCTTTACACATGCACACTGAGAATATATATATATATATATATATATATATATATAAATTAAGTAAATGACAAAATGAAAATAAAAATCTCTTAAGTGACATTTTAGATTTAAGAAACATCTTCAGGCTAATATGTGTCTTATCAATTAAGTCAGTCACATAAGATGAATATATAGTTTTGATGTATGCTATACTTATGAATAAAAGTGTTCAATATTACAAATAGACTATATAAGTAGACATTGACTTCAAAACTAAGTGGCAATGGTCTGTTTCATGACTGAATGCAATCTTCAGGCCATTAGAAAAATAATTAACCTAAAAGCTGTGTTCACACATGAAAAAAAACCGTCACCAGTCAGTATTGGTCTCAGTGTCCACATTTGCTTGAAATTTCAAGGTGTTTCGATTATCTTGTGCATCCACACTATATATATATAATAATAATAATAATAATAATAATAACTATAGCAACAGTAATACCAATAGTAAAACTAGTATTAATCAAGCTATAATTTAAATCGTCTTGTATAACCCACCGAGAACAAACTTGGAGGGAAAAAACGGGAAGCAAAAAAAGAAACAAACAAAGTACATGAACAAAAAGTCAAGCACTCGTAAGAAAGAAAAAATAAACCCAAGATGAAAATCCTAACACTAAAGTGCTCAATACCAAAGTAGAGCAAACAAAGACAGGAATCTAAGCAAGAGCCAACAACCAACCATGGTTTTGCCTAACGGTTCATCAGGAGCCAATTTCCCTGATGAGCTGTTAGGCGAAACCGTGGTCAGTTGTTGGCTCTTGCTTAGTTTCCTGTCTATATATATATATATACATACATATATATATATATATATATCAAATAATCATTAACATGAGCAGTATTACAGATAAATATACATCAACAGATATGTTATAATAAAGATCCTATCTTTGACAAAGATATCTATTTATGCTATTATTGTACTTCAATTTTGTTTCTGGTCAATCACAAAAGTTAAACAGTGTTTAATTCGGTCAATACTTAGATGAAGGATCATTTGGGAACACTGGGTACTCTAAGCAAGTTCCTACAATCAAAAATATGTTTTTCTTTTAAATATTTCAGAAAGTGTTGATAATCAGTAAGAAAAAGTCAATCAATGTTTGTTTGTTTGTTAAACCATTATACTTTACTACTGGGAATCAGAGTGTATGTACTCTATTACTTAGGGTTTCTGAGCTAAAAATCATTTTTCTTTTTCTCACTTTTCTTCCAAAGAAATCCACATGAAAAGGTAGAGAAGAGGAAACAAAAGAAAAATGATGTGTGAAAGAGAAAAATTAGAAATGAAAAGAAAAGCAGTTTATATATGAAGATGGATGATGATTTTAGACTTCAACAAATGGTGGCCCAGAAGTCCAGGTTAAAGAAAAGATAAAGTTAGTTTTCAACTCTTAGGATTGTGTTTCTTCTGACATGTCCGTCAAGTTTCTAATTTGCAAACGCTCCAACAGAAGTATAAGTTAGAGACTTATTGGATAAGGCAGCCGATATATTCGATCTGGCTTTTATGTTCATTCTGAACACTCTCAGATGGCAAAGGAGACATATTTCAAAGCAGATAATACATTTTATGACTGCTTCTCCTCCATTTAATTTTGTCCTTGGCAGTCATTTCAAAAGACAAAAGAGGAATTTTAAGTGCTTTGAGGTTAGTTTCTAAACCTGTCTTTCAGGTGTAACAAATGTCTGCAGTATCCTGTGCTTCATCATAACTCTTGGATCTAGAAAGGGACTTCTAGCATGTTTTTTTTTTTTAATTCATTCTGATAACATGGTAAGCCAATGTGGGAGTGCATAAAAAAGAATCAATATATTCAATGTCATATTTACTAGACAGACCTATCTTTCAGACTTTATCTTGCATAGTGTAACTTAAGAAACAAAGACAGCATTTGTAACTGACACATTCCTTTATGCATCATGTTCCCTCAGGACTCTCCACACAGACTTATATCTTGTAACTCTAAATAATGTTTATCTTCTGACTATCCTTGAAATTCCCAGTTCTACAATCCATTTACATTAAAGTTAAATTACTTGCTGTTCCTGTCTTGCTTTCTCCTGTTAGTGCTAAATTCTCCAAGCTCTCCTTCCACATTTAGTAACACTGAAATTTTGATTAACTTTTGATTATATTATGAATATGATAAATGTGAGTGCGTTATGAATTCATTATTGGATTCAGACAGATGGGTTGTGAGCACAAATGCTAGGTACACAGATTTTTAGTCGTGGAAGAGATTCAATATCCCTTTTCTGTAGATACAAGTGACAATTTCATAAACTTTGTGTTGAATTTGTTCACTAAAGAATGTGGATGGCTCTCAACATCCATTTTATGATCTTTAATTTTATGTTACCATCCATTTACACAAACTTGTGAATTAAGTTTTTTTGCTAATTTCCTTTTTGTTTTCTGTATTTCCTGTAAGTGTCATAATCTTAGTCTTCTTTCCTCATTCTGTAGGTACCTCAAAACTTCAGCACTTTCTGACTGTAATCAATAGTTTCTTTGTAGTTATGATGTACCTTAAAACTTCTTTGTTTCTTGTATACTTTTACCAAGGCGAGCACAATGTTCATTAGAAAAACCACAACAGTCTTTTCTTTTTAAGTAAATTGATGACTACCAAAAGCAGCAACAACTAAATTGCATACTATATGCAACACAAAGATAAAACTATGACAGAATGAAGATGTTAACATTCCATGCTACTTAAAATAAAAGTTAAAAAAGAAGCCACCATCAGTACTGGAAAGATGGATAACAGTTACTGGACTTGAGAAACATATTTTACTTTAAAATTATTTTAAGAGAAAGATTTTAGAAATTTCAACTGAAAGTAGTACTGGCTGTTTAGTTAAAAATTACCAAATGTTTCCTTATAGGGAAACAGCTAATAATACTGCTACGGGTAAAATCTGAGCAGAATAATTTCCTGATTTGAAAATTAATTTATGCTCTAAAGTAAAAATTGTAAACTTTAATACTGCTGAAAGATAAAAAAAAAACACCTGAAGAAGGCTGGGGAGATAACAACAACAAAGATTAGGATAGTAGTGTAGGGAATTCACATGGTAACCATAAAACAAAAGAAGGATTGGGACAACTACTTAAGAAATACTGGTCAACACCTGGGTATGGGATACAAATCTTATATAATCCATCAAACAACTAAAGCACACAAAATAAATTGCACCCCCCCCCCCCCACAAAAAATGATATAAACAGCAAAACAGCTCTCTTTCTTCACAAGTCAATGTCAAAAGCAGAACTCTGGATCCTGACTGGTCATCAAATTGCAAAATTCAAGACACGTCAGAGAAATGGTTTTTCCACAGCTAAAGAAAAAAAAACGTTCTCGGAGCCACCCCACATGACTGGATTCAATATTTAAGGATGGCCTCTAACCAACCAGTCACAGTCAGTCAGTCAGTCAGGGGAAGCAGTTAGCTGATACCTTGCCATGGTGTAAGGAAGAAACCTCAAACTGACTCGGTCATGCCAACCTGGTCATGTCACATACCCATTTGACCTCTTTTTTTATTTTTGTCATTCTGTAAATAAATCTTTGCTTTAATATACACACAAAATATTTCATCCATTCACATTTTAACCTTCAACCTTCTGATATTTAAATTTTGGGCACTTTGGATGTGTTTGACACAAGGCCAATTAACCAAGCATGGCCAAGGCCCCTACATGGGGAACCACACTAATAACTGAGACCTTGCACCAATAGTATGAAGCTTCATGAATGATGTAGCACAAAATTGATTTTTACCATGGAGCATTTTAAGCATGTACACTTAGGCAAAAAATCCCTGTATACACTGCATATGAGTCAGGCTCTCATCCAGATGAGGCTATGCCAAATGGCAGAGTCTGGTTTGGGTTCCTCTCTGTCCAAAGGCAGAGAGTCTGACAAGATCAGAGTTTTAGTGAACTCTTAGAAGCTCCAAGAACTACTATGCCCTCTTTCTCTTGTAAGGTATTTATTATATCAAGTTGCCACTGATTGACCTAAAACTAGCCAATCAGTGCATGAGACGGTCTTTAAAAACAGGACACTTCATCAACCTCTTTTCTTTACTGTTTTCCTTTTCCTTGTCACATGCAACACTGTCTGCTTACTACCAGTTTGATATAAGAGTTTTTTCTTTTGTTGTCTACTGCAAAAATACACACCTTGCCAAATCTCTAACCTCTGCAGTAATTCT